>CM040242.1:36787493-37387493 GCA_022545495.1 Chrysanthemum lavandulifolium | reverse complement strand
AAATATTAGGGTGTGTTTTAAATGTAGATGATTTTTAGTCGGAGTGTACCATAAAGAAAGCTTATGCATCCGGTTACAATATTTCATATAATGCAATTCGCTAGTCGTTTACCAAAATTTGGCACATCTTTAACCTGAGCACAAGAGAATGAAAGGAGAAGTGTTTAAAAAGCACATCACTGGACCATAATTCAAATCTTAGAAATGGTGTATGAGTCATACAGAAAAACAACACTGTCCTTAAACATATGATAAGAACATCATACATATGATATCTTCCAAAAATAAACATATATCATTTGAGTAATTAGAATTAAGTTTGAAGCTTGTTCTGACGATTTAAACATTTTGCAGCCTCTCCACCTTTAGGTAAGGGTAAGGTTGTCTACATCTCACCTCCTCCATACCTTGTGGAAGACGGGATTGTGTTAACGTTGATTTTTTGGAGAAGTTTGAAGCTTGTTTGTAATAAACTTATTTAGATGTGTATCACAAAACCGGTTGTTAATTTGGTTATGTTATAACCAAGAAAGGGTGTAGGGATGCTGAAAAAGGCTTTTGCATCCGGTATCCCACATCGCCTAACCAAGAAAGGATTCAATATAAAAAGAGATGCCAATCTTTGAGTGAATCATACCTTTTATTATTAAGCCATTTTGGTTATGTTATAACCTTACGTTGAATGTAGGTTACATGAAAATATAATTACAAGTTTTTAAAATATTAAATAAATTGATGGTTATTCTTTTCACGAAACTATTATTAATTTTAAGAAATAGATCTTAAAATTATTATTAGTTTTGTGAAGAGATAACAATCACTTTATGACATTTAAGGGGGTGTTTGGGATTGCTTATTCAAAATAGATTATTCGTTTTGAAAACGGATAATCAAATAATCAGCTGTTGTAAAACGTGGTTTTGAAATATAGTGTTTGGATTTGATTCTGCTGTTTAATATCGCAATAATCAGATAATCAATTTTTTTAGTGTTTGGCAAATCTGATTATGAATAACTTAATTTGGAAAATTACCAAAATGGACATCCTTATATCTTGTTGAATTACGTAAACCTTATTACTGTAATATTTAAGGCATGCCAAAGTTTTTGTATTTGAAAGTTTCGAATATTGATACATGTATCACAATTGTAAACTTTAATTCGTCAGTGGGCTTTCAATATAAGAAATATATGTATTGCCTTGGGCTTAATGGGAGTGTTTGCAAGTAAAGTAGGGTTATATCTACATGTCTTTACATAGCAGTTATAGTCACAGCCACAACCACCCATCCACAGTTTCTTCCTTCCTCACGTACAGCAGCCAAAAAACAAATATTCAGATGATGAAAATGGATGATTAGAGCAACCAACAGTTGAAACCAACAACCAATAAGATACAATTTAAAGGTAAAGTGAAGGTAAATGAGTAATTTCAACAAAAAAGCAAAACCACGTTTGCAAGCAGTAGCTCCACACATGCTTTTTGATAACCACGTTTTGGAGCCAACAAAACGCACATAATCAATTATCTGGTCATCTCATCCAAACACCTTTCATTAGATTCTTGCGTTTTGCAAATGAAATAATCAGATAAGCTGCCCACAAACGCAATCCCAAACACCCTCTAAGACTTGTTTAAACTAATAAACAATCAAAACTTGTTTTGACGTATAAAGTTCTACGATGTTAAGCAATGAATTTGATGAGATTTTCGTTACCTCGAAGAAATGAAATTTTGATTTGTGGTTATAATTTTTTGAAAAACCTCAAATTACTGTAAATGTATTTGTGGTTCAAAAATCAAAAATCATTGTGATTCTAGTATTGGATCTTCTGCTTTCTTTATAAGATTTCAAGTACCCTAGCAACTGTCATGTATACACCGTCACAATGAATGTATCAAAAACAATACCTTTGAAGCATACCCTCATTTCGCTTCCTCTGTTGACTTGACATGGTACTTCTCGTGTTCACTACTTTCAGCAAGATTTTGCATCTGAAGTAGTAGTTATTTGCCATCATGGAGAAATAAAAGTTACTTTCCTTGTAATTTCCTCAGGTTATATTATGTTAATTTCACTCTAACTCAAATGACACCTCTAGCTATATCCATGTTTGCTTGTCGTAGGAAACGAAATTGGGTTGTGCTGACCGCTGAGTATCATTGAGGGAGCCGCAAAAGAAGTCGCATCTCTCATAAGGATAGTTTGGGGTTGAAGAACTTTATTAACAAGTCTAGTGGTGAACCGAGTGATACTTTGGTTATAAAAGGATACAAATACGAAAGCACGTTAGAATTTCCATTCAAGTACACTCATAGAATTTAAATGCTATTATAAATAAGACCAAAATAGTATAGCGCGAGACGTAGCGTGGTCAATAGAAATTAAGAATGAGGTATTTATTAGGTATTTCTTGTCCAATGATCCTCTAAAAGGTACACTCATAGAATTTAAATGCTACCAGTATTATAGAATTTCCATTCAAGTACACTCATAGAATTTAAATGCTATTATAGATAAGACCAAAATAGTATACCTCATAAATACATGTATAGAAGTATTTTTTACCTAATAAATACCTTTTAGAGGATACAAATACAAATGATCTTACTATTAATAAGCAAGGTTATAAAATACGTTATAAAAGTATTTTGGTTATAAAAGGATACAAATACGAAAGCACGTTAGAATTTCCATTCAAGTACACTCATTGAACGATTATTAGGTATTTATTGTTATGGATGTTTTTTTCTTATATTAAATAACTTTGTATTTTTTTATTATTTTTTTTAAAAACATGTCTAAAAAAGTGCTTTAAAGTGTTGCAATAAATGCTATTATAAATGTACTTATTAAAATTTGCCATTATTAGCAAGTGTTGAATCTTAATTTTTTAAGCCTTCCTTTTTAGGAATGTCCCAAATGCTTTATAATGTAGTATAAATATGTGTAAATGTGTGTAATCATATAATTAGGACTTTGCATCCTTTGTTTTGAAAAAATCGTCCGACTTTTATAAAACAAAGTTTTTAGTTTTTACGGTAAGTTTTATTAAAAAAATTCCAAAATGCGCATATGTTGATTCTCGAGGTACTCTTGCGATTTAATAATATTTTTTGAACATTATATTTTAGTATGCATTTTTAAACTCTGTTGATTTAACAATACCGTTTTCGGACGACTTTTATGGGCTAGCCGAACCGGTGGTGACTCCGGTTCCCGGTTGAACCCGTTGGCCCGGTCCGTTTCTTAAAACCATGTGTACCATCAACTTGTTTACATATAAATTGCATGAAGATTTGTGTGTTTTATTAGTTTGTATAATATGTATAATAACAAGTATTTTTCATATTCGGGGTGTTTTAAAAATAACATTTATTAGGTATTTATTGTTGTTATGGACGTTTTTTTTTTATATTAAATTACTTTATATTTTATTATTATTTTTTTTAAAAACATGTCTAAAAAAAGTGTCTTAAAGTGTTGCAACAAATGCTATTATAGATGTACTTATTAAAATTTGCCATTATTAGCAAGTGTTGAATCTTAATTTTTTAAGCCTTTTTTTTAGGAATGTCCTAAATGTTTTATAATGTAGTATAGATATAGATTATTATTCGTTTTGACAAGAGGCCATTGTCAATGATATTTAAAACTTGTTTAAATAATAAACTACGTAGTATTAAAAATTGTTTTGACATAAGAGAGCTCTACAATGTCGAGAGATGAATGGAAAATGTGTCAAGTTGAATGCCTGTTTAGGTAGTTATCATTAAAAATAAAAAAATACTAAAAAAATAAAAAATATATATATAAAAAAACATTTGTGGCGGTTAACTCAACCTTACCTGGCATGTGGAAACCTGAACTTGTTTTGACATGTTGTCCCTATTGATCATGTTGCACATCACTTGATATAAATTTAGTACTAATACCACATTGTTGAATCTGTCCGAGACTAAACTTGTATAATGCTATCTTCATGCGTACAGTATCCAATCGACAGGCAAATTCATAAGGTGTCCTTTCACAAATCAGATTTATTCTTTGTGTGCTTGATGTGCCCAATGTCTTTTGAAACTCAGATTCAAGAACAAGAAATTGAGGCATACGTTTTTGTGGTCATAAGTATTGTAACAATGTATATGAACACCACACAAGTATATCATCTTTTTAGTTATGCAATTCACAGATATGCATACATTATTGCAGGAAATGAAATTACTAAATGCAGTAGACATGTTTATTTAGTCATTTTGTAACAGTAAATATATGATAATTAACTAGAAAGGTCCAGACTTTTCTGTATACACACGGTGCTGTTTGATAAAAAATATGATTTAGCGCTGAATGACTCAAAGCTGCTGAATGATTCCAAGATGCTGAGTGAACCTGATTCTGAGTGAAAATGAATGTTTGATATTTGTTCTGAATGAGCAATCTGAGTTGCCTTAAATTACCAATTTAACCTTCTGTCTGATTTTGTGTTTAACAAAATATATACCGTTTGATAAATAAATTATTAACTCGAATAAAAATATAATATAAATAAAGTAATGTTGGAATAAACAAAAAAATGTAAATAGTCTTATCGAAAGATCATAAAACAATATAAATTACGAACTAATCTTAGGTTGAAGCATTTAAAAATAACTCATTAGCAATCTCATTACGGAGATTAGCCATATATTCATTGCCTTGGGGACCCTATTGTATGTCGTCCATGCCTTGTCCCCCACTTCCTTCACCTTGTTCTTCAGTAGTAAACATGGTGTTTGCATCGCTCTCCAAAAATAATTGATCGTGAATGTTGCATTTCCTTATGAAGTTGTGGACCGCAAAACAGGCAATCACTACATTTCTTTGTACTGGAAAAGGATAAGGAGCCATTTGTTTTAGTATTGGGAACCTTGCTTTTAAGACACCATAAGCACGCTCGATAACATTTCTAAGTTGTGCATGAGCATGATTGAACCTTTCTTCTTTTGTTAAGGCACGTCGACGTCGGAAATCGGCTAACCAATACCTTGTATTACGATATGGTGCCATAAACCCACGAGTGTTTGTATATGCAGCATCACAAAGATAATATTTGTCTACAATGGTAAGTTTGTGAGAACATTAGTTCACTTAAGAAAATATGGATAACAACAATAAAACATGTTATGCGAGGATAATACATACTTGGTGGAGGAAACGGGAAGTTAGAGTTTGGATTAAATGCTACTTTTGTCAAAACTCGTGAATCATGAGCTATGCCCTCCCATCCAGCCCAAACGAATGTGAACATCATATTAAAATCACATATCCCTAAAACATTTTGGAAACACTCACCTTTTCCTCTTCCCCTATAACGCATTTGTTGATCGACATGCACAACTGCATGTACAAGAGTTCCATCGAGTGCACCAATTGCCCCCTAGATAAGAAACTTGATATATAAGAAATTATTGTTACATATATAAAACCATCTAGGAAACTATTAGTGAAAATATACATAGGATAGAATGTGACCTTCATCTCTATTTGCCATTCTTCTTCCGTTAAATTAAACGTGTTAGTTATGGGATCATACACGTTTCCTGTTTTGTTCTTTAATTTGGTCCATGCATTAAACTTGCTTTTAAGATAGTCAAAATGGTTTTTCATTTGTCGTTGATCAGCAATAAAGTTATGCTCCTTTTTGAGTATTTCTCCAACATTTTTCCATGAATGCATCTTAAGGCTAACTCCGTCTCGCCCATTTACAGCAACCTCATGTATACAAGCTTCAAGAAAGGTTTTAACCACACTTTCCTTTTTCCAGTTAAGCCTAGGTTTCTTTTGTTTTGAAGATGTTGGGTTCAGTAAATACCCAAACTCCTTAATCTAGGATTTGAATAGAAAATAGCCCAAGTATTTAATCCGTTAACACAAACAGTCACCGAGTGCATAGTCTCTCGCTGAGTCGCCTTCGTGATACTCAAGAAGAGGCTAAGAAGAAGTCTCCACCCGAAGGCGGAACTTAAAGGGTGAAGACCGAGTCAAGAAGAAGATGATGGATTCAAAGAGTGATGACAATAACTCACCAATCCCTAAGATTCCTATCCAACTTCTTACATCAAGACAAACCAAGTAGAAGACTAAAGAATGTAAAGATCAAGAAAGAGCGGGACAAAGCGAAAGGTTGAATCGATAAGACAAAGTCCTTATCATCCAAAGTCAACTTTCCCCGAATAGCAAAACATCGTGCCTGTCATCACCGAACTTAGGAAAGTAGTCTTGTCTCTTACCTAGAATAGTCTTTAGAATGTGAGACAAAATACATCAAGATTTTGTCTTCGTGTGATGTCGCTTGTCACTTAGGAAAGAGTCAAATACCATACATGTATAAATAGCATAGAGATGGAGTGAAAAGGTTAAGCTTGTGAATTGTAAAACACATACACGCAAGCCATCTTTTCACTCCTCCAAATACAACTTAGTTCCCGAGATAGCTCAATGAGCTCTAAGAGTTGTGCTCGACATAGCCCGAGCTTAGAGAGAATCACCCAACTTTGTCATTTCAATCCCAAGTACTATTCCGCAAGTACTGGGTAACGATTCTTTGTTGAATTATTTCTAATAAGAATATGACGTTGAAAATTACTTAGTGTGTTTTCTTTATGTTAATTTCACCATTGTTCACTTTAACTTGTTTTATAAACTTGAACTGCTTTTAAACGATAGTGAACGGGAACAACAAGTGGTATCGAGCAAGGCTAATTATAAAACTCGCTTTTTAGGCCGCTCTAAAAGTTTTTAAATTAGGATCCTAAATGGTCGAAATTGATGTACCCCAACTAGTCGATAAAAGGGTGGAGCTTATTCACCGCTGCCCTAGACTTGAAGTTGGCAAATTCAACAAATGGAAAAGCGAATGCTTTGCTATTTGATCGATGGAACCTTATTATGTCAAGTGCATAAATGAAGGTCCATTTGTCCCAAAGATCTGCGAAGGGTTGCCCAAACTCAAGCTCAGTGGACCTGTGATGAAAGGAGAGTGGTCAACCAGACCAAAGACTCAAAAGTATCATAATATCTTGTCTCCCCGACGATATTATGGAGTCTCATATAAGTCGTAGCACCGCTAAGCAAACCGATGACCTAGTTCATAGTCATGAAGGACCATCCGATACCAAGGAAAACAGGATAATGGACCAAACTTGAGTATAACACCTTCGTGGCTAAGGACTCGAACTCTCTCAAACTTACACCGATACAAAACTCTTTAAATGAACTTTCAAATGATGGTGTAAATTTGTCTTAGCATGAAATTAATGTTGGTTTTGTAAATGCCTCCCGAGAAATGGTTGAATTTTTCTCGTGGACTCGTGAATGCTAATCATATCCAAAATCTTGAGCTTCCCGAAATTTATGGAAATTTGTCTATGAGGAAAACCTCATCAATGACGATACCGACTTGAAGAAGTCTCGAAGTCAAGAAGTCCCCGACCACTACCTCATCACCAATATCAACCGCTTTTCTAACAATGTAGTTCAAGATTTCCAAGAAAACTCGGATGATGAGCCTGATGAGAGATCAAGTGAGGAGTACCTAAGTGACCAATGTCAATTTCAGAGAGGGCACTCGCTAACTCTCAAGGTTTATAAAAAGAAACAAAGGTTTTTCAACTGCTAAAGTAATCAAGACACCGAATGCTACAAGTGTCATAAAAGAGGCCATTTTGCAAAAGACTGCTTTTCAAAACAATTTCAACCCTCTTACAAACCATCGTGATCTAATCGCCTTGTGCTTTAGCAAATTTCAACCTAAAATCTATCGGCCTCATCAAAATGTTCAAAACAACTGATCTTAACAAAACCATTGATTATGAAGCTAAGTATAAGAAAGCAAAAGCTAAGCTTGCATTGCTTGAGGCCGCCCTCGTAAACAACAAAATTGTTCAATCATGCGGGGTAAGAACAAAGGCCTTGTTGTCAAACGCTTGATCGATGAAGAGCCAATCTCATCGGATGATGAAATGGTACATGTCGGTTCTAATGGCTCTCTCGAAGAAGACAAGCTAGCCGTTGGGAAGAATCATGCTAGGAACGGGAATGGGTCAACATCACTATGAAGAAGGTAAACACTTTACTTTCTATGGATGATGACTCGATTGGCGCCTTATATGAATTATCTTAATGTTGACCTTAAGTTTGTAGAAGAGCAAAGATCGAATCTTTTTCTAAGTACAACAAGTTAAGTTTTGAATTGAATAAGTGTAGGGATGAATTGCTTATTTTAAAACAAGCTAAGCTTGAGGTCACACTTTGCAAATTCAAAACACCGAACTAGTTAAAAGAAATCGAATCTTCAAGATGAACTTAATAAGGCAAATGATATTCTTAAGAGTTGGATCGCTAAGAATCCTGTGGTCTTTGATGCCGTGGGAGCCCCAAGAGGCAAAGAAGAGAGTCATAGGTGAAGATCATCTCCCGACTCTCTCAACAAAGACCGCCTCCTAAGCCATTTGTGTCCGTGGCATGATTACAAGTATGTTGGTCGATTCAAATTCCAAAGAATGGATTGAACGAGTTAATCCCGAGAGTAAGCTTCCAAACTTCGATTCGGAAGGATTCTAGAGCTCGAAAGTCAAGCTCTAAAGAGCATGCTTGACTCCCGATGCGCCCAGTGGTACGAACACATCTCGAGTCTCGGCAGAATCTCAAGCACCGCCCACCACCGAAACCTCTTCGTGGTGCCGCCCAAGCTCGATCTTACTCCACTACAATTCAATCCTCATTCACCAAAAGAAAGGTCCGGACGTGGTAGAACCATCCTTCAAAGACAAGCAAAACTAATCCAACAAGAGTCTACTCCTCCGAGACTTCATCATCCTCTCGTCCCCACCGGTCGACCAAATCCAAAGAATCGATCGAACTCGTGAGGAAGCTTATCAAAAAATGGAATCCATTGAAAAGGTCCTCGAACCAATCAAGGAAACAAAGTCGCCCTCCTCCAGCCTCTAAGTCTAAGTCAACCTCCAAAACAAACAAAAGTGTGAGTGTGTCATTACACCACCCATACCATCGACAATCGCTATAGAATCCTTTTTGCATGGTATGCAAAAGGATGATCACAGATCGCAGATCATATACAAGATGTCACCAAGCAAACTATACCAAAGTTGGTCATCAAGATGCTTCATCCTCCAAAATCGCTCCAAAGAATAGAGCAAAACCTTTTCCTCTCTCGCCTCATCGTGGGTTCAATGATCATCATCGATGATTGTCTCATGAATACATGCCGTGATATATGCGGTAATCCACTCATGAGACATCCCAACATGACAAGATTATTCATGCAAGGAGAAATTCCAAACAACCCGTAGTCACCGAGTTATCCTCGCCTCTAAATGCAAAACCTATGGTAGCACCTTGCACACAACCACCGACCATGAGTCGATTGCAAATTTCAAAGAGACCTTGAGATCCAAGCCCACTAGTAAGTGGGTCACGAAGAGAAACTAATTCGCTTTACTACTTGTGCAGACATGCCAGGAGCCTATTTGGCATCTAGACAATGGATGCTCAAGAAGCATGACCGTGTGAAGGAATATCTCGCACAAGTATGTAAAGGAACCAGGCCCAAGGTAGTATTTGGTGATAACTCATCATGTCCCATCAAGGTTATGGTTCAAGAACCGCAATGGAATAGTTTTCTATGTGATGCAAAATTCATTGTACAATTCAATGATAAACAAGGTACCATTTTAATGCCAACAAGGAAGTTGTGTTGATAGCTCCTAGGAGAGATGATGTTTATGTGCTTGACATGTCAACTCTCTCCCAAGATGGAACTTGTCTCTTTGCTAAAGCCACCGAAACTATCAACCGGCCGTGGCATAAGAGACTCTCACACTTGAACTTCAAAACCTCAACAACTTGGCAAAACAAAACAAGGTCCTTGGCTTACCATCACCGGTCTTTGCAAAGACAAACCATGCTCGCTCGTGAAAAGGGTAAACACCACGAGCATCATTCAAAACCAAACAAAACTTCTCCATCAAAGTCGCCTTCACCTCCTCGCACATGGATCTCTTTGGACCGTTAGTCCCGCATCAATCCAAAGATGAGAAGTATACACTTGTCATTGTTGATGAATTCTCAAGATACACTGGGTATACTTTCTTTCAAAAAGAGTCAGCAATGATGCAATAATGTCATTCATCGTGAAGATTGAAAACCGAATGACATTATCACAAACAACCGTCTCGACAATGGCACCGAGTTCGTAAATCAAGATCTTGAGAGTTTCGTGATGAAAAGGAATTTCTCAAAATTTCTCATCTCCTTATACTCCCGAACAAAATGGGGTCTTTGAAAGGAAAAAGAACTCTCATTGAGGTCGCTAGAACTATGTTAAATGGCTCACCCTCTCAAAACATTTCGGATCGAAGCAACTAAAACCGCTCGTTACACTCAAAACAGTCAATCATTGTCAAAAGACATAATAAAACCCCATATGAGATCTTCAAAGGTAGACTTCGACATCGCCTATTTTCATGTATTTGGATGTCCTGTTCATTCACAACCACAAGGATCATCTAGGCAAGTTTGATGCAAAAGTCGATGATGGATACTTTTAGGCTACTCACCGATCTCCAAAGCCTTCGTGGTTTTTAACACAAGGAGACACAAGTTGAGGAAACCTTTCATGTCACCTTTGATGAAATTATCGAAACATCGTTCACCAACACCTCGGTGGAGGAAATTGAATTGATAACTCATCAAGATATCCTCCCGATGAGTACAACATCGAACTCAATTCCTCATATCGTCGATGTCGACATCTCATATTATGTCTTACCCCACAACCTACCCCAACCAACCATCAATGAATTCATTGATAATCGATCCGTCTCACCGGGATAAGTAACAATGATCCAACCGATCAGAGCTCATACTCATGATCCTCAACTCGATCTTGACATCTCAACAGATGTTCTAAATAATCCCGTGGCTCTTGCACCGAACTCACATCCGAACTCCCAAGACATCTTCAAGCTCGATCCCGCACCACAAAGTAAGTGGACTAGATCTCGTGACATTGAGCTTGTAAACATCATTGGTGAACTCACCGAGGGCATGCTCACTAGAAGCATGGTCGCTAGTCTAACCGCAGCTTCACCAATGAATGTCTATATGCCGATTACCTATCGACATTGAACCCAAAAGTGTCATCAAGCTCTAAAACACCCAAGCCGGGTTCAAAGCATGCAAGATGAATTGCAACAGCTTGATAAAAACAAGGTCATGACCTTGATCAAATGTCCTCGGGATGTAGTAGTCATAGGAATGAAGTGGGTTTTCGTAAACAAAACCGATGAAAACGGCATGCATTAAAAACAAAGCCGACTTGTAGCCAAAGGATACAACAACAAGAAGGCATCGACTATGATGAGACATTTGCTCTGTTGCAAGAATGGAAGCCATCAGATCTTCCTTGCTTATGCAACATACATGAACTTCGTGGTCTACCAAATGGATGTTAAAAGTGCATTCTTAAATGGTGATCTCAAGGAAGATATGTATGTTCAAGAACCTCCGGCTTTGAGAGTAGTGAATTCTCGACTATGTCTCGAAGCTTGACGAAGCCCTTTATGGACTTAAACAAGCTCCTGTGGCATGGTATGAAACTCTCTCGCCTTCCCGATACAAAACAAGTTTGTCGAGGAAAGATAGACAACACATCGCTTGTCTATAGAACCCAACAGATGTGATACTAGTCCAAGTGTATGTTGATGATATCATCTTTGGCTCAACAAACTACAACTTTGCAAACAGCTTGAAAAACCGATGACAAAGAAGTTTGAAATGAGCATGATGGGGAACTCACTTACTTTCTTGGACTTCAAATCGTGCAAACCGATAAAGGTATATCCATCACCAAGAGAAATACACCGTAAATCTCTTGAAGAAATATGAGATATTTGACTATGCCTCGGTGAAGACACCAATGGTTCCACCTAACAACCTTGGACCCGATCTCACCGGCAAATCACCAATCAAACTCATTTCGTAGGGATTGTTGGCTCATCGATGTATCTAACCGCTACTAGACCGTATATACAATTCTCATCCGCCTAATAGCAAGATATCGCCAATCCAAAAGAATCCCACCTCACCGCAGCCAAAAGAATACTCAGTACTGAAAGGAACCCCAAACCTTGGACTATATTATCCAATATGCTCGTGGTTTGATCTCAAGGGTTACTCTAATTCGATTATGCTGGTCGCAACATGGATGTAAAAGTACCTCGTGGTCCCGCAATTTCTTGGAGGAAAACCGTGTGTTGGAGTGCAAAGAAGCAACAATCGGTGGTTATGTCCTCACCGGTCGAATATGTAGTCAGCAGCAGATGTCAGTGCCAATGTATTATGGATGAAAAGTCAACTCAGGTGACTATGACATCCATTACAAAATGGTGCCTATCTTCCGTGATAACACTAGTGCAATTGCAATCTCCAACAACCCCGTCCTCCACCAAAGAACCAAACACATTGATATCGATATCACTTCATCGTGGATCACATAATGAAAGGAGACATAGAACTTCATTTCATCCCTATCGAATATCAACTGGCCGATATCTTCACCAAACCTTGATGAGCCTACCTTGAGACCGAAAGTCGATTGGGAATGCTTGACATTGAAAGTCAAGTATTTGAAAACCAATCTCAAGAAGCTCTCGACATGGTTCATCCTCCCCGAAAATCCAAAATAAACCTCTCACCGAATGAGTAATACTCATTCGTGGTCCCCGACACTTGACAAAGAGCATTGAATGAGTAACTAAATGGTCCAAGTATCGCTACTTTAATGTCCTAGGTTGGTAACTATGCCAATTTAATAAAGGAATATATGTCTCTTTGTCTTATCACATCCCACTTGGCATTTATTGCTCTCACAAGAAATATCAAATTGATATTTTTTCTCCGCAAAGGTGCACTTTTATCAGACACCTCAACTGCTCCCTTGAAAACGGATTTTTATCCGGGTAATGGAGTGGTAGCATTAAATGGGGAATTTCAAAAGTCTTTCAAAAACCTACTCTTAGTTTTTCCTTTTGTGCACAAAACACCCCTCTTATCACTCTATAAATACCCTCTTCTTCTACACAAACAAAACACACAAATCAATTTCTGCAATTAAACTCTGTCAAGTTTTTCATCACTAACTAGAGAGATCTAAACATTTTTAACTGTTCTTGCCAAACGTTTTTTAACTGTCATGGAACTAAAATTAAGAATTATTCACGAAGTGAATCGAGCATAGAATCGTGCCACACACAATCTAAAATCCTGGATCCGCCACTGGTTGTAGACGACTTTTACAGTAAAGAAGCAATACTTATCAGGATCAGTCATAGAACTACACTAGAGAGTGAGTAACTCCGTAAATCTGCTTACTACACTAGACGATTTTCAGTCTGAGTGTACCAGAAAGAAAGCTTATGCATCCGGTTACAATATTTCATATAATGCAATTCCATACTCGTCTACCAACATTTTGGCACATCTTTAAAAAGCACATCACTGGACGATAATTCAAATCTTAGAAATGGTGTATGAGTCATACAGAAAAACAACAATGTCCTTAAACATATGATAAGAACATCATACATATGATATCTTTCAAAAAAAACATGTATCATTTGAGTAATTAGAATTAAGTTCGAAGCTTGTCCTGACGATTTTAACATTTTGCAGCCTCTCCACCTTTGGGTAAGGGTAAGACTGTCTACATCTCACCTCCTCCATACCTTGTGGAAGACGGGATTTGGTTAATGTTGATTTTTCGGAGAAGTTCGAAGCTTGTTTGTAATAAACTTATTTAGATTTGTATCACAAAACTGGTTGTTAATGAGAGCAAAGGGTGTAGGTATGCTGAAAAGTCAAATCTCAAATTTTTATAAATGCATTTGTGGTTCAAAAGTCAACTTCTAGTATTGGCTTGTGTTAATAGTATGCTGCATGATGCGCCCATTGTCTTTTGACATTCATATTAAAGAACAAGAAATTGAGGCAGCCAAGGTACTGGCTTGTGTTATATGTGTGCTGAAATTTAAATATTTTCTTTAGATCAGTTAAAACAGACTTTCAAGTATGATAATTCCTTCAAAAATGTGTATTTCGTATTTTAAATTGCTATATACATATATCGTGTTAAAGTTCAAAGTTATACACTTGTAACTTGTATTTGAATCTCTGAGTTATCGTTGTCCTTCGACGTTTCTTTCTCAAATTATCAGTGAATTTGTATTTTACATATAATAAAAGAAGACTAAATTACGGTATTTTATCAAATGGGAATAAAAGATGAAGAATCAAATATCAACGATATAGAGGAATAGTTCAACTTTGTTGGTGAATGAGTAAATCTCGACGTGACGTAAAAGACTTAAGTCCGAAACATGTGCATAAATTTATTGTTAATAAGACTCATAGTATGAGTAACTGATAAAAAGATGAATGTATGATCTACTATCACTTATTTAGATGTGTATAACAAAACAAAAAAAAATTGTTGTATGGGAGATCTTCTGAAAAGGCTTTTAGTATCCCACATCGCTTAATTGTTACAAATGGCTAACAAAGGGATCAATACAAAATGAGATGCCAATCTTTACGAGAATCATACAATTTCAGCCATTTTGGCAATTGGCTATGCTAGTAACAACTATCAAATTAATATAGTTGCATAAAATATAATTGCAAGTTTTAAAATTTTAAGAATTGTTTTACTTCTATATTTGAAATTGAGATAATAGTTTTGAATATGAGGCAAAAGCAATTTATGATATTTAAAACTTGTTATTCTAATAAACTCTAAAAGCTTGTTTGACATATAAAGTTCTATAATGTAAATAGATTCGCAGAGAATTATTTTTATCTTCTCAAACATGTTAACATCCACCATTCATGAAAAGAAGGAATGGGCCTTCTACATTCTATAAGATTTTAACTAAACTAGCGACTGTCATGTATTCATATCAAGGAAGCTTAAAAACTGCAGGTGTCAATGAAGCTTCGAAAGTGCAGGCGCATCCCTACGAAATTTGGCCTAACCACAAATAGATTTTGCAACTTATTCTATTTTCTTGTTAAGCGTGTTATGAATCTTAATGTATATGAACACCGCACAAGTAGATTATCTTTTTACTTGTGATAGGTTAAAAATACTAGGACGTGTTATCTTTCGGTAATGATACTCAGGCCATTTACTAACATATGGCACATCTTTAACAAGAGAATGAAAGAATATGTTGACGTTACTGTCTGTTATCCAATTTATAAATAGTGTACCGATTAGTGTCTTAAAGAAACGATAAGAACATTCATACATATGATATCTCTTAAAAAAACGTGTATCATTCATGAAAACAAGGAACACGTCTTTTTATTTGCAACAATATTTTACTGAGTATAAGACAGGACAAAATCTGTTGCAGTCAACCAAACCAGACCCATACTCTAAATGATCCATTTCAAACCCAAACATTCTTAACCCATTACCCACCCCGCTCGACTCATCCATTGCGTTGAGTCTACTAAAATTCTTAATGAATCCAAAACACATAAGGCCAAGAAAAGAAATGTACTTATGGCACAGGCATTGAGTGATGATCGTTGCTGAAGAATATGATGCAAGTGAAAACACTCACTTAACGACTTAACCTGATAAAAGAACGAATGAAAACGTAAGAAAACAGACAAAAATGTAAGAAAACGAATGAAAACAGACAAAAACGTATGAAAACGGACGGAAATGTAAGAAAACAGACGAAAACGTATGAAAACGGACGAAAACGAATGAAAACGGACGAAAACGTATGAAAACAGACAAAAACGTAAGAAAACAGACAAAAACGTAACAAGACTGACGAAAACGTAACAAAACGGACGAAAATGTATGAAAACGGACGAAAACGTATGAAAACGGACGAAAACGTAAGAAAACAAACGAAAACGAAGGAAAACGTATGAAAACGGACGAAAACGTAAGAAAACGTATGAAAACAGACGAAAACGTATAAAAAGCGGAAAAAACGGACAAAAACTGACCCAAAAAAAAAGTGAAATTAAAAAAAGTGATTAAAAAAATTCAAATGATGAGAAAATAAATAAGAAAGATAAAAAGAAAAGAAAAATACAAAAAAAAAACATGGATTTAAGTTCAGACAAAAATGTAAGAGTTTCTCCGTAGATCTTGTGTGCCCCCTTAGAATCCTTTTGGATACGACGACCACTTAAATAATCTTAATACCAAAGCGATCCAACAGAAGATGGGTACATAGTTTGCAACAAACGTTATTATTCACTTGGCGTATGAATCAACTTGAAGATGAACATGAGACCCAAAACAAGATAAGCTAAAATGAGACTCAATTCAATAACTAAGCTCCATTGCTTATCTTCTTGCATACGTAAAACGATACAAATAAGCTGGAAAGACTAATGGATTTGAAGGGTATGTAAGCTTTACATTAAGAAAAGGCTCGTTTGTTCAATTGAAAAACCTATAGAGAATAAAAGAAACACGACGATTACCTCTTTTATACGCCGTCCGCTTTTACGCTTTCACCCTTTTTACGCTTTTGTCGGGCTTTTACGCCACGCACGCTTTTTCACGCCGACCGCTTTTACGCTTTTACACGCCGCTTGTTTTTACGCTTTCGCTTTTTAACATATTTTACGCTTTTGCATGTTTTCGTCCGGTTTATTTACGTTTATGTCCGATTTACACGTTTTCTTCCTGCTTTTATATGTTTTTACACGTTTTCATCCGTTTTTTACGTTTTTCTCCGTATTTTTTTTACGTTTTTACACGTTTTGGTCCATTTTTTACATTTTCGCCTATTTTTTACGTTTTCATCCGTTCTTTATACATTATCATCTGTTTTTAAACGTTTTCGTCCGTTTTACACGTTTTCGTCCGTTTTACACGTTTTCGACATATATTTTACGTTTTTGTCCGTTTTTCACGTTTTCGTCCGTTTTTTACGTTTTCATCCATTTTTTTCACGTTTTCATCCATTTTTTTACGTATTTTTTTATTTACACCTGGGTTTCCGACTCGACATTGCGAGCCGAATAATCCCACGGTGACTACCCTTTTGGATAGCCCGGAGTCGTCACAAGTGAACCTCCGTGGCCAATGGGAATTTTTTTTACGTTTTTCTCTGTTGTTACACATTTTTGTCCGTATTTTTTTACGTTTTCGGCCGTTTTTTACGTTTTCACCCATTGTTTGTGTTTTAATCCGTTCTTTTTATGTTTTTATACGTTTCCATCCGTTTTTACACATTTTCGTCCATCTTTTACGTTTTCTTCAGTTTTTATGTTTTTTTATGTTTTTTTACGTTTTCGTCCATTTTTTTATGTTTTTATACTCTTCTTCCATTATCGTTCACTTTTTTATGTTTTTAATCGAGTTAAAACGGACAAAAACGTGTGTAGAATAGTCGAAAACTATAAAAACGGACAAAAATGGACGAAAACGTATAAAAACGGATGAAAATATATAAAAATGGATGAAAAAGTATAAAAACGGACGAAAACGTGTAAAAACATACGAAAATGGATGAAAACGTAAAAAACGGATGAAAACGAATAAAAAATGACTAAAACGTATAAAAATGGATGAAAATGAATGAAAACGTAAAAAAACAAATGAAAACGAACGAAAACATAAAAAATAGACGAAAACGGCTAAAAATGGATGAAAACGTAAAAAGTGGATGAAAACGTATAAAAACCAACAAAAACAAATAAAACAGACGAGTATGTAAAAAAACGGACGAAAACGGATGAAAGCCTAAAAAATGGATGATAACGGAAAAAAACGTACAAAAACGTATAAAACCGGCCGAAAATGGATGAAAACATATAAAAACGGACGAAAACGTAAAAAAACAGACGAAAACGTAAAATAACGGATGAAAACGTACTAAAATGGACGAAAATGTAAAAAACATATGAAAACGGCTAAAAACGGATGAAAATGCATAAAACGGACGAAAACTATTTAAAACGGACAAAAACGTTAAAAACGGACTAAAGCGGCTAAAAAAGGATGAAAACGTAAAAAACAGATGAAACCGTATTAAAAAGGTCGAAAACGTATAAAAACAGGCGAAAACGTAAAAATACGGAAGAAAACGTATGAAAACGTATAAAAATGGACGGAAGCGTAAAAAACAGACATTGAGTACTATTTGTCTTTGTTTACAATAATGAATTATTATGTTCCATGATGAAACAAAAAAAACTTGGAAACTAAAAAAAAGGGACCCGACCCATATCCATCTGGAAAATTTATTTTTATCTTGTCATTATTATAGTTTTTAAAACTTGTTTAAACTTATGAAAGTATTAAAACTTGTTTCTATAATATCAAGACACGCTTTTAATGAAAATTTATTTTTATCTTGTCAACCTTGTTATGAATCTTCAACGTGCACGACTACCTGAATAATGTATATGAATACCACACAAGTATAGAAATCTTTTTACTAATGCCATTCATACATAACCATTGTAACATAAGATATATGATGATTAACTAAAAAAACTCCAGACTTTCTTGTATATATACTTGTATCAGGTCGAGATAGGTTAAAGATATTAGGACATGTTAACTTCGGTTGAGAGTGCGAGAAAGGAAGCTTTCGAAGTTATGCCTACACATACGAAGCCTCATCATTTCATGTAATGCAGTTCTATTCCCATTTACTACATATAGCACATTCTTAACAAGAGAATGAAATAATATGTTTGAAAAGTACATTACAGTATCCAATTTATAAATAGTGTATCAATTACTGTCCTAAAGAAATGATAAGAACATTCATGCAATTTGGAGAAGTTGGAAGCTTGTTTGTAATAAACTTATTTAGATTTGTATCCCAAAATTGCTTGTTAATGAGAGGGAAGGGTGTAGATTTTCTAAAAAAGGCTTTTGCATCTAGTATCCCACATCGCTTGATTGTAACAAATGGCTAAGATAGGAATCAATACAAAAGGAGACGCCAATCTTTGAGTGAATCATATCTTTCTAGCCATTTTGGTACTGTTATACGTTATCTAACAACGGTTACGTAAAAGTCTAATGATAAGTTTTAAAACTTTTAAATTGACTGTGTTGTTATGTATAATATTATGTGGATGTCCATATAACCCATAAGAAGCCCATGGCCCAATTAGCTATTAGGGTTTTAACCATAATGTTTATCTTATATATACCCATTGTATCTCATACATTATGATTAATTGAAGAATACTTTCATTCCCTCAATTCTTGTTCACAACACGTTATCAGCACGCTCCTTTATCTATTTTAGATTTGCAGAGCACAAAAACTCTATCGATGAATAAGAAGAAGGTACGTCTTGAACCCCCTGTATCCATTCGTATTTGTTTAGGTACTGTCACCTATATATAGTTATGTGCCATATTAATTCATGATTGATATATAATTCATGGTCCATGTCTTTTGTTACTTTTAATGATTATTGGATCACTTAGTTATCTCTTCGTTTTTTTTTTAAACACGGCATATCTCTTCGTAATTTATTAGATCAGTGGCTCAATGTTTTACACGTGATGATATTATGGCTAATTTGTGTACTAAAATAACCATTACTTTATATAAGATTTATTGAATTTTAGACTATATTATCTTTTATTGTGATCTCGTTATCTTGAGTTGGCTTCTACGATTTAAAATTCGATATAATACCTAAAAATCTTGATTGCTCTTGGTATTCTTGATCTTTATATATAGTTTTGTGTGACTCGTGATTTTTGGATAGCTCACCACGATGAAAAAAAAGAAAGAAAAGAATGTTTAAGGCTTACTTAGTCGCACGAGTATATTAATTATAGTGGTTACCCATTCACATCATGCATGTAGACATGTGCTTTGGGTTATCGATCTTAATCGATGTAAACATGCTGGATATATATACATGACTTAGTTTGCTTGGACGATTACGAGTTACGCCTATGTGAATTAAACATCAGTTAAGTTGTTTATATCAAGTCAGTGGCAATAATATTTGTACATATATGTGATAACATGCATGTAGTTTGATTAGTTTCTCTAGTGATTGTGATTAAAAATATATATATATATATATACTTTATGTCTTATGTATGTGCTCTAAACGACTTGCTAAGGCTACATCAGTTTTGTTATGCTTTTTTTACTAAAAACAATGACATACCATAATGAATTAATTGGTACTCAAAGCTTCTCTAATTTTGAATCATACCATATCTTAAAACATTTACCACTTGAATAGGCTAAAAAGTGAAAATCATGATAATCACATATATAGAACTTGTGGCAATGTGCTAATGTGAGAAGTCTCATGCTTTTACATGTTTTTTTTAGAAGTCTCATGCTTTTACATGTTACGTGAACTAAATAATTAAAAATTATTTGCTATATGGTTGGATCTTGACTCTACTATATATATATATTTTTAGTGTGATTTATAAATTAAAGCTGTATAAAAATCTCAGTCCAGGTTCTTAATTACAATAAGTATGGCCTTATTGCTAGCTTGAGAGAAAATAATGAAAAAATAAACTTATTATTCATTGGCATTAACTTCTATCCCAGTATATACTAATATAGGCTATTATTACTTTTACGAAACATTAAAATTCAATCATCACCTCTGGTATATTGGTTTTGCTATTATGATAACTATGTCTCGCCTCTAATTATCGTATCATGTAATATATTAATTAATTAGTATTGTACCATATTCGAGCTATATTCCTTAATTCAGTATAACACTTTATGTGTTAGTACACGAAATATATATGGGTTTAGCACCTTTGATGTATGGCATACCTATTTGGCATTTGTCCTTTCAAACCATTACTTCGTACAATATATTGTACTTTTCGCATATTCATAGATAGTTATTTTTGTGAAAATGTTTATTGTGTTCATTAATTTGACGATATGTTAGATGCTTTATTGATCTATATGCTCGTAAACCATGTTAAATCTTGCACAACTTACGTTTATGCTTTTGAGAACGTCATAACTATTTCTTGTTTTGTGCTAGAAACTCATGCATATTAATACAATTAGATAGATGTGTAATGGAAAACATACACCATGTTTGTGATAATAAAAATCATCTATGCAAAAATATTGGATCATGCATAATAGAAAACATGTAATTATTTTTGCCTATGAATAAGGGAGAAACATATAAGATAAAAGGTTATTATGAAGTTTGTAAAAATTGTTGTTAAAGATTGTCAAAGGAGCTATTAAAAATAAGAATTTGATATTTTAGTTGACTTATTTTGTGACATTTAGTTTATTATATACGTGTGACTTATTTGTCAAGAGATTTTATTTGTTTGCATATAAGATATTTTTATTAATTGATTAATGGCATACTATTATAGATTGTGTCTTATTATTTGATAATGTTATAGGCTAATTGGATATTATATTGAATAGTGTTAAAGCTCTAAATGTACTTATATAAATTTGATTGAAGAAATATAAGAATTCTTTATATTATTCGACTTTTACATAAAAGTCAAGTGCAATTAAAGCACATGTGGTCATAAATTATAAGTTTATGAGCCAAGATTGTTATATTAACTGGCATGACCGGTTGGACAATCCCGGGTCAATGATGATACGAAACGTATAGAAGAACCATAAGTTTCTTCAAAGATAGATTTGATTGTTCTTACTGGAAGTTAATTGTTCATCTTTTACCACCAAATTAAAGTAAGGAGTTTGTCATATAAAGTTTTGGAAAGAATATGCGGGGATGTATGTAGGCCTATACCTCCGCCATGTGGATCATTTTGAGTTTTAAAATCGATGCATCGTCAAAATATCATCAAAGATGCAACTAAAGGTTAGCATGATTAATGACTCGTCTTATAAAATGTGAGCATGGTTTTCCAAATTGTATCTTTGGAAATGGTGGTGAATACTTTCATATGTTGGGCGATTATTTGAATAAGTGTTGAACTTAAAAGTAGCCCATGTTCATACGCGAATTGATTTTGTTGAACCGTTTATAAAACGTTTTCAATTGATTGCAAAGCCAATAATTATGAGAACAAAATTATAACTACAATGGGGCATGTTTATTTCGAAGATTTAACAAGAATTCGCATCATGCCAACAAGATTAAACAAATACTCCCCAATAAAATGGTTTATGGTCACGAACCATATGTTTCCCATATAAGACTAATGTAAATGTGCGATATATGTTTCTTGTAAATCCACCACAACGCACAACAATGGGATGTTGAAATTGATAATTCATTCAGGGGGAGAGAATGAGCAGCGACAGATATGGAATGACTTATGATATAAATGTTGATCCTCACACTAATGAATATGAACTTAAAGTTCAAGGACAATTTATATTCCGTGTCTAGTAATTACAAGACATGTTTAGTGACTTAAAGAAGTGACTAGATCATATATACCGCTAGTGCTCCAATTATAATGTAAGTCCCAATATGACAATCAATGATTGATAGTGAGTCTATAGCATGGTCAGCAAAGATGATAGACTAATCGATTCCATGTAAAAGTCCTCGAATGAATAAATAAAATGGAGCAATAAAATTAAGATGGTCAAATCGAGGTACTAAAGACCCCATGATAGTCTCCAAAAGAGACACTAGACATGAACGTAATTGAAAAACCCCGGGTACGTGAAAAGTTATGAGATCTCAATAAAGGATATAATGCAAAGTATAGTAGAGTGTGGAATCGAAAAGAAATGAATCGACGTTAATGATACTAATTCAATAATGTGCACTGTAATGATTATGTTAATAAATAAGGTAGCGCTATAATCATGGTGAGGATCATGGAAGCATACCTGCAGGAA
This sequence comes from Chrysanthemum lavandulifolium, assembly GCA_022545495.1. Taxonomy (NCBI): domain Eukaryota; kingdom Viridiplantae; phylum Streptophyta; class Magnoliopsida; order Asterales; family Asteraceae; genus Chrysanthemum; species Chrysanthemum lavandulifolium. The sequence goes on along the minus strand of CM040242.1, from coordinate 37,364,567 downwards.
TTGCAGTGGTATAAATGAATGGCCAAAAGATATAAAGACGCGAAGAACTAATAAAAGATTGAAGTCTCTTGTGATGAGACATGGTTACTGGGACTTGAAATCCGTACACATGAATGTCCAAAATTATTGGATATGCATCGGTCTTTATGTGAAAGCGAAACTGAATTGTTGGAATCATGATATTCAAGGCACAACTAATGGCACATATATATTTCACAAAGACCAGAAAATTATCTTGAAGAGACATGTTCTAATGTGGTGGATACAATAATGGATTTTGTAATTATAGAAGTCTGGCAATGTGATAAATAATTGGTATGCGTCTAAAAGAAAATGAATAGAGCTCATTTGAAGTTGAGATTCCATGATGGATATAAAATGCATGAAGCATGTCTCATGATTTAAAATTCTTAAAGCATATTTCAGGAATAACACTTGATCAAGATGAATAAATCACTATATAAGTGAAAGGCAATATGGTATTGGTTAAAAATGAGCCATTGAAATAACAAAATTTACCCATGTTAGTTTTATAGAGATTTATATTAGAACATGGTATAAGTTACATATGTTTTGATGAGGTAAATGTGAATGGAACTCATGAGGAGATTTTAAGACAGTTGAATACCTTGAAATGAAATACAAATTTTGTCTTGTTTTATGAATTAAACATCTTAAAGATGAAATCATTTTTCATAATGAAAGCTAACGAAAGATGGTATATATATTTATATGGATAAACGACGCTCATGTTTATGAGGTCAATTGATGAAGAAAGACCCCTTTACTTATAAAGATGATGATCACAATATCGATTTATGGGTGTCATAGTTATAATATATATAAAACATTGATTGTTCTCACTAGTGGTCACAATATTGATTTATGGATCTCTATATAACTTGTGAAGTACGAGGATGTACTCGTGTAATGATAATTGTGACATATGTTTAATCCTTCTTGATACATGAAGGTTAAGTGGAGAACACTTGTTTATATGAGAGTCAAACATATATTCTATCAAGACATTTACTATATGGACATTAAATAAGTTGGTTTATTATATTGGATTGCACCAACTAAGAGATTTAAGTAATGTGATCATCAAGGGGAGAGAAAATACGCGTTGCACTCTTTTTCCCTTGACCATGGTTTTGTCCCCATAGGGTTTTCCGGCAAGGTTTTTAATGAGGCAACAACCCTAGCGTATAAAGGAATTATGTATTTTTTTTCCTTCACTAGATTTTTGTCCCACTGGGTTTTGTCTAGTAAGGTTTTAACGAGGCATAATCCTCAAATGGACATCCAAGGGGGAGTGTTATGGATAATTTTAATATGGATGTCCATATCTTATAAGATACTGATTAGAGGTATTTGAGTTATATTAGAAGATTACATATCTTCCAGAATTTCTGACCCTCACAATGGTCGATCTCAAACTGGATATGTATTTAAAAGTGGAGGAACCGCAATTTCATGGCGTTCAGTTAAGCAGACGATCTCAGCGACATCATCCAACCATGCAGAAATTCTAGCGATACACGAAGCAAGTCGAGAATGTGTTTGGCTAAGAAGTGTGATACAACACATACGTAGATCATGTGGTAATTCTTCAGAGAATGAGGCACTAACAATTTTGCATGAAGAACTTAAAGAAGGTTATATCAAGGGCGATAGGACGAAACATATTTTACCAAAATTCATCTTCACTCACAACCTACAGAAGAATGGTGATATTATTGTTCAACAAGTTCGTTCAAGCGACATTTTGGCGGATCAATTTACCAAGACACTTCCTACCTCAACATTTAGGAAACTAAGTCACAACATTGGGATGCGTCGACTCAAAGAGCTCAAGTGATGTAGTCATCAGAGGGAGACAATACGCGTTGCACTCTTTTTGTCCTTAGTCATGGTTTTGTCCCACTGGGTTTTCCTGACAAGGTTTTTAATGAGGCAGCATTTCTAAAGCGTATTAATAATATGGATATCCAAGAGGGAGTGTTATGTATAATATTATGTGGATGTCCATATAACCCATAAGAAGCCCATGGCCCAATTAGCTATTAGGGTTTTAACCATAATGTTTATCTTATATATACCCATTGTATCTCATACATTATGATTAATTGAAGAATACTTTCATTCCCTCAATTCTTGTTCACAACATGTGTCTTTTTTTTTAAACTATTATTAGTTTTAAAAAGACGTCACTGTCAATTTATGTTAAAACTTGTTTAAATAATAAACTATTAAAAATTGTTTTGACATACAGAGCTTTACAATGTCAAGAGATGAAATTGATGAGATTGTTTTACGCTTACGGACTTGCAAAACCTTAATGAAATGAAAATTTGGAACCTTGATGAAATGAAAATTTGAATTTTTTGTAAACGCATTTGTGGTTCAAACGTCATTGTGTTTCTAGTATTTGCTTGGTTGATTCGTTACTAGGTGAAAGATTGATCTAATAACTTAATTATTTTTATTGAAATCACACTTTCTATTCATATCTCTTATATTACTGTTCAAAATTAAAATTTTATGTGCCTGTTCACTTTACCCATAATCTAATTTAGAAAATATTAGCAAGTTTGAAAATTAAAAGTTGAGTATATACAGAAGGAAAATGTGTCAAGCTGAATGCCTATTTAGGTAGTTATCATTAAATAAAAATAGCAATTGTGGCGGTTAACTCAACCTTACCTGGCATGTGAAAACCTGAACTTGTTTTGACATGTTGCCCCTATTGATCGTGTTGCACATCACTTGATATAAATTTAGTACTAATACCACATTGTTGAATCTGATCCGAGACTAAAGTTGTTGTTGTATAATGCTATCTTCATGCGTGCATATGTATCCAATCGACAGGCAAATGCATAAGGTGTTCTTTCACAAATCAGATTTATTCTTTGTGTGCTTGATGTGCCCAATGTCTTTTGAAACTCAGATTCAAGAACAAGAAATTGAGGCATACGTTTTTGTGGTCATAAGTATTGTAACAATGTATATGAACACCACACAAGTATATGATCTTTTTAGTTATGCAATTCACATATATGCATACATTATTGCAGGAAATGAAATTACTAAATGTAGTAGACATGTTTATTTAGTCATTTTGTAACAGTAAATATATGATAATTAACTAGAAAGGTCCACACTTTCCTGTATACACACTTATAGTCTAGTACCATGTCGAGATAGGTTACAAATATTAGGGCGCACATGTTATCTTCACTAACGCAACTCTATGCCCATTTACTAACATATGCCCATCGTCCTAAAGAATATTTCAACTTTTACCAGATGCTGATTATGATTTAACGTTGTTTCTGATAGATACAAAGTTTGTGGAAGTACTGGCATTCAGGTATATATGCAGCCACTTTTTGAGCCTTATCTCCTGAACGATTATGATATACTTGAATGAAGATTATGTTAACAAAGCTATAGTTTATGGTGCCATATAATGTCATCGAGACACCTAAGTGGAAAAATGGTGAACTTGGTAACTGTAGCTTCGAATTCATGCTTTATTTATGCCTATATGTTTACATTTTGTTGACAGGCAATGGCACAAGGCATTCTTTAGGAAATCCGATTTATTCTTTGTGTGCATGATGCGGCCATTGTCATTTGACATGCAAATTCAAGAATCATAAATTGAAGCAACTAAGGTAAAAATTCTGAAACGGGTCAAATCTAAAACTGACATAAAAGGGGAATGGTCAAACTTAGATTATTACAGAATGAAAATATTTCTGAAAATAATAAGTAACATATTATTTATTCATTATAAAAAAAATTAAAGAAATGACAAACATCGTTACAGCCAACTAGACCCAACACGTACTATAAGTGAAACACTTCAACCCAAACTAGTTTTGACCAATTATCCAACCCGCCAAACCATTCATCTTCTAGTGTTGCCTCTACTAGAATTCTTAACGAAACCAAAATACACTAGGGAAAAAACATATACTTCCGGCTTAGGAATTTAATGATGCTAGTTGTTGTAATATATATGATTCAATTAAAAACGGTCGGACTAATATGCTCTTCTTTTATGCAGTGGATGCCATTAGAGGAATTTGCAGCTCAACCTTCATCTCAGAAGCCGGGTAGTCTAATGAAATACATTTGTGAGTTATGCATACCAAAGGTCGAGAGGGACTACTCCGGTTTTTCTCCAAACCCAGTAACGTCCTTTTTCAGTGAGAAACCAAGTCACATTTATTTGAACAAGCGAGATCTAAAGTAAAATAAACACATTTGTATGGAAGTGAAAGATAAGCAATGCTGAAATGTTGAATGGTTTTTAAAACGCACTATTTATTTGTACGGCACAAGTGATTGATGCATTTAACATTTTGGACACATATGACCAAGAGCGTTGAAACAATGTTTGAAACACAATAACACATGAATCAATATTCTTTGACAGGAACATGGTGTTCAACATATGATGTTTTATTTTTCTAGCAGTAAAACGCTGAACATGGCAGCAATGTTCAGCAATTTATAGAACCTTAAATGCAAATAGACATACAAATTCGTATTTATGATTCTTTAAATCACTCATTTTTTTGTGATAGTGTATGTCTACAGATGTAATGTTTTTTTTTTTTTTTTCAAACTCCATTTTAGCAAAGCATTTATATACAGTTACGAAGTCAACATCCCTTGTCTTTTCGCCACACACTATTCCTACCCATAATAAACTTTCCAAATGCCATTACTTGGTAAAGTTGTAGATGACTTTTACAGTAAAGAAGCAATACTTATCAGGATCAGTCATAGAACTACACTAGAGAGTGAGTAACCACGTAAATCTGCTTACTACACTAGACGATTTTCAGTATAGTGTACCAGAAAGAAAGCTTATGCATCCGGTTACAATATTTCATATAATGCAATTCCATACTCGTTTACCAACATTTGGCACATCTTTAACCGTAGCACGAGAGAATGAACGGGGAGATGTTTAAAAAGCACGTCACTGTACCATAATTCAAATCTTATAAATAGAATATGATTCATACAGAAAAACAACACTGTCCTGAAACATATGATAAGAACATCATACATATGATATCTTCCAAAATTAAACATGTATTATGAGTAATTAAAATTAAGTACGAAGCTTGTTCTGTTGATTTAAACATCTTGCAGCCTCTCCACCTACGGGTAAGGGTAAGGTTGTCTACATCTCAACTCCTCCATACCTTGTGAAAAACGAGATTAGGTTAACATTGATTTTTTGGAGAAGTTCGAAGCTTGTTTGTAATAAACTTATTTAGATGTGTATCACAAAACTGGTGTTAATGAGAGCAAAGGGTGTAGGTATGATGAAAAGGCTTTTGTATCCGGCATCCCACATCGCTTAATTGTTACAAATGGCCAAGAAAGGATTCAATATATAAAGAGATGCCAATCTTTCATTGAATTTTACCCTTTTAGCCCTTTTGGCTATGTTATAACGTTACAGTCAATGTAGGTTACATGAAAATAATGACAAGTTTTAAAAATTTTAAATTGAAAGTCATTCTCCTTTTTGAAATTATTATTAAATTTATTCTATTTCAAGCAATGAATTCGATGAGATTTTCGTTACTTACGGTTAAGAAAACTCGAAGAAATGAAATTTTGATTTGTGGTCTTACTTGAGGCAGCCAAGGTACTGGCTTGTGTTATTTGAGGCAGCCAAGGTACTGGCTTACTTTCAAGTATGATAATTCCTTCAGAAATGTGTATTTTGTATTTTAAATGGCTATACGCATATATCGTGTTAAATTATATAGAACAGATATCAAGTTTACAGGTTACAAAACTTTGGTACATTATGCCATATACAATGTGGTTGATTTGGGCTGTCTTTCAAAGGCGAACAATATTGATGGATAGTCCAACTCTGTTTGTGACTGAATATCTCAACATGACATAAAAGAATTAAGTTCGAAGCATGTACAAATTTTTTTTGTTAATAAGACTCATTGGGTTAAAATATGAGTAATTGATAAAAAGATTAATATATGATTTACTATCACTTATTTAGATGTGTATACCAAAAAAAAAAACGTTGATAAGAGAGAAGGAGTGATATCTTCTGAAAAGGCTTTTAGTATCCCACATCGCTTGATTGAATCAAATGGCCAAGAAAGGGATCAATACAAAATGAGTTGCCAATCTTTGAGTGAATCATATACCTTTTTAGCTATTGGCTATGTTTTAACAACTTATAGGTTACATAAAATTACTAATGTAAGTTTCAAATATTTTAAACTGATTGTTCTGCTCTTCAAAGTTATGATAATAATTTTGGAGATAAGGAATAAGCAGTTTATGATATTTAAAACTTGAATTATAATAAATATCTTAAAGCTTGTTTGACCTATAGAGTACTATAATGTTGACAGATGCATTCGACAAAAATTCTTTTTATCTTGTCAAACGTGTTATGAGTCTTTTATGAGCACTATCTATCTAAATTAGGCAAATTTGTCAACTGGTTTATAAAGCACACATGTGATATCTCCAAAAAAACATGCACCATTCATGAAAACAAGGGATGTATCTTCTACCTTTTATAAGATTTTAAGTAAACTAGCAACTGTCATGTATTCATCGCTACGATGGGTGTATAATAAAAACAATACTTTTGGAGCGTACTCTCGTCTTGCCTTCTTACAACCGTTAGACTCGCTTTTCGCGTTCGCTGCTTTTGGTAAGATTTTGCATCTCAAGTAGAGTTTTTTGCCACCATGGAAAAATGGAAGTTTTTACTTTCTTCGTAACTTGTTGGAGTATGAATCAAACTATACATCCAACTATATCCATATTTGCTTGGTGTATGAATCAAAATTGGGTTGTGCTATCGTTCAAAGAGCCACAAAATTAGTCACATCTCACACAAGGATAGTTTGGGGTTAGGCATACTTTATTCAGAAGTCTAGTGGTGTAACCCGGTGATACTTTGGTTAAAAAGGATACAGATACGAAAGCGTAAGACTAAGTAATCTTGAAATAATCTTAACTAGTGTTATAGTTCATGGTAGTACTTATAGGGAATGTTTCTTAAAACAAAGCTTTAAAAAAAATGTTTAAATCTCAACGTGTTGGACCAAACATAAATGATATATAGGAAAAGTCCAACTTTGTTTGTGAATGACTAAATCTCAACATGATGTGAAAGAATCAAGTTTGAAGGATTGGTAGTTTTCGCCCTTATAATTTGGAGACATTATTTGTTTGGTACCAAGTGCATAATGTTTACCGATCATACTCAATATGAGGTAGAGAAGATGGATGTAACTGCTTAGTGACTACGAATGCAAGCTTTGAAATCACCCATGGAAAGCCAATGTGATAGCTGATGCACTCAGGAAAGAAGGATAAAACCCTCGCGGGTGCAAGCATTGGGAATGGATTCAATAGACGTAACATCACTTATATTCGTTATACTGAATGATGAACTAGAAGATGTCCAAAGGTTTTCCTTTGTAACACTAGTGTCATTTCAAGAAAGGTTAAAAATATTAGGGTGTGTTTTAAATGTAGATGATTTTTAGTCGGAGTGTACCATAAAGAAAGCTTATGCATCTGGTTACAATATTTCATATAATGCAATTCGCTAGTCGTTTACCAAAATTTGGCACATCTTTAACCTGAGCACAAGAGAATCAAAGGAGAAGTGTTTAAAAAGTACATCACTGGACCATAATTCAAATCTTAGAAATGGTGTATGAGTCATACAGAAAAACAGCACTGTCCTTAAACATATGATAAGAACATTATACATATGATATCTTCCAAAAAAAAAACATATATCATTTGAGTAATTAGAATTAAGTTTGAAGCTTGTTCTGACGATTTAAACATTTTGCAGCCTCTCCACCTTTAGGTAAGGGTAAGGTTATCTATTATTAATTTTAAGAATAGATCTTAAAATTATTATTAGTTTTGTTAAGACATAACAATCACTTTATGACATTTAAGACTTGTTTAAACTAATAAACAATCAAAACTTGTTTTGACGTATAAAGTTCTACGATGTTAAGCAATGAATTTGATTAGATTTTCGTTACTTACGGTTACGGAACCTCGAAGAAATGAAAATTTGATTTGTGGTTATAATTTTTTGAAAAACCTCGAATTACTGTAAATGTATTTGTCGTTCAAAAATCAAAAATCATTGTGTTTCTAGTATTGGATCTTCTGCTTTCTATAAGATTTCAAATACCCTAGCAACTGTCATGTATACACTGTCACAATGAATGTATCAAAAACAATACCTTTGAAGTTTGAAGCATACCCTCATTTCGCTTCCACTGTTGACTTGACATGGTACTTCTCGTGTTCACTACTTTCAGCAAGATTTTGCATCTGAAGTAGTAGTTATTTGCCATCATGGAGAATTAAAAGTTACTTTCCTTGTAATTTCCTCGAGTTATATTATGTTAATTTCACTCTAACTCAAATGACACCTCTAGCTATATCCATGTTTGCTTGCCGTAGGAAACGAAATTGGGTTGTGCTGACCGCAGAGTATCATTGAGGGAGCCGCAAAAGAAGTCGCATCTCTCATAAGGATAGTTTGGGGTTGAAGAACTTTATTAACAAGTCTAGTGGTGAACCGAGTGATACTTTGGTTATAAAAGGATACAAATACGAAAGCACGTTAGAATTTCCATTCAAGTAATTCTGAAATTATCTCGTGTCTTAACTAGTATCATACTTCACGATAGTTATTCGGTATGTTTTGTTAAAACAAAGCTTCAAAAGTGTTTAAATTTAGATCAAAGATAACGATATAGATGAATTAACTTTGTTGGTGAATGGGTAAATATTAAGGAAAAAAGCCATAAATGCTTAATGTACTTACCACCATAACTCATTCTACATATTATACTTCTTTTATTGTCATAATGCTTAACTAAAATGATTTATTAAGGGTATTTTAGTCATTTATCATATCTTCATCTCCTACCTCCCAACACCATACTTTGCAGGCAAAAAACCACAAATCGTGTGTGGTTAACATTGATCGGAATAATCAGTCAACACAAACACAACCACTACTCACCATACACCACAGATCTACAAACAAAAAAACCCAAATCGTGTTTATCGGAAACACAAATCCCACACAGTCGATCAAAACCCAGATCCATCACCCGACACAGATTCATCACTCCAAAGTAAACACACAAAAAAATCAATCTTACACCGATCAAAAACAAAAAGAAAACTTTTATTCCCACAGACCGAGATCCACAAACCGATCAAATTCACCACCAGTCACACCCTCGCCGGTAACAAACACTGCTATTTCAACAATGGCGGCGGATTCAAGTCAGGCGGCAACAATGGCGGCGGATTCAACTTGAGGGATGTATAAAGGTTGTTATTTGTAGTTTAGAATTGGATTTAGGTAGTCATTGTTTTTGTTTGGTATTGCTGTCTGTCATCAAGTATGGCCATGGGTAAGCCATTGCTTGACTTGTTTATAGTTTTGATGCTCACATTTTTACCAATAAAAACTACCATGAAAATGGACAATCAGAAAAGATTGTTTGCCAAAATACTTGCCACAACCTGATATAGATGATGGTCCGAGGGTATTTAAGTCTTTTTGCATAAGATAGAAGCATTTGTTAAGCATTATGACAACTTACGTGAACAACATTAAGCATTATGACAATAAAAAAAGTTTAGTATGTAGAATGAGTTATGGTGGTAAGTACATTAAGCATTTATGGCTTTTTTCCAAATATTAACTATTAAGACACATTAATACATATGATATCTTCCAAAAAAAAACATGTATCATTCATGAAAATGGAACAAGGAATAGATCTTCTACTTTCTATAAGATTTTAAGTAAACTAGCAACTGTCATGTATACACTGCTACAATGAATGTATAATAAAACGACACTTTTGAAGCGTACCCTTATTTTGCTTCCTCTGAACTGTTGACTCGCTTCTCGAGTTCACTGCTTTCGGTAAGACTTTGCATTTCAAGCAGTTTTTGTTGCTCCTCTTCTGCCTCTACTTCATTGACATCGGCGAGCTTGGGTTTAGGTTTGTTGCTAGTGGACTGCTGATACATGACCCCACCAAACATACAAATCAAAAGCCCAATTGTTCCAATTAACGACGAGTGTTTATCCCAAATCAGCAAATTAATCACCACCCTTAGCAACTTGTTCACTATCCCAAGCACAGTGAAACCAGTAGCTGATATAGCCCTACGACACGAGAATCCAAAGAAAGAAATCGCAAGACCAAAAAACACGATAACCCAACTGGAAAAATCACCTCGAACGAATACCAATCTGTCTCATCACTAATTTCGTGTTTTATCTTCTTTAACTCTCCCATTATAAGCAACTCTAATGGAAAAAGTAGTAAAGCTTCAAGGTTATTATACAACACGAGACCCCATGTGTTCAACCCAATCGTCATCATCACATGCTTTATGTAAACAAAATCTATAGACATACTTATTAAGTAAGCTAAAGGCAAGTGTACGCCATGAAAGTGAACTGATAATCAGATAGATACAGAGTTTGTGGAACTACTGGCATTCAGGTATATATGTAGCCACTTTTTGAGCCTTATCATCTGAATGATTATGATAGAATTGAAGAAGATTATGGTGCTATATGATGCCATTGAGACACCTAAGTCGAAAAAAGGTGAACGTGGTAACTGCATCTTCGAATTCATGCTTTATTCATGCATATATGTTTATATTTTGTTGACAGGCAATGGCACAAGGCATTCTTTAGGAAATCCGATTTATTCTTTGTGTGCATGATGCGGCCATTGTCGTTTGACATTCAAATTCAAGAATCAGAAATTGAAGCAGCTAAGGTAAAAATTCTTAAACGGGTCAAATTTAAAACTGACCTAAAAGGGGAATGGGTCAACTTAGATTATTACAGAATGAAAATATTGTTTCTGAAAATCATAAGTAACATATTATTTATTCATTATAAAAAAATTAAAGAAATGACAAACATCGTTACAGCCAACTAGACCCAACCCGTACTAGAAGTGAACCACTTCAACCCAAACAAGTTTTGACCAGTTACCCAACCCGCCAAACAATCCATCTTCTAATGTTGCCTCTACTAGAATTCTTAACGAAACCAAAATACACTAGGGAAAAAACATATACTTCCGGCTTAGGAATTTAAAAAAGCTAGTTGTAATATATATGATACAAGCAAAAACGGTCGGACTAAAATGCTCTTCTTTTTTGCAGTGGATGCCATTAGAGGAATTTGCAGCTCAACCTTCTGCTCAGAAGCAGGGTAGTCTAAGTAGATACATTTGTAAGTTATGCATAGGCGCATAGCAAAGGTCGAGAGGGACTACTCCGGTTTTTCTCCGTACCCAGTAACGTCATTTTTTCATTGAGAAACCAAGTCGCATTTATTTGAACCAGCGAGATCTAAAGTAAAATAAACACAAGCGTTCATCATATATATTGCTTTCTATAAGATTTCAAGTACGCTAGCAACTGTCATGTATACACCGTCACAATGAATGTATAAAAAACAATACCTTTGAAGCATACCCTCATTTCGCTTCCACTATTGACTTGCCATCATGGAGAAATAAAAGTTATTTTCCTTGTAATTTCCTGGAGTTATATTATGTTAATTTCACTCTTACTCAAATGACACCTCCAGCTATATCCATATTTGCTTGCCGTAGGAAACGAAATTGGATTGTGCTGACTGTTGAGTATCATTGAGGGAGCCGCAAAAGAAGTCACATCTCTCACAAGGATAGTTTGGGGTTGAAAAACTTTATTAAGAAGTCTAGTGGTGAACCAAGTGATACTTTGGTTATAAAGGGATACAAATACGAAAGCAAGTTAGAATTTTCATTCAAGTAATTCTGAAATAATCTCAAGTCTTAACTAGTACTATCATACTTCACGATAGTTATTCGGTATGTTTTGTTAAAACAAAGCTTCAAAAGTGTTTAAATTTAGATCAAAGATAACGATATATATGAATTAACTTTGTTGATGAATGGGTAAATCTCAAGGTGATGTAAAAAGGCTTGAGTTCGAAGCTTGTTCCGCCGATTTAAACATTTTGGAGAAATTCGAAGCTTGTTTTTAATTGCTTGTTATCGAGAAATTTGAAAAGGCTTTTGCATCCGGTATCCCACATCGCTTAACTGTTACAAACGGCCAAGAAAGGATTCAATATAAAAAGAGATGCCAATCTTTGAGCGAACCATACCTTTTTAGCCATTTTGGCTGTGTCACCTTTATTGTGGAATTACAAGTTTAAAAATTTTATAAATTATAAATTATAAATGTTCTTTAATCTTAAAATTATTACTAATTTTGAGAATGGGTCATTTTTAATTTATGACATTTTGAAACTTGTTTAAACTAATAAACTACTAAAATTTGTTATTGACATAAAGTTCTTCAATGTCAAGAGATGAATTCGGTGAGATTTTTGTGTCTTATGGTTACGGACTTACGGGACCTTGATGAGATTTTTGATTTTTGTTTTACGCCGGGACCTTGATGAAATAAGCCTCACGGTTACAGTTACGGACCTTGATGAAATAATTTTATTATCAGTTTCTAGTATTTGCTTGGTTGATCCAATTTCAAGTAAACTTGATCATCTTAATTGAAAACACACTTTCTATTCAAATATCTTATATTGTTGTTCAAAAACAATTTATGCACCCCATCACTTTACCCATAATAATGCCTAAATTAGGAAATACTAGCAAGTTTGATAATTAAATAACAACATTAAATGAAAATGTGTCAAGTTGAATGCAGTTTTAGACAATTATCCCTTCTTAAAAAAATAGCAATTATAGCGGTCAACCCAACCTTACCCGGCATGTAAAAACCTGAACTTGTTTTGACATGTTACCCCTATTGATCGTATTGCTTATCACTTAATATAAATTTGATACTAACACCACGTTGTTGAATCTGTATCTGAGACTGAGAGTATAAATGTTGTTGTATGAGTAATTAGAGTAAAGTTCAAAGTTTATTCTATTTTCTTGTCAAACTTGTTATGAATTTTCAACGTGCACGACTACCTGATTAATGTATATGAATACCACACAAGTATAGAATTTTTTTTACTAATGCCATTCATACATAACCACTGTAACATAAGATATATGATGATTAACTGAAAAAACTCCATATACTTTCTTGTATATACATTTGTACCAAGTCGAGATAGGTTAAAGATATTAGGACATGCTAACTTCAGTTGAGAATGCGAGAAAGGAAGCTTATGAAGTTATGCATAAGCATACGATGCCTCATCATTTCATGTAATGCAATTCTATGCCCATTTGCTACCATACAACACATCTTTAGAAAGGGAATGAAATTCTATGTTTGAGAAGTACATTACAGTCCGTTATCCAATTTATAAATAGTGTAGCAATTACTGTCCTAAAGAAACGATAAGAACATTCATACATATGATATCTTCCAAAAAAAAAGTATCATTCATGAAAATAGAACAAGGAATGGATCTTCTACCTACTATAAGGTTTCAAGTAAACCAGCAACTGTTATGTTTATTTGCTATATCTATATTTACCTACTGTAGAAAAACGAAATTGGGTTGTGCTTGGTATCATCGAAGGAGCCACAAAAGAAGTCAAGACTCTCACAAGGATATGTCGGGCTTGGAGTACGCTCTTAAGAAGTTTAGACGTATGACATGGTGGTACCTTGGTCAAGGAGGATATATATATATATATATATATATATATATATATATATATATATATATATATATATATATATATATATATATATATATATATATATATGACTAAAATACACCGTTGGTCCCTAAACTTGTAGTGGAGGATCGCGATGGGACGAAACCGGGCATAATCATCGCCACGGGTCCAAACAAGAGCGATTAAATGCCATATTGGTCCTCGACCACTAACACCTATGTCAACGACTCTTTTCATTAGTTTCACGAGGGTAATATAGTCCAATCGCATTTATAACTCAACCTAGTTAATTCTAACCCAAGAACTATTCCACCAAAACAAAAAGTGATATTGTTTGAACAAATAATATCGTTGTTCCCGAGTCCTCACCACTTAAGTATGACTTCATAAAAGTCAACTGGTAAAGAAAGTAATAGCTCACGAAATTTACCGTGATTAACAAACAAATTTATACATTATCAACTACTTAGCTAGTTGACTTCTAACATCAACTATATACGGTGTTTGATTAAACCGGAACATAAGCGATACTACGGAGTCATTGTCCGATACATGTTAATTTCTTGATTCGTTACAAAATATAGAAGATGAATTTGGGCCCAACTTCAAAACGTTCAACTGCTGAATCTTCAAATGATCTACAGATGAGATTGATATCCGAAACTGTTGAACCGACAAAACTGTTAGGCCTAAGTTGATGATGTCTTTGCCACCTTGTCTCGCTAAAACAAGTATACAAATTATAAACATATAAGTTATGAACTGTAGTGTTACGTGTTAATGGAATTTAACACATGACATGGTATTCATCATCAAACATCACCTAGGGTAACCTTTGGGCGAAGAGTGCTAGGACGCAGTTTGTAATCTTTTCTTTGCTCAGAAGGGTGTCTTAACACCGCTTGAAACATCTGCAAGACACCACCAACCCTTTCACCTTCCCTCCAAGTCAAACCAGCAAGTTCTCAACATCAAACCCCGCAAACTCAACCATTTTGGCCTTCCCTTCCGTCTAAACCTCGCTTAAATTCTTGAACAACTTGTCTCCATTTTTTCTGGCAAAACCTCCTCTTCATCAACCATCTTTCCTTTTCCATTTCCTTTAATTTTGTCCCTTTTTAGCTACAACCCTTCTTCGTCCTTGATTACTACCCTCCTTTCACTCTTGGTGTCCTGGTTCCACCCCCTGCATTTTTTCTTATCGATCCCCGCCATTGACTTGTAGTCCTAAAGGTGTTTGACTAAGCATCCTAAAGTTAGCATCCCGCTCTACCCAACCCACAACTTCAAACCGATGTTTTTAAGTAAAATTGTGCTAACTTTGGGGCTTTTGGGCTATGAAGATATCAATCGAGTCATTTGTTTCACCATTCCAAACAAGGTATGAACATCAACATCAGTATGAATCAAATGCAAACCATTTTCTAGGGATTGTTTAGGATCACAAAAAAAAAATGCCCATTTTTGTTCATTAATCTCTGATAACACATTATCAAGGCTTGAACTAAATATATCCCTATCACTGGTAAAGGCACACAGATTAAACGTGGAGACGTATATATCCCTATACCTGAGTGGGCTATAATCAAAAACCCCATTATAGTGGATTCTGAACAGGACCTCACCTTCTTCTTCTTCCTTGACATCCTTAAACGTGGAGACGAATATGCTTTTGTCCTTCATTCTTAGTTTTTTGTTTTTTTAACAATGGGTTTGACTAGATGTGTGTTTTAGTACGTGAGTGTGGATGTATGTTAGGTTTCGTTTTAATTGGGTTTTGTTAAATGGGTCGGGTTATTATGATAGTGTTTATGGTTTCGGATCTTGTTAGTTGGGTTCTTTTGGTGATTCCAAACACATTAATTGTATATATGCGTATCAAGGAAGGCAAAAGGCCAAGTTGCAGGGTACTAGGTTTATAATGTCACAATTGGTCCCTCAATTTGGCGGTCGGCTTTTTTGCACTTAAAATTCCGCGTATTTTTGTTACACAAACTTGACTTTTTCTGTGTTTACTAACTTCACAATTAGTCCACGAATTTGGAACGTCCATTGTTTTGCTATTTATTGGTTAATACACTATATCATTTGCATACCAACAATCACAAGAAACAACCTCCCAATGGTGACTTCCCACTACTTGAAGAACTCGCCAAATCTTGAACTCCGACTACATGTTTGACTCGATTTCTCTTTTTATCGAGAGAAAACGATAAGGACATCAAAATTGCTAAAGGACTCCAAAACACTTTGATCGACTTGATTCGGGTATGAAGGAAACCCAACAATACATCTCTCGAGATCGAAGGCTTTCGAACTACGGTGATGAACTACAAGGTTATCGAGGATCTTCGCAACATGCAAAAGGCTAATGTGTTGAAGGCGTTGAAGATACGGAGGATGATCTGTCGACACACTCACGGTGTGTGGCAGAACCACTTCCTTGATCATCTTAGGAAGTGTTGAGAAGGAAATGCTATGGTTATGTTTTCCCTTTTTTTGGAAAAATATGTATTGAATATTTATGTTCTAGTGTTTTAATATGAAGTTAATGAATCTATATGTTATGTTCTCTTGTTTTAATTCGTTAATTATGTTGTTAATTGTTGTATTCGTCTCAGAGAGTTGTAATATGGTTTTGATTGTATTGGGTGTTGGTGGAACTATGGTCCTTGGTCAAACAGATTTAGAGTGTAGGGGACATGTTTTAGTCCCTATCCGGTCTTGCATTAACTTATAGCAAGCACTTTATTCTCACATTTTACCACAAATTTGAATTCAAATACATAAACCCAACCCTTTCGGAGAAATTGAGTCAAAATGGGTAAATCTAGAGCTCGTAAGCAGTTAAATGCTCCAATTGTCAAACTGTTGGACATAATAAGTCTAGTCATCACAAGGATCGTGTACCAAAACCAACAAAGGAAAGTATGGTTCGAGGTAGAAAAGGCATTGTGATGGCAGAAGGCAACATGTATTCATTTAATTGTCATTTGTATAACGATTGTTCTAGTGTGTTTACATTCTAGTTGATGTACAAATGTATTACTTTTGAAGTGGATGGATGAAGAGGATATAAGAAAGACTATGGAACAAGAGTTTTATGATGCTCTTTACGAGCAAGAAGAAGAACACACAAATTTGGAGGAAAATGAAGAGCGGTCCAGGTTGGATGAAGAAGCATTCCAGCAGTTTTTGGAAGAGGAGAGAATGTACAAAAGAATTGAAGAGGAATGGGAGAGGAAAAATTGGCTTCAAGATGCAGAGTATGAGGCAACTTACTATGGAGTGTCTGTGGAAGAGTTATATCCAAGACATCCATATGTGCTAGATAAAATTCACGCTCTGAAAGTAACAAATTCCAGCAGTTTTCTAAGGTTGTAGACTTCTACCCTTCTAGCCATTTTGTAATATCGACAATATTATGTTTCAACATGTTTTTGTTTTTTTTGTTGACTTTATAAGTTGACTAGCTTGTAAGAATTTATGTTGTCTTTACTCCTTATCTACTTGTTCAACAACCACAACTCCCATCTACTTATATAACACATCTTAAGTCAAGAATTGTTTATCATGCCACTATATTATCACCATGGATGTAGAAAATGGTTGTCAAATGGTATGCATTGATTGTTGGCTTCAAAGGAAAACAGTGGATTGACCTTTTTGCAAGTCGTCCACCTTATAGAGCTTTCATGTGGTATGTTTGTCCGGTGTGCCTTGAGATAAGGGAAACACATCTTATCTTGGTAGAGATGGTGTTACAAGGAAAACACAACCACGGAGATAGTGGTGGATATGTGATGGGTCTACATATTTCGCACCTACTAGTGTTGGTGCATCCTTGGCGGTGATGAAGAACAAAGTGAACCACCTACAATCGAATAGCAAGTGGAGTTCGCCAAGCCAAACACCACGTGAAGCACCTGCAATCGAAAGAGCAAATAGAGAACGCCGAGACAAACACCGTTGAACCAATCGCAATCGAGACAAATGGATCACCTACTAGTCATTTATCGCGGTGAATTCCTAGCAAGAAATGTTATGTTGTCTTCGGTCTAAATGTAGCTTTAAGCGATATGTGTGTGCTTCTTTTGTTATAATAATTGAATTTTGGTTACATTTGAATCATTGACTTTATAAGTCAAACAAGCGAGATTTTAAAACTAACAATTCGGTTTCGTATCCTCTAATAATTTGGTTTATGTTGACCTTATAAGTCAAAATGGGTTTTCCCAAGCACCCACCTAAACCGGATATGCAAGCGCAAACTACAAAATGAAAACAACATTTCCAAAATATACCTACACCACCACCTAATTACACCATATGAAGCAAAACATACATGTTAACAAGTATCGCTTTCAAGAACCATCATCGACCAAAACTATACATCTTCATTACATCAACAACTAAAAATAACAGTGAACTTCTTGATAGGAGGCTTGTTATTCATGGGGAGACTTGAGGTCCTTAGGGGAGGCACATACCACTCATTCCTATTTGTGCCGGAGCATCCCACACCGCTACAAGACCAAGTACAACTTTGGGAGCGGAAGCCTTGGACGCCTTGGAAGCTTGGGAAGTGGAACCTTTCGAATTAGTGGTCTTAGAAGACATGTTCCCAAACTCATCATCGATGTGTCTCGAAATAATGATGACATCAACTTCATTTCCTTCACGTTAGTATCCGGAAAGATAGACAAAACAGATATAATCGAGTTGACCCATTACAACTTTCTTAGCTTGTAAACATTCACTCTAAAGTCCGACCTTTCCGAGACTCCTTATTCCCATATTTTTCCCACAAGTCTTCAAGTATCACATCGAGAATGTCATCTCCTATATTCCACTTATTCCCATAAGTAGCCATGGCATAGTCAACCATATCGGTAGATACCTTTAGCTTGCTATAATCCTCTTTTGATGATTCAAACCGCTCGGATTACATCAAATAAATAGAGTAATTTATGCTCCTCCCTTAAAATGGGAATAACACAAATAAAAAAAAACCCGACTAACCTTTCATCACTTGAGCTTCTTTCGCAATCTGCATAAATCATCAAACATTTCATCGACATTTCATCTTCTTTTAACCAAGTATTCCGTATTTTGCCTTCACATATTTTACCATCTCATAAGTTACATCCGTACAAGTAAGCTCCTTGTCGCCATTGTTAAAGTGTGTGCGAGGGTTGTGTGAAGAAGGAAACAATCAAGATGGTATATGGTAAACCGCTTCTCATAATTAACTAGGTTGAGTTATAAATGTGATTGGACTATATTACCTCGTGAAACTAATGAAAAAGAGTCGTTGACATAGGTGTTAGTGGTCAAGGACCAATCGGCATTTAATCGCTCTCGTTTGGACCCGTGGCGATGATTATGCCCGGTTTCGTCCCATCGCGATCCTCCACTACAAGTTTAGGGACCAACGGTGTATTTTAGTCTATATATATATATATATACGGAAACACGTTGGACTTGCCATTGAAGTAATCGTGAAATAATCTTAACTAGTGTTATAATTCATAGACTCTTTGTTTAGTAATATAAGTAATGAACAAAAGAGATGAATATATGATTAACAATCACTTATTTAGATGTGTATCCTAAAATTTCTTTGTTAATAAGAGGGAAGGAGGGGGAGATCTTCTCAAATGGTTTTTGTGTATCCCACATCACTTGATTGAACCAACTGGCCAAGAAAAGGACCAGTACAAAAAGAGATGCCAAATGCCATGTAAAATCATATCTTTTTTTGCCATTGCAATTTTATAATAATTATATGCAGTTGATATAGCTTATATAAAAATACAATAACAAGTTTGATAATTTTAAACTATTTTAGCCAATTTTTTCAAAATTAAAACATTAAATTTGAGAATATTGCTAAAGAAGTTTATAAAAATTTGAACTTGTTTAACTAACAAAATTAGAAAAACTTGTTTGACATACAAATATCGTCAAATGTACATTTGATGTGCAATTATCGTCAATGAAGCTTCGAAAGTGCAGGCGCATCTCTACGCAATTTGGCCCAACCACAAGATAGCTTTTCGCAACTTATTCTATTTTCTTGTCAAACTTGTTATGAATCTTTATTTAACACGACCATTTGAAAAACGTATATGAACACCACACAAGTATCTGATCTTTTGCCTTATGTAATTCATAGATATGCATTCGTTATTGCAGAAAATGAAATTACTAAATGTATGACATGTTTATTTAGTCATTTCGTAACAGAATATATATGATAATTGACTAGAAGTCAGGTCTAGAGACTTTCTGGTATATAAACTTGTAGTCTTGTACCATGTCGAGATAGGTTGCAGATATTAGGACATGTTATCTTCAGTAACAGAACTCTGCCCATATGGCACATCTTTAATAAGAGAATGAAATAATATGTTGACATTACTGTCCTAAAGAAACGATAAGAAGTAAGAACATTCATACATATGATTTCTTCCAAAAAAAACATGTATCATTCATGAAAATGGAACAAGAAATGGATCTTCTACCTTCTATAAGATTTTAAGTAAACTAGCAACTGTCATGTATACACTGCTACAATGAATGTATAATACAAAAACACTTTTGAAGCGTACCCTTATTTTGCTTCCTCTGAACTGTTGACTCTCTTCTCGAGTTCACTGTTTTCGGTAAGACTTTGCATTTCAAGCTGTTTTTGTTGCTCCTCTTCTGGCCTCTACTTCGTTGACATCGACGGGCTTGGGTTTAGGCTTGTTGCTAGTGGACTGCTGGTACATGACCCCACCAAACATACAAATCAAAAGCCCAATTGTTCCGATAAACGATGAGTGTTTATCCCACACCATTAAATTAATCACCACCGTTAAATTGTTCACTATTCCAAGCACAGTGAAACCAGCAGCTGATATAGCCTTACGACACGAGAATCCAAATAAATAAAGTAGTTAACGTCACTCTATAATGTGTTGGAAAGTCACTAAGAAAATGTAGTTAGAAATTTAACAACTTTTAGTATAGAACATTAAAGTAGTAAGTTATACACTTGTAACTTGTATTTGAATCTCGAGTTATTGTTGTCCTCCAACATCTCTTTCCAAAATTATCAGTGAATCCGTCTCTTACATATAATAAAAGAAGACTAATTTATGGTATTTGGTCGAATGGGAATAAAAGATGAAGAATCAAAGACTAGCGATGTTGAGGAATAGTCCAACTTTGTTGGTGAATGAGTAAATCTCGACGTGACGAAAAAGACTTAAGTTTGAAACATGTACAAAAATTTATTGTTAATAAGACTCCTTGGCTAATAATATGAGTAATTGATAAAAAGATGAATGTATGATTTATACTACGTACTACTTATAATGGAGGGATGATCCTCTCTCCTATTTATGAGTTTAAGATTTCTTAAATTAGAATTTAAGCACATACTATTTCTTACATGCTTCCTCCTCCAGGTTACTGTAAAGAAGGTAGTACTAAGGTGTGCAAATTGAAAAAATATTTATATGGTTTAAAACAAGCTCCTAGACAGTGGAATCATAAACTATCATATTCATTGTTTGAAAATGGTTTTGAACAATCTAAAAATGATCATTCTTTGTTTATAAAGAGAAAAGGGGATACAGTAATGTTTCTTCTTGTTTATGTTGATGATATGGACATTTGTGGAAATAGTGAAGTTGAGATTGAAATATTTAAGAAGTTTTTGAACAATAAATTCAAGATTAAAGATCTTGGTGAGTTAAAATATTTCTTGGGTATTGAAGTTTTAAAAACTAAAACTGGTTTGTGCTTAAATCAAAGAAAATATTGTTTGAAACTTTTACATGAGTATGGGTTACTTGCTTGTAGACCTGTTATGACTCCTCTTCCTGAGAATGTAGTGTTGAATTTTAAGGAGTTAGAAAATGATAAGTTGTTAAAATATGTTACCAGTTATCAGAAGCTTGTGGGAAAGCTTATATATCTTACTATGACTAGACCTGATATTTCTTATGCAGTTCATTGTTTGAGTCAGTATATGCATGATCCATTACAATCTCATTTTAACATTCGGTTAAGAGTTTTAAGGTATCTTAAGCTTGCTCCAGGAAATGGAATAAGTTTTAAGAAGAGTGAGAAGTTCAATATTGTGGCATTTTCTGATGCTGATTGGGCTAAATGTCCTGTTACTAGAAAATCTGTTTCTGGGTATTGTGTTTTTGTTAATGGAAATATTGTTTCATGGAAGAGTAAAAAGCAAAATACTTTGTCTAGATCTTCAGCTAAAGCTGAATACATGTCTATGGCATCTGTTACTTGTGAGATCATGTGGGTACTTAAGATCTAAAAAGATCTTGAAGTCACAGAGAATTTGTTGCCTGTTATGTTGTGTTGTGACAACAAAGCAGCTATGCAGATTGCTGCAAATCCTGTTATGCATGAAAAGACTAAACATTTTGATATTGATGTGCATCTTATAAGAGAAAAGGTTGTATCAGGGTTGATTCAAACTACAAAGGTTGATTCTAAAAATCAAACTGCTGATGTGCTAACCAAAGCTCTTGGAACTTCTCAACATGCAGTTATGGTTAAGAAACTTGGAATGGAAAATTTGTTTGTTTCATCAGTTTGAGGGGGGATGTTGGAAAATATAAAATAGTGTTTATCAAACTTATGAAGCTTCAGGGTTTGTTTGGTAAATATTATTAGTTATGTTTCCTAACTTCTAAGGTTTGGTTTATGTTTGTTAAGTTTCTTATTGTGCATGGTGTGAAAGTAAAATATCCTGGCTATATAAAGTGAAGTCTCAGCTAGGGTTTCAGAATCGTTTTCTCTCTCAAATATATCATCTACAAAAGCAGTTATAGTTTCTTGTTTTTTTGGGTTGTTTAGTTTAGATCATCTTGATCTTGTATTGGTTTTGGTTTAGTGGTTAAGAGTGTGAGTATTGTATTGTTGTTACACTTTTGTAGAGGGATAACAGTTTTGTGGTTGTATTGTACTTGGTAAGCATCCTATTGGGGACTTATCTTCAGTGTTTATTGTTATAATAAAAGTATCACCAAGGGGTGGTTGGTTGGGTGATTAGTACTTGTGTGTTTTGGTACCATTTTAACAGCATTTATATTGTTGCTTGCAGACACTCCATGGACGTGTCATATGTGTTGAACTGGCAAAACCTCAAACGCCAATTAATAATGGCGTGCCAATAGCCGAGGACCCCCGAACCACCCATCGCAGAGCGGTGTAGGCACTAGTACATTGGGCCGAATGAATAAGTAATCACAACATTAATTCACAAGATGACCGACCAAGATTACGGTCCGCCTCCGAAATGAGGTGAACTAATCTTATTAGCCTTTGCATGCTTATTACAAAACAAGTGGGCACCAATACTAGCAGAGAAGTGAATCATCGTCTTGTTCTTCAACAATATAGATGAATATGTTACTTCCATCCTTTCTTCGATTTTAATTTGTTTGACTTGATTTTTAATGATACAAATATAGGAGCCACTATGGGTCTGCTTGGTTTGTTTTACATAAGGTACACCGTTGGGATTGTATATATATATATTTTAAGTGACTGAAATCCATTCGAGAGCCATAAACCAACCACCACTGAGAAACCAATGGGGCATAGGGCCAGCTGTGATTCTCAGTGTGTATCATACAGTGATCGCGTATGACCCCCCGACACTAAAACGGGTCGGGCGCGGACTAACCATGATTGCGTAAATACCCCCGGCACCCATATGGGTCGGTCGCGGACTAGATACGTACCCCGACAATGGTCACTAAACCACTCCGCGGATAGTAGATACGTCTGAAGGAGAACACAACCGCGCCCAACATTAAAGGTAGGGAATCTCGCTCAGGCTTGGCGTACCACAACCTGCAGTCCCTAAAAAGGGAAAGCGGGACAAGCTCTGGAGTTGACCTACGTCACTCCCCACTCACAAACTGTCGCTCTCATGGCTCATGACCTGGAGAACACGACAGAAAGGTCAACCATATAAATAGAGGCCTCGCCACTATTCAAACGGTAACATTTACATACTCTCTCTCTAGAACTGACTTTTTCTCTCTAAAACTACCACTTACTCTCACGCCAAAGGTTAACCGCGAAACCCCGTTCCGCGGTGAGACTAACGGTGTTGGTTTTCTTAGCAGCCTGCAATCAAGGATTATACTTAATACAAGATCTATTTCCTGGGGGGTTAGCTTACACTAATCTTCATCAGGGGAGCGCCCAGAATTGTATTAACAAGTTGGAGCCATCCGTGGGACCAGTGACATAACTGCGTTTCCAAAGAAAAAAAACTCTAATGAGCAACTTGGCAGAAAATCCTTCCTTGTCCCCTGAACCATCCACGGTCAGAAACACGGGTGGGAAGGAAAAAGTGCTAGACACAGAACAATACCGCCCTAATGCCGCGACAGACGCGTCAATAAGGGAGTTCTGCGAAAGGCACTACCATCAGATCTTGCCCTTCATGGCAGAAAAGGTCCATCAGGAAAAACTGGACCGGGTCAAAACCCGTCTGGATTTCGATGATGAGACCAGAAATGAGAGATCTCGAGAACACGCCCGAAACACTCGCTCAGAATCTGAAAGAAAACGGGCACCTAAAGGGAGGCGCGAGGCCAGTCCTAGTGCCAGGTCAGACCCTTCGGAATATTCCAAGTCACGGAGTGTCTTCTCGAGACTTAGCAGTCGAGACGATGGGTGTTCTAGAGAAAGGAGTCATGCAGAAACCAAGAGACCACGACCAGATGTATTCTCAAGGTTAGAAAAAGAGCGTCCGCACGTGACCACGAGACTTGGTAACCAAAAGCAAATTGTGTTCTCCAGGCTCCAGTCAAAGGTGTCTTCCCGCAGACAACGTAAAAGAGAAGCCGAGAAGCAAAGGAAACGGGACACGGCTGAAAAGGATTTGATCGATAGGCACCAACGAAGCCGGAGCGTGACCCGCGGCGCTTCTCACTCGAAGTCTGGTAGGGGGAAACATATCACTCAAAGAGCAAAGGTGAAGAAAGCACGGGAGGACATGGGAAGTCCACCCCAAAGAGCAAAGGAGGAAGGGAATCCGACGAACTCTATTCCCCATATGACGTGGCCGACACGGACCCCTTCACCCGTATTCGGAACTTCGAGTTCCCAAAAGAACGAGAATGCCACCACATCGGAACATCTGACGGACGGAGATCCGGAAGATCATCGAAGATCTTCCGGACCGCGCCAAAGTGGAAATATGGGCCATGCCCACATGGTGCCACATGTTCAACTCCACGCTAATAGGGCACGCCCGTGTCGGTTTGATGAGTGCGTCCGGAGAGCATTGACACTTTGAAGAATTGAGATCAAGTTTTCTCGTACTTCCTCCAGTGAAGAGGTATCGAAAGACCACATGAATTACACCACATAAAACAATGGAAGGGAGACCACGGAAGCATTTGTGAATCGTTTCAAAACAGAGAGCATGCATGTGAAGGGAGCCCCAGAGTGCATGAGAGTGTCAGGATTTATGCATGGGATAACAAACCCGGAGCTAATCAGAAGGCTCAACGACAACATTCCTCAGACGCAGGATGAAATGTGGAAGGTAGTAAAGGCGTTCCTCAGAGGTGAGTTGGCCGCAACCAACCAGTCAAAGAAGAAGCACTCCCAGTGGAAGAACCAGGATGGAGGACAGAAAAACATCCAGATCTTCGAACGAAAGGGGGAGTTCAAGACTCGCTCGAGGCCGGAGAGGAAGAGGGGGGATAGGTTCACCCCCCTCACAAAGACACCGAAGGAAATCCTAGCCAAGGATACGGTCAAATTCACAGCCCCTCAGCCAATGTCCAGCCCAATCGAATCTAGGAATAAAGACAAGTACTGTGACTTCCACAGAGAAAAGGGGCACAACACGGACGAATGCTATCAGTTGAAAAAATAGATAGAAGAGGCAGTCAGGTCTAGACAGCTCGCACATCTGGTCAAAGAAATCAAGAATGGAGTACAAAAGAATGGTGGTCCCAAAGGTGGAAAAAAGGATATCGCGGCCAAGGACAAAGCTCACGCCATATACATTGTCCACACTTGGCAACGGTCGGTCAAACCCAAGCGGGGTCCGGACGGGGTCCTGAACATGGAAATATCTTTTCCCCTCATATCCGGAGATGACTGGGACGACCACCCGCTGGTGATCAAGGCGGATGTAGAAGGGTGCACAATTCACAGAATGTACGTTGATAACGGAAGCGCTTCAGAAGTTCTATACGAACATTGCTTCAACAAGCTAAGCCCATATATCCGCAAAAGACTAATTCCCGCTTCATCACCACTACTGGGTTTCAGTGGAGAGCTCTCGTGGCCGTTAGGGCAGATTCTCTTGGAAGTGACACTGGGAGACGAGGAGAAGTCAGCTAGTGCTTGGATGAACTTCATGGTAGTACGATCTCCTTCACCCTACAACGGGATAATTGGACGTCCGGGGATTAGGCTGTTGAGAATAGTGCCATCCACGGCGCATGGGATGCTGAAATTTCCTACCTGTGACGGAGTCGTGACTTTGCACAGTGACAAGGTAGTCCCGGTGGAATGCAGAATGGTTGCGGAACCAGAACCCTATCATACAACCACAGAGGCAGAAGTGAAGGAAAGAGTCGCGGTAGCGATCAACCCCATTCCCCGACCAAACGGTCACCATGGGGGGTTAGCGAGAAAGGAAGAAGAGCCTTTGCGATCTACTCAAGAATAACCTAGACATCTTTGCTTGGGAACCCTCTGACATGACCGGAGTTCCGCGGACAATCGCGGAACACAGGCTGAATGTCAGGGAGGATTACTGACCAGTGCGACAAAGAAGAGAGGCGGGCCCAGAAAGAAACAAAGCCATCAATGAAGATGTTACCAAGTTAGTTGCAGCAGGAATCATGAAAGAAGTGCACTACCACGACTAGTTGTCTAACCCCGTCCTCGTCAAAAAGAGCGACGGAAGCTGGAGAATGTGTGTAGACTTCAAAGATCTGAACAAAGCCTGTCCAAAAGATTGCTATCCCCTGCCGGAGATCGACTAGAAGGTCGAATCCCTCTGCGGATACCCATTTAAATGCTTCTTTGACGCATACAAAGGGTATCACCAAATACAAATGGCAGCCGGGGACGAGGAGAAAACAACATTCCACACAAACCAAGGCATCTTCTGCTACACCAAAATGCCGTTCGGTCTGAAGAATGTTGGCGCCACATACCAAAGGCTCGTGGACAGAGCGTTTGGGAAACAGATTGGAAGAAATTTGGAAGTGTACGTGGACGATCTAGTCATCAAGAGCCACTCAGAAGAAGAAGTACTTAGAGATATGAGGGAAACCTTCACGACCCTAAGGAATATCAACATGAAACTTAACCCCAAAAAATGCACATTTGGAGCGGAACAGGGGATGTTTCTGGGTCATGTGGTGAGCAAGGAGGGCATCAGAGCATGCCCAAACAAATCTACGGCCGTAGCCACCCTCAAGTCCCCGACAACCAAGAAGGAAGTACAATCTTTGAATGGGAAATTAGCCAGTCTCAGTCGCTTCATGTCCAAGTCAGCGAAAAGGTCCCTCCCGTTCTTTAAGACACTGAAGAAATGCATTAAAAAGAGCGACTTTTACTGGACAACGGAGGCAGAGCAAGCGTTCAAAGAAATGAAGCAGCACATTGCCAACCTGCCAATGGTCATCGTTCCACAGCCAAAGGAGGAGTTGATCATGTACTTGGCCGCGTCCCAAGAAGCTGTGAGTGCGGTTTTGTTAACACAGAAGGAGTCGCGGCAACAACCAGTGTACTTCGTTAGCTGCGCCCTAAAGGGTCCGGAGATGAATTACACTCCAATTGAGAAGCTTGTCCTGGCGCTAGTATATGCATCTGTTGTTCCCCGTTCACTATCGTTTAAAACAGTTTAAGTTTATAAAACAAGTTAATAGTGAACTATGACTGAAATTAACATAAGAAAAACACACTAAGTAATTTTCAATATCATATTCTTATTAGAAATAAATCAACAAAGAATACATTACCCAAGTACTTGCGGAATAGTACTTGGGATTGAAATGACAAAGTTGGGTGACTCTCTCTAAGCTCGAGCTAAGTCCGAGCACAACTCTTAGAGCTCACCGAGCTATCTCGGGAACTAAGTTGATTTGGAGGAGTGAAAAGATGGCTTGCGTGTATGTGTGTTTTACAATTCACAAGCTTAACCTTTTCACTCCATCTCTTATGCTATTTATACATGTATGATATTTGACTCTTTCCTAAGTGACAACCGACATCATCTGAAGACAAAATCTTGATGTATTTTGTCTCATTCTAAAGACTATTCCGTAAGAGACAAGACTACTTTCCTAAGTTCGGTGATGACAGAGCACGATCTTTGCCATTCGGTGAAAGTTGACTTTGGTTGATAAGGACTTCGTCTTATCTCGATTCAACCTTTTCCGCCTTGTCCCGCTTCTTTCTTGATCTTTACATCCTTGATCTTCTACTTCAGTTTGTCTTGATGTAAGAAGTTGGAGAGGATCTTAGGGATTCGGTGAGTTATTGTCATCACTCACCGAATCCATCATCTTCTTCTTGACTCGCCTTCACCCTTTAAGTTCCGCCTCATCGAGTGGAGAGACTTCTTCTTCGCCTCATCGAGTATCACGAAGACGACTCACCGAGAGACTATGCACTCAAGGACTGTTTGTGTTAACGGATAAAACACTTGGGCTATTTTCTATTCAAATCCTAGATTAAGGGTTTGGGTATTCTTGAACCCAACAAAGATCCCGCAGATTACTGGCAATACTTCCAGCACATCCGATGGCGGTCATCACGGACCAACCATCAAGCAAGTCTTGACCAAGGCGTAAAAGAGTTGAAGAATGGTCGGATGGGCAATAGAGTCGGACGAACATGACATTACCTTCGACCCGAACAACCATAAAAGGGCAAGTGCTAGCGGACTTCATTCTTTGAGATTCGGAGGAAGAAACTCGACAAGGAAAAGACAAGCAACAATACTCGGAGCCGTGGAAACTATTCACGGACGGATCTTCATGCACGGAAGGATCCGGAGCAGGCTTAATCCTAACAAACCCAGAGGGACAGGAGTTCACATACGCCCTGCGCTTTGAATTTGAGGCATCCAACAACGAAGCAGAGTACGAGGCACTAATCGTAGGACTGAGGATTGCCGAACAAATGCGGGTAAAGGACTTATCAGCAAATGTTGATTCCCGCCTCGTGGCGAATCAGATAAACGGAGCATATGAGGCGAAGGAGGAAAGCATGGCGCGCTACCTGGAAAAGGCCAAAGCGCTGATTGAAGGGTTTCGGACGTTCTCCATCAGACAGATTCCCCGGAGCCAAAACAAACAAGCAGACGCTCTAAGCAAGATTGCATCCACCAGCTTCGCCCACCTGACAAAACAGGTCCTTGTGGATGTCTTAAAAGAGAAATCCATCGAAGAAAAGGAGGTACTGGCAATCGTGGAGGAAGATGGGGATACGTGGATGACACCCCTGATCGAATATCTGAGGGATGAAATACTACCGGCGAATGACAACAAGGCTAGAAAACTATGGATCAAGGCAAGGCAGTACACGTTGAGAGACGGAATCCTATTCCGTAAATCTTTCCTCGAACCGTGGCTCTGATGTGTAGGCCCCACCCAAGCCAACTACGTGCTACGAGAGATCCACGAAGGGTCGTGTAGCATGCACTCAGGCCCAAGGGCGGTATTAGCCAAAGCAATTCGGTCAGGGTATTACTGGCCGACTATGCACAAGGACGCTCGTGAGCTAATACAGAAGTGCGAAGATTGCCAAGTCCACCGCCCGGTACCAAAGAATCCGCAGCAAAATCTGACCCCAATCACTTCTCCTTGGCCTTTCTACAAGTGGGGTATAGACATCTGCGGACCTTTCCCAGAAGGACCCGGCAAGGTGAAGTTTATGATTGTAGCAATAGACTACTTCACCAAATGGATCAAAGCTAAACCATTAGCCTCCATCACAGGAAGACAAGTCAAGAAGTTCGTTTGGGACAACATAGTCTGTCGATTCGGTTTGCCAGGAGAGATAGTGTCAGAAAACGGAAAGCAGTTCCGCGACAACCCATTTAAAGATTGGTGCCAGAAGCTCAACATCAAACAACGGTTTGCTTCGGTCAAACATCCGCAGGCAAATGGGCTGGTAGAAAGCGCGAACAAAAGTCTGGGAGAAGGCATCAAAGCAAGGCTGGAGAAAGGAAGCAAAGACTGGGTGGAAGAAGTGCCACATGTGCTCTGGGCACACAGAACCATGATCAAAACGAGCAACGGGGAAACCCTATTTTCTGTTACATATGGCACCGAGGCAGTTATCCCAGTCGAGATTGAAATGCCAAGTCTCCGATGTACAACCGTGAACGAAATCTCCAACGACCAGAAGCTTCGCCTAAATTTGGACATCCTGAAAGAAAAAAGAGAAGCCGCTGCCATTGAAGAAGCGCCAGCAAAGCAAGGATGGAAGGGTACTACAATGCCAAAGTACGAAGCACGGCCTTCAGACCCGGAGAATTTGTCTACCGCAGCAACGAAGCTAGTAGAGCGGAGGACACTGGAAAGCTTGGCCCAAAATGGGAAGGGCCATATGAAGTGATGGAAGCAATAGGGAATGGAACGTACAAGCTCAGAGGCGCGGATGGGGAGATACTCCCAAGAACATGGAACATCCGTAACTTGAAGAAATGTTACATCTAAGTGTAAGTAGGTTTTCCCCGTCTTTTGTAAGTTGATCACGGATCAGGTCCGGACAGCAGGGGAACTTTAAATTTTCACGTTTTTCATTCCTATTGTAATATTTTCTAATTAGCAATGAAACGTAGATGCCTGGCCCGCTCTACAAATTTTCCAAAACAAAGATTCAATCACATTTTTTACTTTTGCATCTTTCGCATATTTCTCACATCCGCGACAAACAATGTTGCACATAAAGGACGAGCAACCTCAAAATTGACTCAGGCATATAAGTGGTATTGCAAGCCCATTGACCATTCTTTATTACCCCCGGACTCCCAAAGTACGGCCAAGGGTACAACTCAAAGCCCGGAACAACTAACTCCGGCAAACAAGTAAAAAAAAATATGTGTACGACCAAGTCAAATATTTCCATTAAGTACGCAAAATCTTTTACAAGTACACGGGGGCATACCCCCGGCTTACAAGAAAAGGCGTCGCGGAAACCACGACCCTAACAAAACTAACAAAGTTGTAAAGCTTCACAATAGATTGAAGAGGCGACATAGTCTAAATGCCGCCCATTAAAGGACTACCTCAAACATTCCCAGCACGATCAAGTATACTCGTATCGAACATGTCATCATGGGTGGAATTTTCCTCTTCCTCTTTCTCATCCTCCCGGTTGGGCGAATCGCGGAAGAGGGGTCGACTGAGGAGCAATCACCATGGAAGGCTCCCGGTGGAGGTAACACGGTGCTCAACCTCGAAACAATAAGCTCGTGGTTCCAGAATCAAACTTCTTACCATACGCCCGATTCTTCCTCTCCTTATACGCAACAATTGGTAATGGTTTGGAGTAGGGAGCTGGAAGTCGGCCTCTTCCGCCGACGGAGAATTAAACACGAATTCCCCGAACCACTGGGACGCTCCTCCTGCAACACCGGTTGGGACATAAGGAACTCAAGGAAGAGTCCTTGCACGCCTCAAGGAGTCCGAAGGGAAAGGAACATCGCTAAGAGAATAACACCTCGCGGTAAACCTCTTTCGCGCGGGATTGTAAGCCTTGATCTGCTCCAACTTTAAACCCTTGGAACCATGGACAATGCCCGCTTAAAACCACGCTTAGGCCTCAAGAATGGCCTTACTTATGCAATCTCCCAACCGTGTTTGCAATTCATCCGATTGTTTAAACACCATCCACGCTCTGCGGAAACCATGCCCAATCACCCACCGTTTACCTTCAATGGCAAGAAGAGTGCTCGGAAATAAGTCCTCATCAAAATCGCGGTTCGGTTCCGCCAACCTCGATCTAATCGGCGAGTTGACCATCATACTCGCCGGACTCTCTCTCACACTCTTTCAACTTTTCCTCCAAAGAAACTGCACCCTTAACTGCACACCTTCAACTCATCACACACAACAATCAACCCGCAACCTTACCCTTCAAAGCCTCAACCTTTCTATCCTCCTTTCGAGCCTCTTGTTCGACTTGTTGGTCCGGTTTAGTTCAAACTCCACCCATGGCGCACTTCGAAGATATGCAAGTCTGTTGCATGGTCATAGTGTTATCTTGCTCCGGAAGTCTCAGTATGTAGCATGTTACGCGGTGTAGACAGATAGCGGGAGTGGCAAGATTATCCAAGATACTTGACAAACCCAACCGTCGTTCATGCGGAAATCATTGGTGGGGAGCCACTGGGACATATATATTCTTGGCTTCCGCCGTCTCCACGATAGAGACTCGTAAAGTCATCATCCGAGGCCGCAAGACGATGAGCAGTGGTCTGCGGCGGA
Source organism: Chrysanthemum lavandulifolium (assembly GCA_022545495.1). Taxonomy (NCBI): domain Eukaryota; kingdom Viridiplantae; phylum Streptophyta; class Magnoliopsida; order Asterales; family Asteraceae; genus Chrysanthemum; species Chrysanthemum lavandulifolium. Next base: position 37,332,283 of record CM040242.1, on the reverse strand, counting down.
GACTCACCGAAAACACTATCCTGCTGCGGTGGTGGTAGGCGGGATGGACCGGACATCTCAACATCCAAATTATCTTGAGAGGTGCTAGTAGATGTCTTTGAAGTCGCATCCGAATCTGATCTGCGGATGCGGGGTGGCCTCGGAAGAAGCAACAATCGTATCTAGTGGCGGGGCTCGAGTCGGATTCATCACGAAGCTCCATAACGGAATAGGTCCCGCAGACATCACCTACATAGCCAAGAAACACCGGAGTTATTTCCCATAAATAAATTAAAAAAAAAAGACAATTTTTGATTAGGCAAGACCCTTACCAACAGAATGGATCCGGAACCCTCTGCTCGCGCGGGAGTAATTCTCTTTTCTCCGGTACCGGCGGGAACATCAAGCCGAACTCTTTTCCTCCCGGTGGTCTTACCGGCTTTAGCCGCTTCACATTGTCCACGGTGGTTTCTGGACCAAAGTAATCAAGTCCTCGAAGGCTCTATGGCGTGCGTAGCGGTTTCATATTGGGCGTCTTCTCCCCTCTAGCAAAGTTCTCTCACCGGATGTCACCTCAAATGGATCCTACTGGTTGATAAAGGCAAATAAAGACATCTCGCAAAACAAAAAAAAAAACAGCGTTAGTAACTAAAAGAAAGAGAAAGGAAAGAAGACAATAAGACGCGCAAACCCTAAAAGAAAACCCACCTCAATATCCGAAGCCATAAAGGTAGGTCGCTACAGTAGCATCATCCTGCACGGCTTAGGCCAATCACACAAAGAAAAGGCTCGGAAACTTCTTAAAGGGAGCAGTGCGTGTCAAGACGACGAAATAACTCAAGGTCAATATCGGCGTCGGTCGAGGTGGATCATGGTCATGAGACCTTCTCATTCCACGAGATAGCCAAAGGGAAAACGGTCGCGTCAACCCAAAAGAAATACTCCTTCCAATTCTTCGTAATCCAAAGGAGCGGTGTAACAAACCGACACAATCGGTGACTTAGGACCCTTACGCTTCTCTGGGTCATCCAACCATCTCTCATCCCGAATAATAAAACTTCCTAAACAAAGACACGGTAGGGTTCCACCGTGAACGCAAAAAGGATCTCAAAGTGACTATTCCTAGCGGCGGCTAACACGGATAATCGTGACAAATGGATCCGAAAATACTCCAAAACTCTACGAAACGCGGAAGAGGTATCCTAAAATTGCGTAATTCAAAAATCTAGTATATACTCCTATCTTACCCCGAGGGCATCCTTTATGGTATGATCGGGACTAGGAAGAAGAGGTGGACGATGAAGGGATATGGTATTTAGAGCAAAAATCACTAAGATCTTTCGTGTTAACTTACAAGTAAAATCGCTTAGAAGTTTTTAGCCATGGAACTACAATGAGGAAGAAAACCTAACTGAACAATTAAGGGCGCACACAAGGGGCTTGACAGGCTTTTTCTTTTTACTCGCGAAGATGAAATGGCAACAAAGAGCCAAGAAAGTAAAAAGAGGGGTATTTATACTCCCAGAAGTAAAACCAACAGTCAATCGAGCGGTAGAAAAACGCCACGCCTCCGGCTCGTAACCAACGGTCTAGATCTGCTTAGATCAACGGACGAGATGGAAGCAGCCAAAACGTCATGTCAGTCAGAATACACGCGGTTAAGGGCGGTTCGCGAATCCCAAGGGACAATTGTAACGCTTATCCTTGGCATGAATGGAAAGTACAGTCAGCAGTGACTAGGATTTCCTACGATACACCTAACCGCAGATGAAAGGAATAACTTAGTCTAGCAGTGCTTGTACTAAGACCAACAAGCACAACTAGACTGGGGGACTTGATCGTGTATGACCCCCCGACACTTATACGGGTCGGGCGCGGACTAACCATGATTGCGTAAATACCCCCGGCACCCATATGGGTCGGTCGCGGACTAGATACGTACCCCGACAATGGTCACTAAACCACTCCGCGGATAGTAGATACGTCTGAAGGAGAACGCAACCGCGCCCAACATTAAAGGTAGGGAATCTCGCTCAGGCTTGGCGTACCACAACCTGCAGTCCCCAAAAAGGGAAAGCGGACAACTCCCGCCCAAAAACATCGCTGTCACATCAACGGGACAAGCTCTGGAGTTGACCTACGTCCCTTCCCACTCACAACCTGTCGCTCTCATGGCTCATGACCTGGAGAACACGACACAAAGGTCAACCATATAAATAGAGGCCTCGCCACTATTCAAACGGTAACATTTACACACTCTCTCTCTAGAACTGACTTTATCTCTCTAAAACTACCACTTACTCTCACGCCGGAGGTTGACCGCGGAACCCCGTTCCGCGGTGAGACTAACGGTGTTGGTTTTCTTAGCAGCTTGCAATCAAGGATTATACTTAATACAAGATCTATTTCCTGGGGGGTTAGCTTACACTAATCTTCATCAGGAGAGCGCCCAGAATTGTATTAACATACAACAAATTTGGGCTTCAACCATTTAGAATGGGGGTATCACAGCTGCAAGTCCTTGCAGCTAACAAGCTGCATCATCTCCCTTAAAAACACTTTACTATTCTAAAACTTTGATCTTTAACAAGCCAAAATGAGTAGATATATTTTTTGGAGTTATATTAGAATACAATCAATCTACAATTGCACTGCTTTTTCTCTCCAAATTTGGTCATAGTGACCAACATTTTTCATTCCTGTTTGCCTAAGTCTTCCATTACAATTCTCACATGGTTACAGTTTAATGGTAAGGTCTTGTTTTCAATTAATATAATTTAATAATATCACCTAGAGCAAAAGTGTGTAAATTGTAAGTGAGCCTAACATTTTTCAAGCTTAAATCAAGTTTTTTTTTAAAGATGATGCAGGGAGTTGGTTGCATCATTTTGCAGCTAGTATATTCCCTTATTTTTATGGAGACAAGAAGAAAAACTGAGAAATCATATAGTGGATCAAGGGTCATTATCTTGTTTTGGGCGACTTAAAGCAAAGTTGTACGTAATTCGACAAAATCATGACTAGTTATAGTTTATTAGAAGACCAAACTCAGAAGATAATGGTCAGTAACGGGTGAAACCGTGAAAGTGTACATCTGTATCTCGATGCCCAAATGGACTCACCTACTTATTAAGACAAGGAGCCTTCGTTACAGGTTCAACGCTTCAATCTGTTGTTAATATTTCTCAAATATTATTAAATTTGATGTCTTAATCTCAGTGTATTCACAATAGTAGTTGAATGTTTCTGTAATTACTATGATAGGTTGGAGTCAAGTGTGGTCATGATAATCGATCAATGTATTCTAATAAAAGAGCCATTCAATAAGAAGCTAAAAATAAAACGTAACTATGGACATCTAAATACTTTGTCTGTCTCAAGTTTGAAAGGTTTGCTCGATCTTATGACATGGAATATAAACTCAAGTTTGTACATTTAACCGAAAATATTTATCGTTCAAAAAAAGGGGATGGGAGGCTGTGTAAAAAGGGAAACATGGTATAGAAATAGGTACTTACCTGGATGGGGTCAATGGGTGATCAAGGGTAGTAAATGCATTCTTGGTTGCGGGTTTGATCCTTTTTGAGTGTTATAGTTTCCTGTCATTAATTAAACTCATCTCCAATTTCGGACCATTAATCCAGTTTCCTTGTATCAGATGACAAACTCCACTACTCAAAGAAGCAACATGATCAGAAAAAAAGAGAGCATATTGAGAAAATCCCACATCGGCTGAGTGACTAAAGTGATAGATAAGGGAAGCTGTATAAAAGGGGAAAGAAGCAATAGGGATAATCACTTACCTGGATGGGGTCTATGAGTGATTAAGAAGGCTCATGGCCTAGGTTGGTGACCTCCATTGCACTTAGGAGGGGTGCCACCCTAAGATCGGCCCAAGTGGTCGAGTCTACATCGTAATTTGTTGCTGTGGGGGCCTGCGTTCGCGCGGCCCCTGCCCATTTCTCTAGTTTAAATCTTTTTGGTAGTTCTTTGCTATAATAGGTCAACAGCATCAGCAACTGTACTAAATTAACCAAAGTGATGAGTTTGGTTCTTAAAGTACAGATAAAGATTACTTGGAGTTTCATCGTAATATTTGAAGGCAATGGATTAATCTTCTCTGCCTAGTGTATACACAAGGCATCAAAGTAGACAAAACTTAATGTGCCAATAATAGGCAATCGGTACAGGCCCAAATACTAGCCATGGTGGAAGAAACTTTTCTAACACTGCTTGTCATCTTATTGATCACCTGGTGTTCTCCCTTTTGCAGTCAACAAATTTTATGGACCCAATCAATATAAATAGTTTTTGAGTCATTTTGATGTAGACAATGCATTTTATATTGTTGCTTGCAGGCGTTCAATGGACGTGTCATATGTGTTGATCTGGCAAAACCATGGAAGCCATTTAATAATGGTGTACCAATAGCTAGAGGACCTCCTGAACCACCTACAACAGAGCAGGTGTATGCACTTGTACATTGGAATTACACGAATTAGTATTCACAATATTGATTTACAAATATCTGTTCCGAAGATTATAATCCTACAGCGATCTGATCTCTTGAGTGTTTGTGTGCATACTCCCAACACAAGTGGGCATCAGCCCTAGCAGAAGAAGTAATACATCATCATGTTATTCAAGAAAATAGAGCAATATGTTACTTTCATTATTATTATTATTATTTTGTTAGACTATAATCCTTAACGTTCAAAATATAGGAGTGGCCTGTAGTTTTGCTGTTTTTTATAAGATAAATGGTTGTCATTGTATATTTATTTGCTTTTTCGGTGTTCGAAACACATGCACGGGTAACCTACGACCAGTTTAAGAATGTTAATTGGTCAGAGGGTCAAGTATATGTTGTACTTCATCAATATACATCGAATTTTTCAGAATTCAATTTCACCATAATCAGTTATCATTATATTATTTGTTGACCCATACCCCCGCTCCGGCGGGATTGAGCATGGTTGTTGTTGTCCCAGATTCAGAATATGTATGTGTTGGCCAGTGTGGGGTATAAGATCGCTAGTTTTTTTCTAGGAAACTGTGAATGCAAAAGAATGAAATACGTGATGTAACTCTAGAAAATGACTAATGATCAAAGCCTTTTGAATGGACGAAATCACGAAACTAATGGGAAAAGGACATTTGCATTTGAATATATGAATCAGGTATATATTTCACCAATATTGCTATTTCGCTTCTGCAGTATGATTTTAAAAGTTCTGATCTTGTTATGTTTTCCTGGCCTTGACTCATCTAATGGAATGGAGTAATGCATCCAAGCTAAACTGTTCAATCCATCTTTATCTCAAACATGATTGATTCAGTGTCCCAGTTCTAATGTAATCACAATAGTATTTCGATGGTTTCGTAATTTCTTTAGTTTGGAATTATGTGTGGTCTTTATCAATCAATTGTTACTCTACTGATATCACCATGACATTCATTTACAAACTAAAAACCAATCCAAACTAGTAAATCCTACCTTTATCTCAACTTCGGTTAAATTTGGGTACCATTAAACTTAAATGGAAGAAAAAGACTTGCTATTTATTTGAATTTGATTTCTGGAGTACGAACTTGTAACCTTGTAAGTTTAACAAGTTAAGATACATTTTTGTAAGAAAAGAAGAAAAAAAAAGGGCACTATTGAAATAGAAGGTTGCATTGGAAGAGTATGAGCATTTTAAAAGGAATCCCACATCGGTTGAGAGAGGAAAGCTAATGGAGGGGGAGGAGTATAAAGTGGGAAAGAAGCAACAAGGTTAAGTACTTACCTGGATGGGGTCTATGAGTGATCAAGAAGGCTCATGGCCTAGGTTAGTGACCTCCATTGCACTTAGGAGGGGTGCTACCCTAAGATCGGCCCAAGTGGTCGAGTCTACATCGTAATTTGTTGCTGTGGGGGCCTGCGTTCGCGCGGCCCCTGCCCATTATGAGTTTTAAGGCTTTTCTTGCAAACCTTGCTTTGTTTGAAAATAACATCTAGATCTCTAGAAGGTGTAACAGTTTAGAAAAAAGTAATTGCGTACAACAAGTTAGACTTTTTTTTTAGTAGGTAATATTTTTGAGGCTAAGGGTTTAACTTCTAATAATCACAGGGTCTGTAATATGAATAATCATCTAATGATAAGTTTTAAAACTTTTAAATTGACTATTTCTTTTTATTAATATTATTATTAGTTTTGATAAGAATTGTCAATGATATTTAAAACTTGTTTAAATAATAAACTACGTAGTATTAAAAATTGTTTTGACATGTTGCCCCTATTGATCGTGTTGCACATCACTTGATATATAAATTTAGTACTAATACCCCATTTTTGAATCTGTATCCGAGACTAAAGTTGTTGTATAATGCTATCTTCATGTGTACATATGTATCCAATCGACCGGCAAATGCATAAGGTGTTCTTTCACAAATCAAATTTATTCTTTGTGTGCTTGATGCGCCCACTGTCTACAGAAATTCAGATTCAAGAACAAGAAATTGTGGCATACGTTTTTGTGGTCATAAGTATTGTAACAATGTATATGAACACCACACAAGTGTATCATCTTTTTAGTTATGCAATTCACATATATGCATACATTATTGAAGGAAATGAAATTAGTAAATGTAGTAGACATGTTTATTTAGTCATTTTGTAACAGTAAATATATGATAATTAACTAGAAAGGTCCACACTTTCCTGTATTCACCCTTAGAGTCTTGTACCATGTCGAGATAGGGTTACAAATATTAGGGCGCACATGTTATCTTCACTAACGCAACTCTATGCCCATTTACTAACATATGCCCATCGTCCTAAAGAATATTTCAACTTTTACCAGATGCTGATTATGATTTAACGTTGTTTCAGATAGATACAGAGTTTGTGGAAGTACTCGCATTCAGGTATATATGTAGCCACTTTTTGAGCCTTATCTCCTGAACGATTATGATATACTTGAATGAAGATTATGTTAACGAGCTAAGTTCATGGTGCTATATGATGCCATTGAGACACCTAAGTTTATGGTAACTGCAGCTTCGAATTCATGCTTTATTTATGCATGTATGTTTATATATTTTGTTAAAAGGCAATGGCACAAGGCATTCTTTAGGAAATCCGTTTTATTGTTTGTGTGCATGATGCGGCCATTGTCGTTTGACATTCAAATTCAAGAATCAGAGATTGAAGCAGCTAAGGTAAAAATTCTGAAACGGGTCAATTCTGAAACTTACCTAAAAGGGGAATGGGTCAAACTTAGATTACTACAGAATCTAAATATTGTTTCTGAAAATCATAAGTAACGCATTATTCATTCATTATAAAAAAATCTAAAGAAAGGACAAACATGGTTACAGCCAACCAGACCCAACCCGTACCATAAGTGAACCACTTCAACCCCCAAACAAGTTTTGACCAATTACTCAACCTGCCGAATCATCCATCTTGTTGCCTCTACTAGAATTCTTAACGAAACCAAAATATATATGATGCTAGTTGTTGTAATATATATTATACACGCAAAAATGGTCGGACTAACATGCTCTTCTTTTATGCAGTGGATGCCATTAGAGGAATTTGCAGCTCAACCTTCAGCTCAGAAGCCGGGTAGTCTAATGAGATACATTTGTGAGTTATGCATAGCAAAGGTCGAGAGGGACTACTCCGGTTTTTCTCCGAACCCAGTAACGTCATTTTTCAGTGAGAAACCAAGTCACATTTATTTGAACCAGCGAGATCTAAAGTAAATTTTTTTTACACCAAGTGTTTTTTATAACGACATTTGTATGGAGGTGGAAGATAATCAATGCCAAAATGTTGAATAGTTTTTAAAACGTAGTATTTATTTGTACGATGCAAGTGATTGATGCATTTTGGACAATTTGTATGACCGTGAGAGTTGAAACAATGTTTGAATCACAATAACGCATGAATCAATATTCTTTGACAAGAACATGGTGTTCAACATATCATGTTTTTCTTTTCTAGTAGTAAAACGCTAAACATGTCGGCAATGTTCAGCAAATTATAGAACCATAAATGCAAATAGACATACAAATTCGTAATTATGATTCTTTAAATCACTCATTTTTGGCAATAATGTATGTCTTAAGATGTAATGTTTTTTTCTTTCAAACTCCATTTTAGCTAAGCATTTATTTATACAGCTATGAAGTCAACATCCCTTGTCTTTTTGTGTTTTCGCCACACACTATTCTTACCCATAATAAACTTTCCAAATGCCATTACTAGGTAAAGTTGTAGGCAACTTTTACAGTAAAGAAGTGATACTTATCATGATCAGTCATAGAACTACACTAGAGAGTAACTCCGTAAATCTGCTTACCTGATCTATTGTTTCAAACAAAACATTACTTTTCCACAAAAAATATGGAAAGCAATAGACATAACGTTGCTTGTATGGGTTATACTTGATGAACTAGAAAATGTCCGAAGGTTTTCCTTTGTAACACTAGTGTCATTTCAGATGTGTTTTATATGTAGACGATTTTCAGTCTGATCGAGTGTACCAGAGAGAAAGTTTATGGATCCGGTTACAATATTTCATATAATGCAATTCCAAACTCGTTTACCAACATTTGGACATTTTTAACCGTAGCACAAGAGAATGAAAGGGGAGATGTTTAAAAAAAGCACGTCACTGTACCATAATTCAAATCTTATAAATAGTGTATGAGTTATACAGAAAAAGCAACACTGTCCTTAAACATACTATTACTCTATTAGAACATCATACATATGATATCTTCCAAAAAAAACATGTATCATTCATGAAAATGGAACAAGGAACGGATCTCTGTAAGATTTCAAGTAAACTTAGAACTATTTTCTGTTAATTTCACTCTTACTCAAATGACACCTCCAACTATATCCATATTTGATTGCCTTAGGATAGGAAATTGGGCGGTGCTGAGTATCATTGAAGGAGCCGCAAAAGACGTTGCATCTCTCACAAGGATAGTTTGGGGTTGGAATACTCTATTAAGACGTATAGTGGTGAACCCAGTGATACTTTGGTTAAAAAGGGATACAAATACGAAAGCACGTTAGAATTTTCATTCAAGTAATTATGAAATAATCTCAAGTCTTAACTAATAACATACTTCATGATAGTTATACGGTATGTTTTGTTAAAACAAAGCTTCAAAAGTGTTTACATTTAGATAAAAGATAAACGATATAGAGGAATTAACTTTGTTGGTGAATGGGTAAATCTCAAGGTGATGTAAAAAGGCTTGAGTTCGAAGCTTGTTCCGCCGATTTAAACATTTTGGAGAAATTCGAAGCTTGTTCGTAACAAACTTATGTAGATTTTCTGAAAAGGCTTTTGAATCCGGTATCCCACATCGCTTTACTGCTACAAATGGCGAAGAAAGGAATCAATATTAAAGGAGATGCCAATCTTAAAATGACTTGTACCTTTTTAGCCATTTGTTAGCTACTTGGCTATGTTATAACTACCTTTCAGTGAAGGTAGGTTATAAAAAAGGGTGCTGATAATTTCACGGTACAATTTGATTATTCCACTGAAATTGAGTGTAAGTTTACATTAATACCCTTTATGGTTCCTTTGTCTATTTTTTAATTTTTTCAACTTCCCACCGGTCACCCCAACCATTTACACCCATGTTTTTATATTCCTAAAGCGCCGCCCATTATTCCACCATTAGTTAAGAACGACCATTACATTGTTATAACTGACTAAATTTTCTTAAGGCAAAACTACATCGGCGATAATATTGGTTTTAGATTTATACGTATAATCATAATTTCTCATAATATACTCCGTATATGATATTGCCATTGTTCTGTCAGATGGATTGGTAATAGTGACTAAAGATTTAGGTCTATACGTGGATTTAGGTTTCTTCATAACATCAATTATAATTACTAACAATGATTTTAAGCATACGGCGCTTGAATGAAAATCATAAAACTATAATGGTCGAGAAGCCGATGACATTAGAGACTTGCACTCTCAGATAAACAAGATTCCAACACAGGGTTTAGTTCAATCATTTAAGGTTGAAATGTCAAGTTTTAATGTACTGCCACTATCCGATACAACATATTAGTATGATGTCACAAACAGTGCAGCGGATCATTTTGAAAAGATCGGAATATCAATAGTTTTAAGTAATGAAGGGTGAACAAGTTAAAACTATATAACTATAGGTTATATCAGTGATTCAATGTCACGTCTTGCAACAAGTCCTCGTGATTTTATTAGTCTAAGAAAAATCATCTTTATAGATAATGAGTTTTCTTAGTTGATTCCGTTGCAGTGTTATACATGTGACTTGTGATGCAGTGGCGCTGTAATTGTGTATTTTAGGAAATAGGAATTGGGAAACGTGGTTATTAAAGGGCCGTAAGAGAAAAAGAAGAGGTAAACTAGTTATGAAGGGCATAAATGTAACTTTACAGTTAACTGCTGTGGATTTATCAGCACCCTATAAAAAAATCTAATTACAAGTTTTAAAAAATTTAAATTCATTGTTATCTTTTTCAAAATTATTATTTGTTTCGAAATTAGGTTTTAATCAATGAGGAATTTTTAAATGCTTATTTTTATTTTGGTGCTTACTAAAGGACAAATCCTCATCATCCATCTAGTTTAATCTAATGATGAGGATAAACCTAAGATTTAATATGGAAATCTAGGTCATGTTTTTTTTTTTTTTTTTTTCTTTGTTTTTCTCATTTATTAACATTTTTTTTCTTTTTTTTTTTGGAATTCACGTTTTTATTATAATTTTTTTTAGTTCACGTTTTTTTAAGTATTATTTTTTTTTTAATTCACGTTGTTTTATTCTAGTTTTTTTTCGATTTCATACGTTTTTCGTTCGATTTTACACGTTTTCGTCCGTGTTCATATGTTTTCGTCATTTTTTTTACGTTTTCGTACCTTTACATCCGTTTTCTGACGTTTTCGTCCGTTTTCTGACGTGTTTGTACGTTCTCATACGTTTTTGTACGTTTATATAAGTTTTCGTCTGTTTTTAGACATTTTCGTCCATTTTTAGACATTTTCCTCTGTTTTCAAACGTTTTCGTCCGCTTTTATACGTTTCGTCTTTTTTTATACGTTTTCGTCTGTTTTCTTACGTTTACGTCCGTTTCATCGTTTTAAATACATTTTCTTCGTTTTAGTCGCTTCTTACGTTTTCGTTTGTTTTCATACGTTTTTGTCCATTTTCTTACGTTTTCGTTCGTTTTCGTCCATTTTTCATACGTTTTCAGACGTGTTTTTACGCTTTCATACGTTTTCGTCTGTTTTCTTACGTTTTCATCCATTTTCTTACGTTTTCGGACATTTTCATCCATTTTCATATGTTTTTGTCTGTTTTATTAGGTTTTCATGTATTTTCGTCCGTTTTTAGACGTTTGTCGTATGTATTTTTACGTTTTCATGTATTTTCGTCCGTTTTCAGACGTTTTCATACCTTGTCATCCGTTTTTTACGTTTTCATCCGTTTTTAGACGTTTTCGTCTGTTTTTAGACGTTTTCATCCGTTTTATCGTTTTGTATCATTTTATCGTTTTATCGTTTTGTCCGTTTCGAGCGTTTTTTCCGCTTTCATACGTTTTTATACGTTTTTCATTCGATTTTATACGTTTTTGTCCGTTTTCAGATGTTTTCATTTTGATATTTGTAAGTGACACTTATTTATCTATTGTGATATAACACTGTAAGAAAAATGAAAAGTATTACATTCTTCATCATGTATGTGTTATCAGTTGTGATACTCAACTAAGTGTGATGGTTGTGCTTTTGAAAATATTTATGAAGATTTTTGTGTTTTATGATATTATGAAATATTAGAAAAGTTGTTCAACTGAAAACAAGAGATGTTATGATACTTTTGTTAGACTTGTGGTGGATTTTTCTATTTAATGGATACATTGTGCATGTTTCGATAGATTTATAGCGGGATTTTAAAATATCTATGGTTGAATCAGCAAACTAAATAAGCTATGGTTGAAGATAGCACACATCTTTATAAACAAACTGAGGAAGCTCAAACACTTGTGATATCACCTTACTTGTAATATCACACGTGATATCATGTGATAACACCGTTGATATCACCTGTGATATCATGTGTGATATTACCGGTGATAACATGTGTGATATCATAGTTTATATCACTTGTGATATCATTAGTGATATCATGTGATATCACCTGTGATATCATGTGTGATATCACAGGTGTTTGAGCTTACTCAGTTTGTTTATAAAGATGTGTGCTTTCTTCAACCATAACTTTTTTAGTTTGCTGATTCAACCATGGATATTTTTAAATTTCGCTATAAAACCTATCGAAACATGCACAATGTATCCATTAAATAGAAAAATACACCACAAGTCTAACAAAAGTTTCATAACATCTTTTGTTTTCAGTTAAACACCTTTTCTAATATTTCATATTATCATAAAACACAAAAATCTTCCTAAATATTTTCAAAAACATAAATAAGAAAAATGAACATAATCATCACAGTAATATAATAAGTGATATTTATTATCATTTCTTTTATATATACTTGGTAAAATACTAAATTCTTATCACATTTGGTATGAATTTAATATTTCACATTCTTAGTTGAGTATCACAACTGATAACACATATATGATGAAGAGTGTAATACTCTTCATCTTTCTTACAGTGTTATATCACAAGAGATAAATAAGGGTCACTTAAAAATATTAAAATGAATAAAAAAGAAGAAAACTATGAAAATAGAGGCTTGACGTATTCTCAAAATCAAACAAGTGTTGCATTAAATTAGCATTTTTTTTAACAAAATAAGAATTCACCTAAAGAGGCTTTAACCATTTTATTTCTACTAAGAGTATAATATCACAAGTAATAGATAACATTGGTTGCATTAAAAAAATATGCGCTTGTCAATTGCGATGAAAGGCACAAAAACTATCTTGTAACTGAAAATTATAAAAATATTAGAAAACACATAGGTGATAATATATAAAAATATACAGGGCAATGAAATATCTCAGGTGATAATATATAAAAATATAGACGAAAACGTATAAAACTGCAAAAAACAGACGAAAACATATGAAAACGGACAAAAACGTATAAAAATAAATGGAAAGCGTATGAAAACGGGAAAAAAGCATCTGAAAACGGACAAAAACATATGGAAATGGACGAAAACGGACAAAAACGTCTCAAAATGGACGAAAACGTAAAAAAGCGGACGAAAGCGTATATAAACCTATGAAAAACGGTGAAAACGTAAGAAAACGGACAAAAACGTAAGAAAACAGAGGAAAACGTATTAAAATGGACGAAAACATAAGAAACAGACGTAAAGGTATGAAAATGAACAAAAACGTAAGAAAACGGACGAAAAGGAACGAAAACATAAGAAAACGGACGAAAATGTAAGAAAACAGGTGAAAACGTAAGAAAACGGACGAAAACGTATGCAAACGGACATAAACGTAAGAAAACGCACGAAAACGTATGAAAACGGACGAAAACATATGAAAACGTAAGAAAACGGACAAAAATGTAAGAAAACAGAAGAAAAGGTAAGTAAACAGACGAACACGTAAGAAAGCGGCGGCGTAAGAAAGCGACAAAAACGTGATGAAACGGACGAAATGTAAGAAAACGGTAACGTATGAAAGCGGACGAAACGTAAGAAAGCGAATGAAAGCGGACAAAAGCGTATGAAAACGTAAGAAAGCGGACGAAACGTATGAAAAAGACAAAAGCGTAAGAAAGCGGACGAAAACATACAAAACGTAACAAGGCCGACGAAAACGTAACAAAGCGGACGAAACGTATGAAAACATAAGAAAGCGGACGAAACGTATGAAAGCGGACGGCGTAAGAAAGCGAACAAAACGTGTGAAAATGCAGACGAAAACATATAAAAGCGGAAAAAACGGACAAAAACGTATGAAATTTGACAAAAAAAATGAAATTAAAAAAAGTGATTAAAAAAATACAAATGATGAGAAAATAAATAAGAAAGATAAAAAGACAAGAAAAAAACAAGAAAAAAACATGGACTTAGGTTTAGACATATTAAATCTTAGGTTAATCACCACCATTAGATCAAATTAGAAGCCGGGTAGTCTAATGAGATACATTTGTGAGTTATGCATAGCAAAGGTCGAGAGGGACTACTCCGGTTTTTCTCCAAAACTAGTAACGTCCTTTTTCATTGAGAAACCAAGTCACATTTATTTGAACCAGCGAGATCTAAAGTAAATTTTTTTTTACACCAAGTGTATTTTTTATTATGACATTTGTATGGAAGTGAAAGATAAGCAATGCTAAAATGTTGAATGGTTTCTAAAACGTATTATTTATTTGTACGACGCAGGTGATTGATGCATTTAACATTTTGGACACGTTGTATGACCATGAGCATTGAAACAATGTTTGAAACACAATAACGGATGAATTAATATTATTTGACTGGAACATGATGTTCAACATACCATGTTTTTCTTTTCTAGTAGTAAAACGCTAAACATGTCGGCAATGTTCAGCAAATTATAGAACCATAAATGCAAATAGACCACTTTTACGGTACAGAAGCAATTCTTATCATGATCAGTTATAGAACTACACTAGAGAGTGAGTAACTCCGTAAATCTGCTTACTACACTAGAGGATTTCCAGTCTTAGTGTACCAGAAAGAAAGCTTATGCATCCGGTTACAATATTTCATATAACACAATTCCATACTCGTTTACCAACAACTGGCACATTTTAACGTTAGCACAAGAGAATGAAAGCGGGCGTTTAAAATCACGTCACTGTACCATAATTCAAATCTTACAAAAGTGTACGAGTTAAATACAGAAAAACGACATTGTCCTTGAACACATGATAAGAACATCATACATATAATATCTTCCAAAAGAAAACATGTATCATTCATGGAACTCAAAAAAGGATCTTCTGCTTTCTATAAGATTTCAAGTACAATAGCAACTGTCATGTATGCACAGTCACAATGAATGTATCAAAAACGATACTTCTGAAGCATACCCTCATTTCTCTTCCAACGTGACTTGGTTCTCGTGTTCACTACTTTCGGCAAGATTTTGCATCCACTACTAAAAAACAGGGCTACACTGACGGATTTACCGACTGGACTTTTTCCGTCAGTAATTGCTTACAGAATTACCGACGGATTACTGACGGAGAGTGTTAGTGACGGATCACTGGCAGATTAGTGACAGATCACTGACGAACAAAATTCTGTCAGTAATCCGTCAATAATTACCGACAGAATTCTGACAGATTAGTGACGGGAGGAGATTCCGACGGTATTCCGTCATTAAATGCCGACTGATTATGAACGGTTGGTAACCCATCACTAGTCATCTATGTCACCGACTATTTATTGTATTTATTATCAACTATTTATCATAATACTTGCTGCAGGAAAAGGAAACAGGTGGCCCAGTTAGTTTTCAAGTTCTTTTTGAAGACACACACGCACAAGACGGTGTGTACATTAACCAGAAGGCACAAAAGCTAGGGGTATGTTTCTTTTTCTTATTGGAATTAAAGGCAACGTTTTTATTTGATCTTGTTGCTAGGTTCTTTGTTTAGTTGTTGAGCTTTTGTTGGTTACTTTTGTCGATGTTTGCTATTCTTGCCGAATCATATCCTCAAGAAAACCATGACATCCGTTAGATCAAACAACTTTTGATCTTGACCATTATAATTCATGAATTATCTTTTATAACCATTAACCCATAATAAAACCCCACCTTCATCCTTTTCGCTTTCCCGTTACCCAAAACCGGAAACACAAACAAAACAATGAACCCTTTTACCCATCCCCGCACCCACGCATGTCCCTCTCTTTGCCCATCACTTACCCATCCCCGCACCCACGATCGTCTCTCTTTTGCCCATCACTTACCCAACTTCCAACACACTAGCCCTGGGGTGTTTGTCACGATTTTCTACACTAAAGGGTTTGTTTTTCTTGATTTTACGCAATAAAAGGGTGCGTTCTTGCTGATTTTCTGCGCAATGAAGGGTGTTTGATTTGCTTATTTTCACCGAAAAGGGTGTATTTGTTTGCCTTGGTTGGTCCTCGGTCCACAGCGGTAACACCAAAGAGGTGTTTGGTGTTTGTGTGGCCTATTTCACCCTCGAAGGGTGTGCATAAAAGGGTGTTTGGTAATGGCGGGTTTGAAAATTTTTAGCTAAACGACCCTTTACCAAGGGTCTGCTGTCCCTTTAATCGATGTAATAGCGGATGTTAAATCGATATTTTCACTAATTAGTTGCTTATTCATCAAGTTTAATGTTAGATGTTAGATAGTTAATGTGTTTTACCTTAGTAAGTACTTAGTAGCTTACCTCATAATTTATTTTAGTATTTAAAGATCCTTTTAGTGCCCCATAGGCTGCTGCTACATGCATGGTTTTTAATGTGCTTATCCCATTTGATCTTTAGTTTATTTGATTATTAGGTGTTGTAGAATCTATAAACTGATTCTACTAGCTAAGTTTGATTATTTTGTTTGCTTACTTTTAAGTGTGTTAAAAGCTCTAAAGCATAATGAGGTGATTAAATCGTTAGACCCACAACAAGTTTCTTCATATTGTTTATAAATTATTTAATCGTTAGACCCGAGCAACGCACTGGTATTGCACTAGTTTGAATGGTTGTTGTTTAGTTGACTTAGTTGTAGTTAGGCTATTTTCATATCATTCTCAATAAGCGTTGTATATTTATCTGTAACAGAATGCATACAAGGAGAAATTTTGGCAAAGCATGGCGGGATAAGACTAAACATCCAAAGCAGTGATATGGATCTTTGGAATGAGTGTCTGGGAGGAAAATAAAGGGAAGGACATTTGGTACTAGTTCATTATCGTCGGATCCCATTATGTGGTGACGGGTATGCCTTCCACTCGATCTTCTTGCAATCCTCATCCTCATTGTGGGGTTGAACATCCATGAGTGAGGTTAGTAACTTTATTAGTTTATTAAGTAAATGAGTTGGTTTAGTCGAAAACAAGTCATATTGAGTAAATGGGTTGGTTTAGGTCGTCAGATGTTTATGATGTATTTAAATTGTAGGTGTACGGTTGGAAGAAAAGATGGAGCTACAAAACAAGAGCATGTTACTCGTGAAAAGCTCTAAGGAAGGAATTTGAGGATCGTGAAGCAGCAATAAACAGACAACGAGAGGAAGATCGCCGTGAATGGCAAGATAGCCTTAGGGAGTTCCAAAAGATTATGCTTGGAAGATCATCATATTCCCCTTCTACCTAGTAACTAAAATATTGTGTAGTAGGATATCGAATATTAGCATCGTAGACATTTTGTTATCTTGAAGTTGTAAATCGAATGTTTGATCGGTATTTTGCATATTTTAGTATGAATTTGAATGAATGTATTATGCACAGTTTGGATCATTGTGCAAGTTATTCTTTATATCAAACAACTCAGTAACTAGTTATTGTGGTAATTGTATCGATAATATTGGTGGGTAAACCCGTTGGAAATCATCGGCAATATCCCTCGTCAAGTTGTCGGTAAATCCGTCAATATTTTTGTTGGTAGATTGTTGGTATCTTGACATTGCCGACAAGAAAATCATCATTAAATTTTTAAATATGTCGGTAATTCGACGGTAAATATTACCGACGACGATATTACCGACGGAAAATTTCTGACAGTAACCCGTCGGTAATGGCCATTACCGACGGGTTACTGACAGAATTGGCCGTCGGTGTAGCCTAGTTTTCTAGTAGTGATCTGAAGCTAAACTTATGTTAAGTTTTTATTTGCCACCATGGAGAAATAAAAGTTTTTTACTTTCCTTATAATTTCCTAGAGTTGTATTATGTTAATTTCACTCTTACTAAATGACACCTCCAACTATATCCATATTTGCTTGCCATAGGAAACGAAATTGGGCGGTCTTAGTATCATTGAAGGAGCCGCAAAAGAAGCTGCATCTCTCACTCTATTAAGAAGTCTATTGGTGAACCAAGAGATACTTTGGTTAAAAGAGATCTGAATCTGAAAGCACGTTAGAATTTTCATTCAAGTAATTCTGAAATAATCTCAAGTCTTAACTATTATCATACTTGATGATAGTTAAACGGAATGTTCTGTTAATTTAGATAAAAAAATAAACGATATGGAGGAATCAACTTTGTTGGTGAATGGGTAAATCTCAACGTGATGTAAAAGACTTGAGTTCGAAGCTTGTACATAAATTTCTTGTAATTTAGACTCTTTGTTAATATGAGTAATTATTAGAATTAAGCTCAGAGCTTGTTCAGCCGATTTAAACATTTTGGAGAAGTTCGAAGCTTCTTTGATTAGTTAGATGTGTATCACAAAATTTCTTATTAATGAGAGGAAAGGATGTAGAATTCCTTATTAGGCTTTTGCATCCGGTATCCCACATCGCTTAATTGTTAGAAATGGGAAAGAAAGGAATCAATATAAAAAGAGATGCCAACCTTTGTGTGAATCATACCTTTGTAGCCATTTTTGCTTTGTTATTATAACAAGGTTATAGTGAATGAAGGTTACATAAAAATCTAATAATAAGTTTTAAAAATTTTAAACTGATCACGTGAAATATCCTCAAAATTATTATTAGTTTTGAGAATAGGTCACCGATCAATTTATGACATTTAAGACTTGTTTAAACTAATAAACTTTTAAAGTTTGTTTCGCATTCGATGAGATTTTTGTGTTTTATGGTTACACGACATTGATAAAATAAAAAAATTATATGTTTTTATTAACTGAAAAAATTCCATAGACTTTCTTGTATGCACACACTTGTACCAGGCCGGGAGATGTTAAAGATATTAAGACATGTAAACTTCGGTTGAGAGTGCAAGAAAGAAAGCTTAAGAAGTTATGCATATACCATATAGCACATCTTTAGAAATAAAATGAAATTATATGTTTGAGAAGAACATTACAGTCCGTTATTCAATTTATAAATAGTGTAGTAATTAGTGTCCTAAAGAAACGATTAGAACATTCATACATATGATATCTTCCATAAAAAGTATCATTCATGAAAATAGAACAAGGAATGGATTTTCTACTGTAGAAAACGATAAGGTTTCAAGTAAACTAGCAAGTGTTATGTTTATTTGCTCTTACTCAAATGACACCTCCAGCTATATTTATATTTACCTACCATAGAAAATGAAATTGGGTTGTGTTTGGTATCATCAAAGTCGAGACTCTCACAAGGATATGTCGGGGTTGGAGTACGATGTTAAGAAGTTTAGACATATGATATGGTGGTACTTTGGTCAAAGGAGGATATATATACTAGTGTTGCAAAAATCGGCCGAATCGGCCGATTAATAGGTAATCGGCCATACACTTTGTAGAATTTTGATAATCGATCAAAAAATCGGTCAGGTCAAAAAATCGGCCGAATCGGTTAAAAATCGGCCGAATCGATCAAAAATCGGTCGAATCGGTCAACTTTAGAAAAATAATAATCTCACTTATGACGCACAATGGGGATCGTTTATTTCACTTATAATGCACAATGAGCCGCATTATCAGAATTGGAGCATTTTATTGAGGTTTGGAAACATAGTAGGCTTGAAATCAGATCTTTAGTTTGGTCTCCAGAAATGCCCAAAACTTGCAGGAAATGCCAATCCGATTAATCCCACCTTGACCGATTACTCGATGCAAGGTGGTCGACCGCCCGATTACCGACTCACGATTTTTGCAACATTGATATATACGGAAAGACGTTGGACTTGCCATTCAAGTAATCGTGAAATAATTTTAACTAGTGTTATAATTCATACTCTTTGTTTAGTAATTAATATGAGTAATGAACAAAAGAGATGAATATATGATTTACAATCACTTATATAGATGTGTATCCTAAAATTTCTTTGTTAATAAGAGGGAAGGAGGAGATCTTCTCGAAAGGCTTTTGTGTATCCCACATCACTTGATTGAACCAAATGGCCAAGAAATGGATCAGTACAAAAAGAAATGGATCAGTACAAAACGTTTATGTTTGCTTTTACACTTTTTTGTCCGTTTTTGCACGTTTTCATCCGTTTTTGCACGTTTGTGTTCGTTTTTACACGTTTCGGTTCGTTTTGCACGTTTTCATCCGTTTTTACACGTTTTTGCACGTTTTCATATGTTTTTACACGTTTTCGTCTGTTTTCGACGTTTCATCCGTTTTTGCACGTTTCCATATTTTTTCCCACGTTTTCGTCCGTTTTTGCACGTTTTCGTCCGTTTTTGCACGTTTTCGTTCGTGTTTACACGTATCCGTTCATTTTTACACTTTTTATACTCATGTATAAAATTGTGTATAAAAACGTGTAAAAAAGGACGAAACGTCAAAAACAGACAAAAACGGTTGAAAATGTGTAAAACGGACCGAAACGTGTAAAAACAGACCCGAACGGACGAAAGCGTGTAAAATAGACGAAAACGTGCAAAAAAGGACGAACACGTGCAAAAACGGACGAAACATCAAAAACATACGAAAACGTGTAAAACGGACAAAAACGTGCAAAAACGGACGGAAGCGTGTAAAAACGGACGAAAACATGCAAAAACAAACCGAAATGTGCAAAAACTGACGATAAGTGTAAAAACGGACGAAAACGTGTAAAACAGACGGAAATGTGTAAAAATGGACGAAACCGTGAAAAAACGGACAAAAACGTGCAAAAACATACGGAAACGTGCAAAAACAGACTGAAACGTATAAAAACAGACGAAAACATATGCAAACGTATGAAAACAGACGAAAATGGACCAAACATGAAATGCTATACAAACTCAAGGACCAAACATGTAATTTACTAAAAAAAGGGTTAACGGAAGTTAGAAAAAAACCTAAATCGGCAAAAAAAAAAATAATAAATAAAAAAAATCGGGTACCTTAAATTGAAAAAAAAATAATAATAATAATAAATAAATAATAATAATGATACTTTTTTATGCAATTTCCCTATGTAATCTGATGCATCAACAATAATTATTCAAGAGCACTTAAATCCAGCGTCCCACTAACTTAGTTACTAATAGTCAAAACTAACAGATGTATTAATTCAAGTGAATTGATACCTATTTCTTTAATCGACATGAAGCATATAGTGGCGACAGTGAATTCCAGATCCAACTAAGAACGAATAAACAAACATATCTAACAGAATTAACTGAAAAAATTCCAGACATTCTTGTATATACATTTGTACCAGGTCGAGAAATGTTAAAGATAACACGACATGTTAACTTTAGTTGAGAGTGCTAGAAAGGAAGCTTACAAAGTGATACATACACAAAGAAATGTTAAAGATGCCTCATGCCCTCATTATTACATGTAATGCAATTCTATGCCCATTTACTACCATATAGCACATCTTTAACAAGAGAATGAAATAATATGTTTGAAAAGCACATTACAGTCCGTTATCCAATTTATAAATAGTGTAGCAATTACTGTCCTAAAGAAACAATAAGAACATTCATACATATGATATCTTCCAAAAAAAAAAAAAAGGTATCATTCATGAAAATAGAACACGGAATGGATCTGCCACCTACTATAAGGTTTCAAGTAAACTAGCAACTGTCATGTTTATTTGCTCTTACTCAAATGACACCTCTTGTATCTATATTTACCTACCGTAGAAAACGAAATTGGGTTGTGTTTGGTATCATTGAAGAAGTCGAGACTCTCACAAGGATATGTCGGGATTGGAGTACGCTCTTAAGAAGTTTAGACGTATGACATGGTGGTACTTTGGTCAAAGGAGGATATATATACAGAAACACGTTGGACTTGCCATTCAAGTAATCGTGAAATAATCTTAAATAATCTTCTTAAAAGGCTTTTGTGTATCCCACATCACTTGATTGAACCAAATGGCCAAGAAATGGATCGGTACAAAAAGAGAGATGCCAAATGCTATGTGAATCATATCTTTTTTGCCATTTTGGCTATGACATATTTTTTAATAACTATATGTAGTTGATATAGCTTATTTAAAAATAGAATAATGAGTTCAATAATTTTAAATTGCTTTTTCAGTTAGATCAAAGTTTAAATAATAATTTTGGAAAAATTGCAAAAGCAGTTTATTAGAACATTCATACATATGATATCTTCCAAAAAAACATGTATCATTCATGAAAATGGAACAAGGAATGGATCTTCTACTTTCTATAAGATTTTAAGTAACATAGCAACTGTCATCCGCTACAATGAATGTATAATAAAACGACACTTTTGAAGCATACCCTTATTTTGCTTCCTCTGAGCTGTTGACTCGCTTCTCGTGTTCACTGCTTTCGGTAAGACTTTGCATTTCAAGCAGTTTTTGTTGCTCCTCTTCTGCCTTTACTTCATTGACATCCGCAGGCTTGGGTTTAGGCTTGTTACTAGTTGACTGCTGGTACATGACCCCACCAAACATACAAATCAATAGCCTAATTTTTCCAATAAATGACGAGTGTTTATCCCAAACCATCAAACTAATCACCACCGTTAGCAATTTGTTCACTATTCCAAGGACAGTGAAACTAGTAGCTGATATAGCCCTACGACACGAGAATCCAAAGAAATAAGCAAAAACACGAGACCCCACATGTTCAACCCAATCGTCATCACCACATGTTTTATGTAAACAAAATCTATAGACTAAATTAGGTTTCATGCAGCCTTTTAAACATGTTTATTAATAAGAAACGTGTAACCCATAATCGCAAAAACAAGTTGACTCGTGATGCCACTGTTGGGATTTTAGAACTAAGTTAACCATTAACCTCTACGAGTGCGCAACGGATAAAGATCTAGTAATCGCAATTAGGTTAAACACGTAATTAATAAACAATTAATTAATAAAAGGGGTAAAAGAAAACCTAACATTTCGTGGCAATTGAACGCAAGTGATCGGACAATATAACCAATACGAAACTAAACATCTAAAATTGATGTCTATATGAGTATCACACACAACACGAAAACCGTATGAGTTCGATAAAGAAGCTAGTCGAGAACGTATAAAACCAATCAACAATTGAATCACTTGAATACCACACGAACAAGAAAAACCCAAGAACCAATTTCTTCTTTTCTGCCCGAGATAAAACTCCTGTCCGAGAAGTTTCAATGTCACCCGATATCGGATAGATCTATCCGATATCTTTCTACTTTGTTGTCCGATAAACATCAAACAGAAACTCCTTTTCTTTACTGCTATAGTTCGACTAGGAACTCAGTTAAGAAACATCAATAAAATCTAATACACTTGGACCAAAATTAGATGCAAGTTTAGAATATTAAGAAACCAATTCATAAACTCTAATCGGATTCTAGGATGAATTCCGATCAGGCTATACATGGACTGAGGTTGATCGATTTTAGGTTTAGGGATTAGATAATCATGCATGCCGTTTGATGTAGGGTGAGTTAGATTATATATAGGGTCTTGACAAACCCTTGCATGGGCTCAATTCTTGCTCGACAAGCAAGAAACCCAAGCACCCTACATGCCCGATCGTTTGGAGAAACACAAGGCCCAAGGCACTCTCAA
The DNA here is from genome assembly GCA_022545495.1 of Chrysanthemum lavandulifolium. Classification (NCBI taxonomy): domain Eukaryota; kingdom Viridiplantae; phylum Streptophyta; class Magnoliopsida; order Asterales; family Asteraceae; genus Chrysanthemum; species Chrysanthemum lavandulifolium. Next base: position 37,308,691 of record CM040242.1, on the reverse strand, counting down.
ACCGACCCACTTTAGAACTTAAACAAGCCCATGGGTCGTGTAATAGATCGGGTCAATTCATGCATATATATTGGGTGTATTATTCAAGTATCAAATACGTTCGTCACGTAACTCGTGTTTATCGTGTGTGCCCCCGTAGGCTCACACACTCTTAGCCGTTTACGTGTGTTTACAACTCCCACAAACCAACAGCTCCCACTTGGGAGTTGGTGTGTCGAATGGCACACAAAACTAATGACGGAAACGCCTAGCAAACGCTCTCACTCGCTTTTTAACTAAAAGTTTCTGAGAGAATAGTTTCGTAAAAGTTTCTCAGTAGCATGGTCATTCAATGTCTTGCCCTAATCATCCTTTGTTATAGATACCGTTAAACCATGAATTATGGATCTCAAATCATTTCATTTAGTTAACCATTTAGAATCTCGTTATAGATTTTAATTCAGATATACCAAATGTAATCAAGAATCATCTTGCATTACCCTTTGGTCCGCCGAACAGCTTATCGATATAATGCGGAGAGGCGCCATGGTATCTTTCGCACATATCAAGTGGAGTAACAAATCCTTTATTGACTACAAGTGTTGTGGATCTTGCTCACATCACTCCAAAATATAGCCTTCATAACTACCTTATTCAGATAGCGTTTTGCGTATACTTACAAAAAATGATATCCACACATAATAGAACTTGCTTGCATCTCAAGTCTAAGGACGATTTTAACAAACTATTTTCAATTTTTTACTTATGACAAGGATCCAAAAGTAAATGTTTGAAAGTTGGGGAATCCAATATGCATCTCTAGTGAATACATATGAGTTTGGCGGGAACAATTCACATTCTCGTCAGAATATAACCAACACTCATATTTGCCTTACATAACAATATTTGGTATGTGCTAAAACACACACCTTTTCATTACCAAAACTGACCCAAAATAACCAAGAAAGAGCCGTTTATTGCTAATATTTGCGTGTTTCTTAAGTTTATGCATGTGCAGGTACGGATATGATGAAACATACAAAAAGAAGCCAAAACCGAAGAAAAACCGAGCACGAGAGAAAGAAAAGTGCAAAAGCCGATGCTGGGGATGCTATTTATTGGATTTGAAGCTCAAAAGTGCATTTTACGAATTTCTGGATCAAGATTGGAAATTTACACATTTCACCTTTACCTTTACCACATTTACACTTTATACCTTTCACTTACCTATCTTACCCAATTCACCCTCACCCTTTCCTAATTTACATCATTGGTCCCTTTATTTTACAAATTGTCAAAAATACTTTTAAACTCAAAATGACCATTTCAACTTAACAAATCAAAAATCCAAAGTCTAAATAATTCCACTATACTACCCTTTCACCCAAAAGCCCAAGCCCATTCCAAATAACTATATCCCGTATCCCATTTTACCCACCCAAATCTCACGTTCAATAACCCAGGTCCAAGAAAATATAACCGGTCAACCTCCCTTATCCCCAAAGTCAAATATATATATAAAACCCACCCAATAATCCCTTAAACGCGCCCAAACCAAAAACCCAGGAACTTACTGTTTACCATTTCTCTCAAATATTACCCTTATTCACCCAATTTAACCTTCACTTAATCAGCTTCTAGAACCCTTTGACAACGTGTCAGAGGGTGTGACGCATAAGATTTCCAAGCTGGCAGATTGAGGGTTTCTAATTGGTGGAGACACATCACATGTGTGATCAAACGGTTGATGATTGAATGAGTGACAAGGGAGGATGATCAATGGTTGAGAATTGAGTACCCAGAAGCTTCTGAATAGAATCCCAGCTCTCCTCTTCAGCTATAAAAGCTCCTCACTCACCAATGAAGAATTTGTCCAATTTCTCATTGCTTTTAGAGAATTGTTACCAGTTTATGTTAATTTGTCTTTACTGTTTTAATGTAGTGTAATCTCTAATTTATTCTTGTAATCTTACTTTCCATTTAATAAAATTTCATTCTGTCTTTTAAAGTCTTTTTCAATTAAATTTAATTCTGTTTAATCTGCTCTTTGGTTCTGTTTTATCACCGTATATTTCTCAATCTTAAGCTCATATAAGCTTTATCAAGCTTGTGTAAGCTTTACTTTGCTTTTTACTGATTTAATTCTTAGTTTTAGAAAAGAGTCAACGAAAGTCAACTTTTGTCAAAATTCAGAAGTCAACAGTGTTTTTGATTAAATCCTGGTTTTAATGTGTTAACTAGTTCAGCTTGACGTTAATTGGTTAATTACAATCATGTTTTAGTCAGTTTACATTTAATTTGTAGTGTAGATTGTAATTTGGATTCTAAAAGGGGTGTTTGGAAGTAAGTGATTAAAGGTGTTTAAAGTGATTTCTGTGGGTAAATTTTGAGCAATGAAAGTGTTTCAAGGTTTTCAAAGGCTGCTAGTGCCGTGAAGTTGATGCTATGGTTTGATTATATCCTGTGCATCACTAGTTCTGTCCCACGTAAGATCTACTTTTGCTGATTAATTGCTTAGTAGGTTACTGTTATTGCTAGTTTTTATACTCATCTGATAAGCTTTTAGTATAATAGTAATTTGTTTTGCCTTTATCAGTTTTTTTTAGAGCTTATTCTTGTGCTTAATTCGTAGTCCATAGTTGCTTATGTTGCTCCTAAGTCTGCTGATTCATAAGGTGTTCTGTGTAACCTGTAGGCTTATTTTTAAGTGTTTATGTTCTGAATACTGGTATGCATGTTCTTCCCTAAGTTAGCGTAATCTGGTTCAGCTTCTTAGTCTTTAGCTTATTAGTCTTGTCAGCTTTTAGAAAGATTTCAATAAGAGCCTTAGGCTGCTGTTGCTCTAGTCAACACAGCAGACCACCGTAGAGTTAGTATTCTTCTGATTTAGGTCCTCTCTGAGTTACTCATTAGTGTCACTAGCTTATTTAGGTGCTAAGTTTTAAGCCTGCTATTGCCATTTTTCTGTCATAACGGTTCTGCTCATTAGTTTACTATTGTCCCAACCCCTTTAGTTTTTGAATTTTAATTTCATCATCTTAGATCCTTTTAGGCTGAAATTCTGGATTTAGACACTTTGGTAGGTTGCTAGTTTCATGGTGATTTTAGTTAATTTTTGTGATTTTTTCTAGCTAGCTTAAATAGTGCTTAAAGTAGCTAGTTAGGGTCGTTTGGCATAGTAGAGTTAGACCTTGTTTTTTAGCTTAATCCCTCTAGACTGTGCTATTTAGGTCCATTTCAGTTGTAACAGCCATAACTCAGTTAGTTTAGGTCATTTTGAGCCTTAGGTTGCTTAGAGTAGCTTTTGGTAGCTTATTGCTTATTTTTTAGTGCTTATTCATATAAGAAGTGTGCCCAAGGTTGTAAAAATCGCTAGGCGCTAGTGAGGCGGTCGTGTAGGGCCTAGCGATTAATCGGTTAGGCGGGGATTAATCGGGGATTAATCGGATTGGAATTTTTATGCACAAAATTGTAATTTTAGATATTATTTTATATTATATGTATGAGATAAACATAATGCATCAAAGTTCAAGTATTTCAAGTGTTAAAATATAAACATAATACATAATTCTTCAAAGTTCAAAGTCAAACATAGCTATTACTCAGTTTGTTGATCATTTTTAAGCGATATTTGACCGATTAATTGGTTTGTTGACCGATTTTTAAGCGGTATTGTTGACTGATTTTAAGCAATTTTGTTCGATTAATCCAATTAGATCGATTTTGTCCGATTAATCAGTTTATTGACCCACTTTTTAAGCGATCTTTGACCAAAACGATTAAATAGGCCGATTATGATAAATCAAGGCGCTTCTCGAAGCGATCGGCGATTATCACGAGGATTAATCGGTACGCTGGACCGATTTTTACAACAGAGAGTGTGCCCAAATCATAGTTCTTGTACTCCAAATGTTATTTTTCCCTAGTTCTCTATTTTATTTTATAATATTCTGGAAGTTTTCATATTTTTCACTGTTCATTTGCTATTTTTCTGCATTTTATGTCATTTTCTAACATTTTTAATTAACATTTAATCCAAATAATTCAGAAAATGTTTAGAAAAATGCAATTTAAATTTTCTTAGTTTTAGAAAAATAAAAGTGTCTTAAAAAGTATTTTTCAAGATTTTTCCTAGTTATTTTAGTATTTTCTAGCATTTTAATTAGTTTTAAATAGTATTAAATTCATAATAAATAGAGAAAAGTTCAAAAAAATGGGATTCCAGTTCTGAAAACTCTTTTTAGTTATTTAAGATTTTTGAAAAATAATTTTGTAATTTTCTAGCTTGTTTTCCTAATTTTTAGTATTTCTAGTCTATTTTAAATGTCTTAAATTAGTTTTTAAATCATAATAAATCAAGAAAAGTCCAAAAAAATAGTTTTAAATTTTAAATAATTTTCAAATATCATTCTTAGCTGTAGAAAAATAGAATTTCATTTTTACGAGTTTAAATTAGCATAGTTGCATTTAATTAGCGTTTCTTTAATTACGTTTTATGCGTTTTTAGTTTAAATTTTCGTAATTAGTTGTTTTACCTTATTTAAATCATAGATTTAGTTGTTATAATTGCTTTCCTTTATATTACCTTGCCTTGTAGATTAGAAAACCCAAAATTCCTTATTTCTCATTCGAATCCCGAATCGCGACGTGAGTTGTCAAACTCCATTCATCCCTCGTTGGGAAAACGACCCGGGAAATACATACCTTTGTATTTCTTCGTAAAAATATCTATGTACGAAAACGATCAAATCAATATTCCCATATTGTTAAACGACAATGGACATATTTTAGAATAATAAAATTATTCAAGGATTAAACATGCAAATATAGGATAACAGTTATTATATGAATGAATAACAAATACCAAGTATCTTTATTCAACATAAAGTAAAAATTGTCTTTCAATCTCAATTATCCAAATACCAAAACAGATATGCATGAAACTCATTTAGTAAGTTAAAGCCTAATGTTTCCAACATTCTCAACCTTTATTTTACAAGAAAAACTAAATAGTTATCTGAGTAAACTTTCCGAATACTTGTTTCAAATTTCACATATAGTGAGTGATTTGAAATATAAGATGAGTGTCTTATCTCATATGCTCATACTATTGCAAGAGTTACAGTATGAAGATGTCGCCCTACCTTGCATGAGGTATTAGAAGTCAACGACATACTGATAGTCATCTTTACATTTTCTAAAAGTGTAAAGTATTCTCATTTATTAATGTGTAATGCAACAATGTTATATGTTAAGCATAACTAGTTAGCAGATTTATCATAAAAGATGAAATCCTACTACAACTAGTATTTATAATCCTCTAGCATCATTTGTACTTATACTATGCTTTATAATTCGTAAACATCTTTATTAACAATAATCTAAACACTCTCAATTAGATATTGTTGTTGTCAACTCATTTTGTTCTTGTACAAAAGCAACAACTAGTCTTATACACAATATAATATATACATATAAATCCTTAGTTAAAACAACATAAGGTTTTCATCCATGTTATAAATTATTCCAAATAAAAATATACCATTTAAGACTTGCTTGAATGATATTTTGCATTTGTGTTAGACTTAATTTTCCGCATCTATTTATTCGAGATAAACATTTATTCCAAGGTTGTTTGTTTTATTCCCTAAATTCCAAATGAAGTTTCATTCCAAGCTTAAGGATCAATATCTAGCTTAAATAGAATGATATCTTCAACATGTAAATTTAAGGAAAAACATATTGCTCCCACTCAATGTCAGATGTACTCAAGAGTTATCTTAATTCATTCAGAATCATATTGTGATTAAATTCAAGATCTCAACTCTTAGATGCATGATCCAATCCAAAAACATGGATTGCATAAATTTGTATACTACATAAAGATTATATATATTCATAACCCTTTTGATTACACACCGTCCTCGCAAAAGGTAATCATAAAGAAAGAGTTATAAAATCTTAATTGTCATATTCTACATACAAGGAACATGTATGACAATTCAATATCTTTATATAATTAATACACACACACATATATATATATATAAGAAAATTTAATCACAGTCAATTGCTTAAGTATGATTAAAAACTTCTTATTAAATGTCATGCATTAATATGTATACAATTTTGTCCGTGCGAGTCTTTCTTTAAAATAAACTCATTCCAACCTCATAGGTTAACTGTTAGGCGAAATAACAATCAAGCTCAAAACTCGATTTTCCTTTTAAGGACTGCATCTTATCATTCATAGTTCTAAAACATTTATCAGATTCAAGATGTGATAATCTATTTTAGTAGTTAGTTGATTTACAATAATCTTCTAAATCCCTCAGCATTGATATAAAATATCACTCAAGTGATGAGGCATCCTTTCGGATTTATGAATGAGAGTAATCATTATACTTCAGTCAACATTTTCATGTTTAACCTTAGCATGACATTAATAAGCAGATTTTAGAAGGTTAAGTATTTTGTTCTCAAAAACTTTGAGATATGTATATACTCCCACTTACTTTTGTAAGTAGAGACAATTCTATAAATACTGAGTATTTTAGCAACAATAAATTGTTCTTTATGGAGAACCACAAAATACATTTTAAGTTCTTATCTCAAGATTCGTTAATAAAATGCTTCATAAGATTTGTGGTTTTGGCATTCGTTTTTTGGTCCTCCCGATGCAAATAACGACATCAATGTTTTGAATCAATCTCCGATGTATCTTACTCAACGAAATGGAACGACGCCAAACAATTCATTTACTCTAAATGGACGGCTTAACAAATGTGGATATTATCTTACCGATGGAATCTATCCTACGTATTCGACGTTTGTTAAAGCATATCCTTATCCAACTGACCCGAAAGAAAAGAGATTCAAGAAGCTACAAGAGTCTGCACGAAAGGATGTCGAACGAGCTTTTGGTCGTCTTAAAGGAAAATGGATTATTCTCAATCATCCTCTCCGGGCCATGTCCGTCAAAAAGATTCGAAAAATCGTTCATACGTGTGTTATATTACACAATATGATTTTAAAAGACGATGGGAGGGCAATATCACCGGTTCATATAATGGATCAGCCGGTCACGCCAGTTTATGACCCGAATGTACTACCGGAGTTACTCGACGAAAATATCCATCACCGTCTCCGATATGATCTTACGGAGTTTGTAGACACTCAAGACTTACCATACCTTGATAACTAGTGTTCTTTTTTTTTTAGTAAGTATTATGTAATTTTCTTTTAAGTATTAATAAAATATTATGTTTTTATTAAACTGTTTAATATAATTATAAAAAATAAAAAATAGATGAGGTATGGGTTAGGCATGGTTGCCACTAAAAATCTATGGTTAGGTATGAGATGAGATGTAATGATATTATTGATGGGTGATTATGTATGAAAAATTTAGTTAGGCATCGTTGCCACCCCCTTAACATCACTTTATAATGTGTTGGAAAGTCATTAAAGTTATGAATTTTACAACTTTTAGTATAGAGCATTAAAGTTCAAAGTTATACACTTGTAACTTGTATTTGAATCTCCCTTCAACGATTCTTTCTCAAATTATCAGTCAATTCGTCTGTTACATATTATAAAACAAGTCTAAGTTACGCTATCAAATGGGAATAAAAGATGAAGAATCAAAGATAAACGATATTGAAAGATAGCCCAACAAAGTTGATGAATGAGTAAATCTCGACGTGACATAAAAGACTCAAGCTTGAAAGTAGGTTGTCATGATCGGGATCCTACTTATTATCGTTTTCGGCTTTGCAAGATCGTAATCGTATGATCGGATCGAGAACGTAAGATCTTAAGAAAAAATATATATTTTTGTATAAGGGTTGTAGTTTTATATTTTTATATGATATTTTTGTGACATTTTTGTTACAATATATATTTTAATTTAAAAAGATAAATGAATTGTATCTGAAAATGAACAACATAATTTATAATAGAGGGCAACGTAAATTTTTTTTCTTGATGACCAAATAAATTAAATTAGTATATTTTGACTGAATTTTTTTAGCATATAGTTCATGCTTTTATATGTAACCTGGGACGGACCTAGAATTTTTCAGATGATGTTGCACAAATTTTTTTCTATCATAATTACTAAAATTCGCACCATAAATTTTTTTTAAAACCAAGTTAAAGTTGCACTATAAAGAAAAAAGCACAAAATATCTAGGGTTGCACATACCAAAAACAGACACATTTAAAAAAAAATTACATTGCATGTTAAAATTGGGCGTGGTTCGTGCCACACCCGACATCCATGTAGGTCCGTCCATGTATGTAACATGAAATAAATTATGAACAAAATTGGGTCAAGTATCTAGATAGTTTACTTCAAAAACAAGCTTCTAACATGTTGCAAAGCACGAAATCGTTTTTCATAATAAACTAAAAAAGACACATCTAAACTATTCCTAAATAGTCTAAATAAACATAATGATTTGACACTCATTAATCTTGTAAAAGAAAATCAATTAACAACACTAAAATAATAGCTTTCATGAAGAATTCTTAGTCATTGGACTTTAAGACACGGGCTTATGCTCAATAAGTTAAAATAATAATAATAATAATAATAATAATAATAATAGTAATAATAATAATAATAATAATAATAATAATAATAATAATAATAATAATAATAATAAATTATCGGCGATCCTAAGCGATCTTACGATCCCGATATGATTTTGTTAAGATCTTGATTGTTTTTTGTGTGTAAGATCGTACGATCTTACGAACAGGATTGCGGTTTTGACAACTATGCTTGAAACAATTGCATAAATTTCTTGTTAATTGTTAATAACATGATTGTATGATTGTGTACAACAAAAAGAACTGTTGACAAGAGAGGAGGGAGATATTTTGAAAGGGCTTTTAGGGTGATAGGGGTGGTTGCCAATTTGTTTTTGGCATAGAATTGGAATCACAAAGTGACATGTCACTTGTCAAATTCTATACTAAAAGGTGTAAGTTTGATGGGGGTGTTGCCAAATTTTGGCATTCGTAATACACTTCCAAAATTCCATGCCAAAACCACATTAATATGAACTAGAAATTCCATGCCAACGTCGGCATATACTTGCCAAAATTACATGCCAAAACCGCATGCCGATGCCGATTTTTATGGGGGTGGTGTTTTGCCGATGCCGATTTCGGTACCATGGCTCCATGCCTATCACCCCCATCACCCTTAGAGCACTAGGTACCCACCAAGCCATCAAGTTGGTGTTAGGAAAAAAGCCGTTGTCACATCATCACTTTTTCCCATAACACCAAAAACACCCCGCCCTCCATAACACCATATTTCTGGTGTCGTCAAGTACCAAAAACACCCATCCCTTCATAAAAATTACTTGAAAACACAAGCCGTGGTGTGGTCTTGGCGCCATCAAGTGGCATTTTTTTAGACAATCTCGGATGATGGTGACGACTAAACACTCGAAAACGCCACTTGTGATGTGCTCTTGGTGCCATCGGATTGCGTTTTCGAAGATGGCTCAAGCCATTACACACGACACCTTGTGCTCTTAGTATCCCACATTGCTTGACTGAACCAAATGGCCAAAAAATGGATCAATACAAATAGTAACAACTTTAAATGAATCATACATTTTTAGCCATTCTGGCTATTGACTATACTAGTAAGTAGTAACAACTTTACAGTGTATGTTGGTTGCATAAAAATATAATTGTAAGTTTAAAATTTTTAAAATGATTTCCTTTTATGTCAAAATTAGTATAGTAATTTTGAAATAAGGGGTGACGCATTTTATAATATTTAAAACCTGTTATTTTAATAAACTCCCAAAGCTTGTTCAACCTTGTTATGAATTTTCAACGTGGATGACTACCTGAATAATGTATATCCATACCACACAAGTATATAATCTTTGAGCATTGATTGACATGCTTAAATGGTGTGCCTAATTACATGCTTAAACCTATGTGTCAGTATCTTATTGGTGACATGAGAGGAACCCGCTTCTTCACAAACCAATAACTTATTGCCACATCCCTTTAGACATATAATTAATCTCATTTTAGGCCTCCAAATCATTTTCCATAATCTTTTTATTAATGCCATTCATACATTACCGTTGTAACGTAAACTGAAAAAAACTCCATAGATTTTCTTGTATATACACTTGTACCAGGTCGGGAAATGTTAAAGATATCAAGACATGCTAACTTCGGTTGAGAGTGCGAGAAAGGAAGCTTACAAAGCTATGCATATAACGACATTTTTTTCTGTATCTGATGCCATAAACAAGAATGATTTTTTTAAAGTATTGGGTGCGTTTGGTATCCCACTATAGGAATGAGACTATCACTATGAAAGTGATTAAAAGTGTTTGTTTAAGATGAGGGGGCCCACTACTATGGTAATAAATGATAGATATAATCCAAACTCCATATACATCAAGTAAGCTATGTATGGATCTTTCATAGATGAGGGACCCACCACTACTATCAAACTCATACCCATTGTCATTCATGGCATCATATCAAACGCACCCTAAGTATTTGTAAAGATACAAGTGATTGATACATGTGAATTACGTTTCATAAACACAACACTTAAAATAATGTTTGAAATGCATAAACCCATAATTTTTCAGCAAGCGCATGTTGTTGTGATTAGGGCCGAGCAAACCACCGAACAGACCTGGACCGACCACATTCGGTTTGGTCCCGATCTCGCCTTTTAATTCAATCGATTATCGGTTTGGTCGGTCCGGTCAGGACCACAAACAAACATACAACTTGTGATGCTCCTATCATTTTTTTTTTTTTTTTTTTTTTTTTTATTATTATTTTTTTTTTTTTTAGGCATATAGGTATGGTTTTCGTCTTATAAATCTGCTAACAGATTCAAGTAGAAAAGTATTTGATCAGATTTATTTATTACGTTATCTTCGGTTTCTTACGACTTCATACTTTTTTTTTTTTTTTTTTTTTTTAATATGAAGAAATAAAGTAGTTAACTGTCACTTTATAATGTGTTGGAAAGTCATTAAGAAAATGCAGCTAGGAATTTTACTACTTTTAGTATAGAACGTTAAAGTTCAAAGTTATACACTGGTAAAATGTATTTGAATCTCGAGTTATCTTTGTCACATCAGTTGTCCTTCGACATTTTTTTCCCAAATTATCACCTCGATTTCGTCTGTCACGTATAAAAGAAGACCAAGTTACTGTATTTGATCAAATGGGATAAAAGATGAAGAATCAAAGATGAACAATATTGAGGAATAGTCCAACTTTGTTGGTGAATGAGTAAATCTCGACATGATGTAAATGACGTAACTTCGAAACATTTTCATAAATTTCTTGTTAACAAGACTCTGGCTAAAAGTATGAGTAACTGACAAAAAGGTGAATATATGATTTACAATCACTTATTTAGAGGTGTATCCCAAATTTTCTTTGTTTTGGGGCGGGCGGAGATTTTCTCAGAAGGCTTATGTTATGTGTATCCCACATCACTTGATTGAACCAAATGGCCAAGAAATGGATCAGTACAAAAAGAGATGCCAAATGCTATGTTAATCATATCCTTTTTGCCATTTTAGTTATGGCTATTTTATAATAACTATATGTAGTTGATATAGCTTATTTAAAAATAGAATAACAAGTTTAATAATTTTAAACTGATTTTTGTTTTTCGTCCAAAATTAAAGTAATAATTTTGGAAAAATTGCCAAAGCAGTTTATAGAATATAAACCTGTTTAACTAATAAAACTAGGAAAACTTGTTTGACATACAAAAATTCTATGATGTCAAATGCTGTATTATACGGTCAATGAAGCTTCGAAAGTGCAGGCGCATCTCTACGCAATTTGGCCTAACCACAAGATAGCTTTTCACAACTTATTCTATTTTCTTGTCAAACTTGTTATGAATCTTTACTTAACACGACTATTTGAATAATGTATATGAACACCACACAAGCATCTGATCTTTTGCCTTATGTAATTCATAGATATGCATTCATTATTGCAGGAAATGAAATTACTAAATGTATGTAGACATGTTTATTTAGTCATTTCGTAACAGAAAATATATGATAGTTAGCTAGAAGTCAGGTCTAGAGACTTTCTGGTATATAAACTTGTAGTCTTGTACCATGTCGAGATAGGTTGCAGATATTAGGACATGTTATCTTCAGTAACGCAACTCTATGCCCAAATGGCACATCTTTAATAAGAGAATGAAATAATATGTTGACATTACTGTCCTAAAGAAACGATAAGAAGTAAGAACATTCATACATATGATATCTTCCAAAAAAAACATGTATCATTCATGAAAATCGAACAAGGAATGGATCTTCTACCTTCTATAAGATTTTAAGTAAACTAGCAATTGTCATGTATACGCTGCTACAAATGAATGTATAATAAAATGACATTTTTGATGCGTACCCTTATTTTGCTTCCTCCGAACTGTTGACTTGCTTCTCGTGTTCGCTGCTTTCAGTAAGACTTTGCATTTCAAGCAGTTTTTGTCGCTCCTCTTCTGCCTCTAGTTCGTTGACATCGGCGGGCTTGGGTTTAGGCTTGTTGCTAGTGGACTGCTGATACATGACCCCACCAAACATACAAATCAAAAGCCCAATTGTTCCAATTAACGATGAGTGTTTATCCCAAATCAGCAAATTAATCACCACCGTTAGCAACTTGTTCACTATTCCAAGCACAGTGAAACCAGTAGCAGATATAGCCCTACGACACGAGAATCCAAAGAAAGATATTGCCAGACCAAATAAGCAAGATAAACCAACTGGCAAAATCACCTCGAACGAATACCAATCTGTCTCATCACTAATTTCGTGTTTTATCTTCTTCAACTCTCCCATTATTAGCAACTCTAATGGAAAAAGTAGTAAAGCTTCAAGATTATTGTACAACACGAGACCCCACGTGTTCAACCCAATCGTCATCACCACATGCTTTATGTAAACAAAATCTATAGACATACTTATTAAGTAAGCTAAAGCCCAACTATACGCCATGAAAGTGAACTGATAATCAGTAATGACATAAAGCACGCTACCACCAAATATGGTCCCGAGTGAAAGCCATGTCTTCAACGAAGGCCAGGGTTGGTGAAGGTATAACGTTTCTCCTATAGCAACAAAAATTGGAACTGCTGAACGGAAGACAATAAATGTGTCGACGTTTGCATGTAAAAGGAGCTCACTGTTTGTGAAGAGGGAAAGATAGAATATAAATGCAGCCGGAAGAAAACGCCACATTGTCATGAGATCTAAACGGTCATGTTCTAGAAGCTTACAGGACCCAAAAAGAAAGACTCCTGCTGCACTGGTGAAATATTGTAAAGCTGTTAAGGCTCCGGGATACGGGAATTTCATAACAGCCCATTTGTTGATGATGGAGAGTAATGAGGCTGATAAGCAGTATCCAGCAGCTATACCGTACACCGAAACTTGTTGAAGCAAACTACTGTACCATTTTGATTCGGGTTCGATAACTGAAGGAGCTGAAGTTTTTTGCGGGTTTTCCACATCATTGGACATTGAACTCTGCAAGGAGATAAGATGATTTGTTGATAATTTATGTATAAACTATACCACAAAACGGGACAGAATAACAATCATGGAACAATGTGTTTTGCTACGATTTAAAAAAAGAAAAAGAAAAAGGAAATTCATGGATTAAAGTGTTTTAGCATGACACTAAAATAAAGATCAGCATCCTACATTTTCAACAAAGGTGAACTAAATACATGTATTCATACTAAATCTTCAAAAGGTAGCTGCATTTTAGCAAATAAAGAGCTTATGATCTTTAACACGAACAGAAATTTTTGACAGACAACATACTATATACTTAACTTCTTAGTGAAGCATGACGAAATGATAATATAAGATATTACTAACTATCAACTTTTACTTAAACCTATAGAACAATTGCAGCAAGTAAAATCTTTGATAATAATTTTTGCATCAAATTCAGTTTACAAGTATTAAATCTGGAAATCTTCTTTTTCCAATTTAAAGATTGTAGTAGAAAACTTGATCATGATCACATCCGAAAAGAGTCAATCAACTCCAGCCAGTAACCTGACCAGGACCCGTTCAACCCAAAATCCTTTGATCCACTCGTTTTAATAGACATGTTACCTGACCCTGCTCTTTTGCAAGAAGGGCAAAAGGATATGGTCGAGTAACAAGTATTCTAAAATTCAGATCAAACTGGTCTCGAGGTCAAACGATCCCGCTCAGGTAACATGCCTCTGTTATTCTTAAGATTCAGATAAACTCAACTTTCTTTCTAAAATCCAAAATTCTCAAACTAAGATACTGTTTTTAGCTTATATTTGGTTGATTGTAGCTTGAAAATTAACTTGTATTTGTTCTACCTTACTAATTGCCTAAACCAATCACATTACCACCAATTTCCTGCTAAGTTCCGACTATTCCAATGTGAAACAGCCGTAATAAACTCACCCAATTTAAGCCATTCAATTAACCCCTCAAAAGTTACTGCCTACAGCCTACTTAACGCAACAATTTCAGTATAAGCAACTGCTGCTTACAGTGTAACCACGAGTTACAGAAAGCCAAGAGAAACTAACCGTTTTTTTTAATAACAATTAATAAAAACTATCGGCTGAACTGAAACAAGTGACCGTAAGATGCAATACTAATTCACCCGCCAACTAAACAAGTGAGCATAAGATGCAATACTATAATAAGCTTATATAAGCCGAAAAAGTTTCAGAATAAGCCACAAAAAGTGAGCTTATGAAACAGAAGCCCAAAACCAAATAAGCCATAAGCCCGTTGTAGGCTTATATAGCGGGCTTATGGCTTATTTGGTTTTTGGCTTATGTTTCAGAAGCTCACTTTTTGTGGCTTATTTTGAAACTTATATAAGCTTATCATGTCATAATAAGCTTATATAAGTTTCAAAATAAGCCACAAAAAGTGAGCTTATGAAACATAAGCCAAAAACTAAACAAGCCATAAGCCCGCTATATAAGCAGAAACAAACACCCCTTATACTCCAAAAATCAAGAATTTAAGTTAGCCTTAGCCGATAAGAACCCAACGCCAACACCTTGAACTCCTAAAAAACAAACATTTCATATCTTTCCGCCAACACACTAATCAATTTAAAAACCGTGACATGATAAAACTATCATAGGCGACTCGAAACAGAACAACAAAACCACTAACTAAATCTTCTGGTACACCAATCTGACTAACTTAAGTTAATACACAAATCGCGCCTAACCAGCATATAATGATATAAATAAATAACTACTTATCTTGCAATGCCAATACTTCAATCACTAATATGTTTTTTCTGTAAACCCTAGAAAACAAATCTACTAACTAATTAAAATGCTATCAAAATCTAATCACAAAAATGATTTGAGATCTGTAAGTGATTATGCGTACCAGTAATGTATGGCTCAGTGAGTGTGTGTGTGATTTGAGCGAAGAAAACAGGGCTTTTTATTTAATTATTATTTAATTTATTTAGGGAGTACATCTGTTGTTTCTCTACAAGATTTTTGGGTTTTATGACTATAGTGTAGTGTGTCGGTGTGATGTGTGAATTATAGAGTACTGGCAGTGTGTATCCGGTGCATTGCGGCAGGTAAATGAAAATAAACTTTTTCTTGCGAATAATGTATTTTGGTTTATTATGTTTTTTGATAATGTATTTTGATTTATTATGTTTTTTTTTGATAAATTTAGATGATTATCGTCATATTATTAACCAATATTTACATATTTTCCAAACACAGCTTTTAACGACGATGTCTGAACGCCTTAAAGCGCAGCCGAAATATGTAAATATTGGTACGAATATATGATGATGAACGCCCATAAATTATGGATATCAAATTTCGCTTTAACCCCATTCGGGTTCGAGCTCGTTTAGCCGTCGGTTCGAGCTTAAGCCATTTCAGGTCCGTCGTTCGGGCAATATTTGTATAACGTTCTTTATTTGCATTAAGACGCTTAATGCAGGGTTCTCGCATCATGACGACAGTGGACTCAAATAAAATTTTCCGTGAATCATGTATTTTAGATTATTATGTTCTTTTGATAATAAGTTTACTGATTTCAAGAATTCGTTTAATTACGCTACCGTTTGCTTGCTTACTGTTCGGGATCAAGCCCATTTAGCCCGTTGTCCGTTCGGGCTTGAATATTTGTATAATGTGCTTTATTATTTGTATTAGCAATATTTAATGCAAGAATTTTGTTTAATTTGATTGTATAATATGCTTGATATTTGTAGTATTTCATATGTAAGAGTTATTTTAATAATTGTATTAATTGTATTTATTGATCAGTATTAATTGACTACATTAAATAATATTATTATGGTCTTTTGTTTTTTTTTATATGTGCATTAAAGTGGTGTACGCTAGGCTTCTTGTCTTATACGTCTGAAAATTATGTGCATTAAAGTGTTGTACAATATGCTTCTTTTCTTGTAAGTCTTAAAATTTGGAGAGAGAGTCATCCCTATATTATATGTAGTATAGAAGATAACTTCATTAGATTGTAAATTGTGGTTGAATAGTTATATTTTTTGGTGAAAGGTTATTTTTAATAGGGGCAAATTCCCTATCTACCCTAGTTGCCCAACTAATTTACCCCAAATCCCTCACTTTTTTTTCATTTCTCTTAATGCCCCATGGGCAACTCTCCCACTTATTTGGGCCCACCTTGTACTTACATAGTACAAATGTAAGAGCTGATATATTGGCCAACTTTGACCCAATTTATTGGGCAACTAACATTTTTTGTCTTTTAGTGAAAAAGTAAAGTCTTTTATTTTGTTTTTTTAAATACATATAACTTGAAACAACTCATCCCACACATACGTATTTTTAAGAACTCGTTATAAATACAACTCTATAAAATACAAATACACCTTTTATAATCCAAATTATGCTTCCCCAAAAAAAATTTATTATCCTAATACACCTTTTTCTTAAATACAAAATACAAAATACATTGCTGCTACTAACACACAGATCAAACACATAAAAGCTTCCCACTCAAACTTAAACCTTCCCCTTCTCCAAATGAAACTGAAACTGAAAATCAAATCAATCGCTCTGCTTGTCTACATTTGTAAAACCGAAGCCCTAATCCAACTGCTTCCCACGCATATTCGTACAATCAATCGTTCTGCTTCCCACGCATATTGATGCAAAGCTAACGGTGAGATCTAGACTAGAACATATTGGTATAATTAAAGCTGCATTGAATGTCAATAGAACCAAATTGTTTAGAGACACTGTGTTTGGCCCTTGGTTAGATTTTCCTAAATATTCCCCTGACCACCACTTGTACAATTATTTATATCAAAATGCAGTTGAGGTGTCTAATGTGAGTGATTGTTGTCCACCTCTTACTTTTGTAATAGGTGAGAATGTTTTTGATTTTGGCCGTGAACAATTTAGTCTTCTAACTGGGTTTCGTTTAGGTCCCGTAGATAAAAAAGAAAGTGACCACGGGCATTTTGTTAAGGGTTTAACAGATAGTTCTTTTTTTGATCGTTTGTTTCCCGATAAAAAAAGAATTAAGATTAAAAAAGTTAAGGGTGATGACCTTTTGGCGTTGGTGAAGTCGGGGCAAAGGTGGGATTCTTTATCCGATGAAGATCCTATGAGGGTTGGTTTGTTGGTGATTGCCACATTTGTATTTATTGGTCGGGAAGGAAGGTTTAATGTTCCTGACCATTTGCTAAAGAATGTTGAGGATTTTTCTGTATGGAATGAGTATCCATGGGGTGAATACATGTGGGCTCATCTGTATAAAAGAACGGTGAATGTTGTTCCTAGGCATCTCGAGGCGTAATCAAAGAAGCCCGCTCCAAAAGATCCAAAAAGAATGTATATACACTGTATGGATTTACATAGGTGTTGAAGGTTAGATTTTATTTGTAACATACATTATTTGTGCTTGTATATATTTTGATGGTTATTCTAAATTAGGTGTTATATGTTAAATTTGAGAAACATAGATAAGCAGAATAGTCATTCAGGCATTGGCATTGTTCCTTAGGCATTGGCTTTGTTCCTTAGGCATTGTTCCGTAGTCATTGTTCCTTAGGCATCGTAAAGCTTGGTATAGATTTAAGGATGTTATGGTTGATGGTTTCGCACTAGAAATCGATTTGTAAACGGTCACCATAAAAACATAGAAACGATTGGTTCAAACCACTGCCAATGTCGCTGCATCCACTGCTAGTTCAGAAGAAACCACTGCTGCAACTACATCTAATGTAATTCTATCCCCTGTTACTACAGATATACCCACTACTATCCTAACCATTGCAACCATAATCACAACCACTATAATCACAACCACTAAGTCTTAATACGTTGTGTTAATACAAATAAACCGTAAAAATGTTTATTAATATTTTGCAATCTCTTTGTATTTTGTTGATAACATATATAATGTTGTCTTAAGTATAATTATAAGGATACATGTTATTTTTGTAAAGCATTTACATATAATCTTTTAAATACAAAAATGTAGTAATTAAGCATTTGTTGTAATAGTTTATTAGGATGGGTAAAAACCATAACCCATGGACCATAACCCATGGATCTTAACCCATACCCAAGAAGACTAGATACAATGTATACTTAGATACATTGAATCTAAAGAAAACCCATGGACCAACCCATAACCCATAACCAAAAAACCCATGGGCAAAGAGGAGCGTTCCACGGATCCCTAGCTTTGTGCTAGCCGGATCCCAAGTGGAATGGATCCGTGGGATCCGGGGAACAGTGAGGAAATTTGCCTATAAATAGAGAGCCATTTCTTCATTCTAACTCACCCCTCTTCTTACTAAATCTCTCATACACTCTCATTCTCTTCTAACATATAGATCACTTGGTCTAGAGAGTTGTTCTTCTTTCTTTCTATTTGTGATCCTCATATAGATCCTTCTCTAAGGCGAGATCACGAGCATTCTATAAGTCATCCAAGCAAGGGGTCCTTGATTGATTTGTCACTCCGCAAGATTTCTATAGCGAAGATCTTGTATTTGATATTTCACATATTTGTTGTGTAATAGTTGTGTTGGTTTGGTCCACCGTGCTACGGACTCGGTATCTAGCTTTGTACCGGATAAAGTGTAAGCAACGTTGTGAAGGCTTATCCGCCAAGTGAAGGAGTTTGTTGACATAGTGCTTGAACTCTCGAGTAGGTGACTCGGGGAGTGGAGTAGGGCAAGGAAGGTGTCCTTGTGGCGAACCACTATAAATCGGTTGTGTCATTTCTATCCCTTATATTTATTTATTTGCTTGCATTATCATTAGATCTATCGTTCTCAACATCCATACGATTTCACAAAATATCGGATCTAAAGTTTTGAAATCAACTTAAAATCGGCAAAACTATTCAACCCCCTTCTAGTTTTCCACAATTGGTATCGAGCTAAGTTTATAAAAGTTTTAAAATAAAATTGTATTTTAAAAACTTTTCGATCACTATGGGTTACGAAAATTATAATGAAGGGCAATCTATGCAACGACCACCACTACTTGAAACTAATGGTTTTATATATTGGAAAAATAGATTCAAACATATGTGAAATCTAAAGATATTGATCTTTGGTACATTATTGTTGAAGGCGATTTTGAGGCTACCTCAAAAGATGATAAAGGAATGTAGTTTACATACCTCATGATAAACTAAATGATGATTCAAGAAAAGCTTTCTAAAAATAGTGAAGCAAAAATGGTTTTATATAATGCTTTACCGAAAAGGAATTTGAAAGAATTTCTTTACTCAAACCTCTAAAGAAATTTGGAATTCTTTAGTTGTAACTCATCAAGGCAACGAACAAGTTAAAAATAATAAAATTGATTTATTTGTTCAACAATATGAACAATTTTCAATATCGGATGAGGAAACTATAGATCATTCATTTGGCTAACTTTAATACTATTATTACATCTTTACAAGCACTTGATGAATCTTTCTCTAGCCGTATCCATGTTAGGAGATATCTAAGGGCACTTCCATCGAAGTGGAGATCTAAGGTGACGGCGATCAAAGAGTCAAAAGATTTGACAACTCTCACCCTCGATGAACTCATAGGCAATCTAAAAGTCTACGAGCTTGTTCTTGCTAAAGATTCTGAAGCCTTAAAGGTAAAAGAGAAACATAAATCTCTTGCCTTAAAAGCCAAAAAGGCTTCAGTGATGAAGAGAACTCTTCCTCGGGTAGTGACGACGAGGAGTATGCTATAGCGGTGAGGACTTTAAAAGTTCTTTAGAAGAAAGGAAGATACGTCAAACAACCGTATGACGATAAGAAAGGCTTTAAAAGCAAAGAGGATGAGAAGCCAAAGGATGATCGTACTTGCTTTAAATGTGGGACCCAAACCACTTTATTAGTAAGTGTCCCAAACGGATTATCAAAAGGCGTTCGTGAGCTGCACGTGGGGAATGAGCGACGAGGAGGACGAAGAAATTTGTCTTGTTAATACAAATATCGCCATTAAACGTTATTTATATTTTTGATCTTTGCCTAAGTTTTGTTAACGACAAAAGTAAATTTAATTTATAAAAGCTTAAAGCTTGTCAAGTTTATTAGATATTAAAACAAGCTTTCTCAAACAATATATTCATCATTCAAGCATTTACATTTATGATTAGTAACATCTTGATATGACTCTAATCATTATGTATGATAGTAGTTTGTAGAATGTGTTAGGTTCTTAAAACCAAACACTACTTAAGCATTTGCATATTTCTATTAATAGTAATACAACATTTGACATCATGTATTACATCATGGGAATCATTTGTAGATTCCATTAGATATTTTGTGAAGATTTATACTCTCATATCTTGCACAATCTCTTTAGATTGAGTTGACTTTAAGCAAGATTTGATATCTTGACCGTCGACCCAGCGGTACTAAAATGGTACACGGGCGGAACCCTTTAAGGGTCCGCCGTCCGTGGACGCCTCCTCCCATTTTGGCTATAAATAGCAATGCCAAGCCAAGTAGTTTCTCATCCCTTTCTAACATACTCTCATACATATCTTCTCTAACCTTTCTAACTCGCTTTCATATCATATTAGTGATC
This sequence comes from Chrysanthemum lavandulifolium, assembly GCA_022545495.1. Lineage (NCBI taxonomy): Eukaryota > Viridiplantae > Streptophyta > Magnoliopsida > Asterales > Asteraceae > Chrysanthemum > Chrysanthemum lavandulifolium. The sequence goes on along the minus strand of CM040242.1, from coordinate 37,287,571 downwards.
TCTTTGTAGCAAAGAAGATCAAGTCATATTCAAGCTTCAACGAGAAGTTGGAAGTCTTGTTTGTTTAGTGTTGTATGATCTAGTGTTGATCCATACTTCATTGTTGTATCAAACCATCATAATCTTGTGAGTGTGAGTGGTTAGTATTTTAGTCCTCAAAATACATTGTGTGGGAGTAGTTGTACCCTTGGAAAGAACTCGACATCTAGCTTAGTGTCGGAAATAGTGTGTTTAAGTGTAAAGGTTTTCTCCACGGTGAAAGGAGCTTGTTGACTAGTGAAGTTAAACTCGAGTGTGAGACTCGGGAGTGGAGTAGGCAAGGAAAAAGAGTCCTTGTAGGCCGAACCACTATAAACAACTTGTTGTGGTTTGATCATTTCTTTCCTTACTTACTTATTACATATTGCTTGCATATTTCATTAACATACTTAAGATCAATATCAATTGATCTTTCAATAAGTTTCAAAACAAAGTTTTAATCGGTAAACTATTCAACCCCCCTTCTAGTTTTCTACAATTGGTACCAGAGCCTCGTTGCTCAAGAATTTCTAAAATAACTTGTATTTTATAAACTTGAAACGATCCATGGATTCTGAAAACTTTAAAGAAGGGCAATCTATGCAAAGACCACCACTCTTTGAAACCAATGGATTTATCTATTGAAAACCGCTTTGAAACATATGTAAAATCAAAAGATATAGATCTTTGGTTTATTATTGTTAAAGGAGATTTTAGTTCTACAACAAAGGATATTTCCGTTGATGAACAAAAGAAATTAGTTGCTAAAAATAATGAAGCTAAAATGATGCTTTATAATGCTTTACCTAGAAAAGAATATGAAAGAATTTTTATGTGTGAAACCGCCAAAGATATTTGGGAATCTTTAATTGTTACACATCAAGGTAATTCACAAGTCAAGGATAACAAAATTGATCTTCTTGTTCAACAATATGAACAATTTGTTATCCCCAAGATGAAACCATTGATTGTGGCTTTGCTCGCTTTAACACTATCATTACATCACTTAAAGCACTTGACTAATCTTTTCGTAGTAAGAACTTTGTCGAAATTTCTTAGAGCACTCCATCCCAAATGGAGAGCTAAAGTGACCGCTATTGAAGAATCAAAAGATCTCTCAATAATGTCACTAGACGAGCTAATTGGCAACCTCAAAGTTCACGAAATGGTAATGGAGAAAGATTCGAGATCATCAAAGGAAGAAAGGAGAAGATCAAACCGCTGTTTTAAAGCAAAGGCGGAATCAAGCGATGATGGTGAATCTTGTTCCGATAGTGAAGATGAGGAGTATGCCATGGCCGTTAGAGATTTCAAGAAGTTCTTTAGAAGAAGAGGAAAGTTTGTAAGACAACCTCGAGAAGAAAAGAAGCCATTCAAAAGATCGGGATGATAAGAAGATCAAAGGTGAAAGAAAGTGTTTTAGATGTGGTGATACAAGTCATCTCATAGAGAATGTCCCAAGCCACCTAAGAGCAAAACTCAACGAGCTTTTGTAAGTGGTGCTTGGAGTGATAGTGAAGACGATGAAGAATCAAGCAAGGAAGAGATCGCCTAATGGCACATGAGTCAAATGAGGTACTTTCCGATTCTTCTTATTCTTCCATAGATGATGACACCTTGCAAAAACAATATAATCAATTGTGTGAGCTAAGTCTAAAAATCATAACTAAAATAAATTTCTAAAACTAAAAAGGAGTTTTGGAAAATGAAGTATATGAGTTAAAAGAAAAGCAAAACGACTTGAAAAGGAAAAGCAAATGACAATGATTGTAAATCATGTCAAGAGCTAAATCTTGAAATAGAAAACTAAAGCTCACACAAGAAGTTTTAATAGAAAATAATTCTAAGTTTAAAAGGTTTAACAAAACATCGCTATTGCCGATGAAATAGTTAAAATCCATAAAACACCGTGAGACATGAATGGGCTAGGGTTTAATGAAGTTTTAATTCCTAAGAGTCAAAACAAAACGGTCGAAAAGACGAACATTCTCAAAAATCATCAGAGACAAGACGGACCGACGGAACCAAAAAGGGTTCCGTCCACAGTAAAAACGGTATCACTGGTACTTCAAATAGTAATGTAATGTTCGCAATACGGACCGCATCAATTTGTTAAAATAACAAAGAAAACCAATGATAATGTTAAACTAAAACCACCCATTATATCGAGTAGGACTTATTAAAATGAATTTAGATCAAAACTACTCAACAACGACATAAAACTTCTTTTGCCAAACGCCTTTCCTAAGAGCAACCACAACGTTCAACATAACTACCAACACAACGGTTGGAATCAAAACTTTCCTAGACCATATCAAACTCCAGATTACATGCAATGGAACCCTTATCCATCATTTCCATACATGAATCAAATAATGGTATGTTTAACCCAAACGGACCCATGAGATATCGGGGACCAAATGTTTGAGTTATTCGCTTTTTAGGTATGTTTGAAAGTTGGATTGGAACCCGATGAATGGATAAAAGATAGTGGATGCTCACGACACATGACGGCAACAAAGTCTCTTCTCATCATACCAAGAGTATGACGGAGGTAATGTCACTTTCGTAGCAATCTCAAAAGCAAAATCATTGGCAAAGGTACGATTGCTCATAACTCTAACTATTGAAAATGTTGCTCATGTGGATAGGTTAGGATTTAATCTACTTAGTATTAGCCAACTATGCGATAAAAAGTATAAAGTACTATTTGATGAAAATGGTAGTAAAATACTAAAAGATGGTATCACCATAGCTAAAGGAGTTAGGAAAATAACATATACGCCATGAAAATAGATAAAACATATAATGACAAACTTTGCCTAACAACATTAGACGATAGCTCATCTCTTTGGCATAGACGCTAGGTCACGCTAATATGAGACTTATACAAAACCTATCTTCAAAAGAGTTAGTTAGAAATTTGCCAAAACTAAAATATGACCAACACTTTTGCGACGCTTGCAAAATTGGTAAACAAACACATAGTAGTCACAAATCTAAAAATATGGTATCTACATCTAAGTGTCTAGAATTATTACATATGGATTTGTTTGGACCATCCGCTATAAGAAGCTATGGAGGCAACTTATACACTTTGGTCATAGTAGATGATTACTCAAGGTTTACTTGGACGTTATTTTGAAAACCAAAATGAAGCTTTTGATAAATTTGAAATACTTAGCAAGAAAATTCAAAATCTTCTAGGTGTCAAATTGTGTCGATCCGAACGGATCATGGTCGTGAATTTGACAACGAAACTCAATTTGGAAACTTTTGTGATACAAATGGTATAACACATAACTTTTCCGCCCACTAACACCTCAATCAAATGGAGTAGTAGAACGAAAATAGAACAATTCAAGAAATGAGTAGAACAATGCTTAATGAACAAAACATTCCTCAAAAGTTTTGGTGTAACGCTGACACTTCTACATATATTCTAAATAGAGTCCTAATACGTCCTTTCCTAAACAAAACACCATATGAACTTTATAAAGGTAAAAGCCAACATTAGGATATTTTAAAGTCTTTGGTTGCAAATGTTTTATTCTTAACACTAAGGATTATCTCACCAAGTTTGACCCAAAGTCTTATGAAGGTGTATTTCTTGGTTACTCTCAAACTAGTAAAGCTTACATTGTCCTAAATAAAGAAACAATGATAGTCGAGGAATCGTTGAACATAACATTTGATTTAAAGTCCACCTCCTCTAAGACATCACCTTTGGTAGATGATGACTTAGTTGAAAGTCAAATAATTGAAAGTCAAATTAATAATAATAAGGAAGATGAACCATTAAATAAGGAAATTGTCAACATAAAAGAATCTAAAAGTCATCCATTAGAAAAGGTCATAGGAAAACTTAATCAAAGAACCTTAAGATCACAAGCTCAAAATCAAAGTAATCATTTTTGTTTTGTATCCACCATTGAACCAAAACCATAAATGAAGCAATAAAAGATGAGTCATGGGTAATGGCCATGCAAGAAGAATTAAACCAATTGTTAGAAATGATGTTTGGAAACTAGTTCCAAAACCTAAAGATCAAACTATAATTGGAACAAAATGGGTCTTTCAAACAAAATGGACGAAAATGGTATAGTATCTAGAAACAAAGCTAGGCTTGTTGCACAAGGTTATAATCAACAAGAAGGAATTGACTATGATGAAACTTATGCACCGGTAGCTAGACTTGAATCTATTAGAATATTACTTGCTTATGCATGTGCTTATGATTTTAAATTATTTCAAATGGATGTTAAGAGTGCTTTTCTTAATGGGTTTATTAACGAAGAAGTGTATGTTGCTCAACCTCCCGGTTTTACCGACTTTGAGAAACCACATCATGTCTTCAAACTCAAGAAAGCATTATACGGCCTTAAACAAGCACCTAAAGCTTGGTACGACTGCCTTAAGACTTTTCTTATTGATAACAAATATACTATGGGATTAGTAGATAATACTCTTTTACTAAGAAAAGGAATCACAAATTATTATTGTTCAAATATACGTTGATGACATTATATTCGGATCAACTTGTCAAGAACTATGTAATGATTTCTCTAAAATCATGCATGACGAGTTTGAAATGAGTATGATGGGTGAGTTAAACTTCTTTCTAGGACTTCAAATTAAACAACTAGAAGACGGTATTTTCTTTAATCAATCTAAATATATAAAAGACATGCTTAAGAAATTTGGTCTTGAAGATTCCAAACCAACTAAAACACCCATGTCCTCTGGACACTAAACTCACCAAGGACGAAGAAGGTGAATCCGTAGATAACACTAAATATAGAGGAATGATTGGTAGCCTACTCTATCTTACGGCTAGTAGACCCGACATTATGTTTAGTGTTTGTCTATGTGCTCGCTTTCAAGAAAACCCAAAGGCATCACACTTAGAAGCATTAAAAGGATTTTAGATATATTAAGGGAACAACGTGTTTAGGATTATGGTATCCCAAAGGAACGGGTATAGAAACCATAGTGTATGCCGACTCGGATCATGCCGGTGATTATGTCGATAGAAAAGTACAAGTGGTATTTGCACTTTTGTTGGACATTGTCTCACCTCATGGTTTGCAAAGAAGCAAACGGCTTTAGCCATCTCTACCATCAAGCCGAATACGCCTCGGCCGAAAAGCATGTCAACAAGCTCTTTGATGAAGCAAGCTCGAGACTACGGAATTCATCTCAACGACATTGTGATACTTTATGACAACAAAGGAGCCATCGATCTCAAGAAGAATCCTGCTCAACATGCTCGCATAAAGCACATTGAAATCATCATCATTTCTTCGCGACAATGTTCAAAAGGAAACATTTCAATCGAGAAAGTATCCTCCAAGACAACATTGCCGACATCCTTACTAAACCTCTTAAACGAGAACCTTTAATCTTCTTAGACTTGGTTTAGGTTAATGGAACCAAGCATGTAGAATAAACATAGCCTAAAACATTAGAATAGTCAAACCAAAACAATTTTGTCTTGTTTCGCCATCAGAGCCACGGCACCAACGACAACACGGACGGAACCAAAATTTTGGTACCGTCTCGTCCGTGGTGTCTCATGTACAAAACAAATTTTATACATAACATCTTCTTCCTCACAACCCACTTTACCAAAACGTAAAACTTAAACCAAGCTCATCATTATCATCTTCCCACTCACTAATCATCAAGATAACATCATTGTAAGTATCCTAACTACATTTCATCTCTTAATTCGAGTCTAGGATTCTTATTTATGCACAAAACTATCACAAATCATTACATGGGGTTTTATGTATGCTTTTATACCAAATATGAATTCAATTGGCAAATTGCATAACTAGTCATTCAAATTAGGTACTACATTATCATATTGCATAAACAAAATCATGTTTCCCACTAATTGATAGATAATAAATATAAGGCCTTATTCAAACAACCAAACACCCCATGTCAAAAGTTTTGAAAAGCTTCTCACTTATAGGAAAACATTTTTCATTGCTAATACAAATAGAAACGTTAGTATTTTCATCACTTGCATGCTCTTGAATACTAAAGGTATTGCATAACTAATATGCACTCCCGGGTATATTCAAATGTAGCCACATTGAATTAGGAGCATTTGGGTTATCTCATGGTATTTGCCAAACACTCCACTAAAACCATTTTGTGCATAAAATGAGTCGAGATAACCGCAACTCCAAATTGTTTTCATATAGGCACACACTAGAATCAAAAATGTTAAAATTCATTTTCATTTTTAACATGTTAATTCTTGTCCTTAGGAATAACCATGGTAGCCGCAAGATTCTATGATCACAAAGACACCCTTAACTACATTCCCAAACACCACAAAACCAAAGGACTCACCAAGGAACAAGTAGAAATATTTAGGGTCTAGAATCAAGGTATTTCCACGAGGGTAGAACCATTCACTCATCCTTCCTTGAGCATACCAATCTTCGTGAAGAACTAGCCGCCATTCAATTCGATTGTCTTCTTGACATTGATGAACCAATTTGTCCTAGGTTCAGATAGAATTCTATGCTAGTGTGACCGGTTTTAGTGATGAAGATGATGAGTTTTGTCTTAGCTTTAGAATCAACCAAAATGACTACACCATCACTTTAAGTGACTTTGCTAGAGTACTAGGAATTCCCAACCGTGGAACTTGTGTCACACGGATAAGTGGTCACCACCGCCTTGATGCAATCAATGACCGCCTTCCCCACGTAACCCGCTTAGCCGATAAGGATGTCATCCGTGAACACCTTTTAACCCAAAACGGATACAACCCGAGTCACCCGAAAGGGAAAAGAGGTAGACCGAGATCCATATGGAATGGAGCTCAATGAACTCAAGCACTAATTTAAGAAATGGGAGGAGTTACTTAGAGCAAACGCTATTAGCACCATAGGAAATAGGGATCACATAAACGCTTGTCTTTGTCACATGCTTTACAACTTGTCCACCCGACAACCATTCAACTTAGCCTACTACATAGCTAGGAGAATGATTGATATTCCAACTCAAGGATCCGTTGTTTTCCATACGGATGCTTCTCACCCGCTATATAGAAACTTCGCCCAATTCCACCAACCCCAAAAGGGATGCACCTTCAATATGATCTCATCCTCACATCTTTGTGCCCTTGAGTGATGCTCGAGTTGCTAAGACTAAAGGCAAGAGAGCTAAACCTCCAACTCCTTCATCATCATCATCAAATAGCTCCGAGGATGGTCTTCCAAGCTCTCGCCTTCCACCTCAAGAGTATTACACATCTCTTCCCGAAATTGAGAATGAATCACAGAATTCAAGCAAACTAAGGGAATGTTCAAGTGCCTTGGTAGGATGATGAACAAGATTTACAAGAAGTTGGACAAATAAGGGTACTTTAAGGAGTGTTTGGAACAATGCATTATCGTTAATGTTTGATACTATTTAGTTGTTTTTATTATGTAGGATGATAATATAACTTGAAACAATGGTGTATGCTAACAATCTCATGCGGGGGATAGCACAAGTATGCTATCAATTTTACCCATTTTCACTATATTGTGAAAATCAATAAGCCTTGCTCTTAATCTATGCTCCAATGTGTTTACATATGTGTTATTTACTTTTCCTAACTAGAAATGTTTAGTATAACAGTTTTGAGAAAATTTTCGATTTCGAAAGTTCGATTTTGAGAAACTTTCGTCCAAATTTCAAGACTCCACGGATCGACGGCACCCTTATTTTGGTACCGCCCTTTATGAATTTTGGTACCGCCATATTCAGAGAGCGTGACCAGACGGCACCCTTTTTGGGTTCCGTCTGTATGATTTTGGTGCCGTGGATCCTCCGTAATTTTCTCAATTTCGACTCTTTCGTAATTCCAAATTATCTTCCATCACTCATAAATCAATCTTAACTAGTTTATACCGTTATTAGAACTAGTATTATTCACTAAGGGATGTAAGAAACCATTTCCCACCAAAATTCAAAAATTTGAAAAATCCACCCAAGGAGCCCTTTATATAAAGGAAGGAACCAAAATTTTGGTACCTTCAAACCGGGGTAATCAATATTAGGAAATTCCACCACTAGAACACATTTATTGCATATCTTTTCTTCTTCACTCCATCTTCTTTGAATGGATTGACTTGGGTGACATGACTAGCATTCAACCCACTTCCAAATCATGAGGAACCTCATCTCTTCAATGGTTCAACATCAAATCAAACACATCTCTCAACATTTTTACACCTCTATAAATTGAAAGGCTTTACCATGATCATCCTCACACCTTTCTTATTCTCATTACTATCTAGCAAATCAAAACCCAAGTTAAAAATGACTAAATCATCACCAAAACCTTGCAAGAAAACCGCTAGAATTAGCGTAAGACCTTGTTGTCTTACTCATCTTAGCTCATCATCCGACTCCTCACCACTTACAATCTCATCTCCCATTAGAGATGATACACACCTTACCTTGGCTACACCTACTTCATCACACATTGTGATCACCACTCCACCACCATCAAAAGCACCTACTTCACCTCCACCGCACCCATCCAAACATCCAAAACACCATCACCACCTTCACCAAGGTCTCCCACTCTCACTCCCATGGAGTTATTTTCACTCCACCAACATCACCAAATCCTTTCCTAGAGGACTTGGAAGACTTGCCTCCCAGGCCAAGTCATCCACCACCATTGCCATCATTTGGCACCATTGAGCTTAATCGCTCATGAATCACCTCGGTCATCCATTGACCCAAACGCCCATTAGGGCCAAGACCTCTCCTTTTCACCCCATTCACAAGGACATTCATGGTCCTTTATACGGGATCATCCACTTCCATCATCAATGTCCCTCACATTGAGGACATTCCGAGAGCATGTGGATGACAATCCCACTAGAGAGGAGATTCAAGCCGAACTCCACAACCTCCACCAATTCAAAGGCATGGTGGATTCTCACTTAAGTGAGACAATGCAAATGCAAAGTGCTTTGCTTGCATCCATCATGACCACTCCAAACATCCCCAACACCACCAACACATCAACCATTCCACCACCACAACCTCCGCAAACTTTCTACCCTCCAAGGCACGGTTGCTCAACTTGTGAGCAAACGGGTCAAACCGTGGAACGGACCCGGATTATGGTCCATGACTTCCACGAGGAAATGAGGTTCATCCTCAACCACATTCTTGAGCGTCTCAACGCTCTTTCCCATCCACCATCTCTTTAGGATGGTTCTTAGAATAGTCTTTTATTTGTTTTTGTTTTTGTTTTTAGGATAATTTTTTTTTTTTTTTCTCTTGTACTAGAAACACATCATTGTGTTCTCTTTTCATGATCTTTACTCATGAAAAATTTTAACAAATGAATGTTGTTTATTATGTTGTTGGTGTCATTACATAGTGTTTGGAAATGCTTGTGAATGATCATTATTACTAACAATTTTTTTTGTAGCTTTATTTTCACAATCCATGTATCTTCCCATTAAAGCACCCAATTTAGGGGGAGCTTTGAACAAGGGGAGATAATAGCTCGGCTCATTACATTCCAAGATAGCCTCTTCTTTTGTTGAGACAAAAGGGGAGAAAATATAGAACTTGAAATTATTTATATTTGACTTTTCCAAAAAGTCAAACCGCATACAATTGACTTTCTAAAAGTCAAACAGAACCCTCATTGGTAATACTTGACTTTTCTTAAAAGGTCAAACCGCACACTTTGACTTTCTCAAAAGTCAACATCATGCATCAACTAGTGAATTCTTTGACTTTCATAAAAGTCAAATTTCATACACTTACATTATCATTTCCTTTTCAAGTTCTAAAACTAATATTTTTATAACTCTTGTACAAACTTTGTTTCTTTTATAAAATAAATTTATATTTTGTCCTCAACAAAAGGGGAGATTGTTAATACAAATATCGCCATTAAACGTTATTTATATTTTTGATCTTTGCCTAAGTTTTGTTAACGACAAAAGTAAATTTAATTTATAAAAGCTTAAAGCTTGTCAAGTTTATTAGATATTAAAACAAGCTTTCTCAAACAATATATTCATCATTCAAGCATTTACATTTATGATTAGTAACATCTTGATATGACTCTAATCATTATGTATGATAGTAGTTTGTAGAATGTGTTAGGTTCTTAAAACCAAACACTACTTAAGCATTTGCATATTTCTATTAATAGTAATACAACATTTGACATCATGTATTACATCATGGGAATCATTTGTAGATTCCATTAGATATTTTGTGAAGATTTATACTCTCCATCTTGCACAATCTCTTAGATTGAGTTGACTTTAAGCAAGATTTGATATCTTGACCGTCGACCCGGCGGTACTAAAATGGTACACGGGCGGAACCCTTTAAGGGTCCGCCGTCCGTGGACGCCTCCCGTCCATTTTGGCTATAAATAGCAATGCCAAGCCAAGTAGTTTCTCATCCCTTTCTAACATACTCTCATACATATCTTCTCTAACCTTTCTAACTCGGTTTCATATCATATTAGTGATCTCTTTGTAGCAAAGAAGATCAAGTCATATTCAAGCTTCAACGAGAAGTTGGAAGTCTTGTTTGTTTAGTGTTGTATGATCTAGTGTTGATCCATACTTCATTGTTGTATCAAACCATCATAATCTTGTGAGTGTGAGTGGTTAGTATTTTAGTCCTCAAAATACATTGTGTGTGGGAGTAGTTGTACCTTGGAAAGAACTCGACATCTAGCTTAGTGTCGGAAATAGTGTGTTTAAGTGTAAAGGTTTTCTCCACGGTGAAAGGAGCTTGTTGACTAGTGAAGTTAAACTCTCGAGTGTGAGACTCGGGAGTGGAGTAGGCAAGGAAAAGAGTCCTTGTAGGTCGAACCACTATAAACAACTTGTTGTGGTTTGATCATTTCTTTCCTTACTTTACTTATTACATATTGCTTGCATATTTCATTAACATACTTAAGATCAATATCAATTGATCTTTCAATAAGTTTCAAAACAAAGTTTTTAATCGGTAAACTATTCAACCCCCTTCTAGTTTTCTACAAAGTATAGGACAAATATGTGATAAAAAGTGCAATGTACTTTTATCGAAACCGGTAGTAAGATACTTAAAAATGGCATAACCATAAGAAGAGGATTTAGGAAACATGGAGTCTATGTCATTAAAATCGGTAATGAACCTAAAGATAAACTATGTCTTACCTCTATGGATGATACTTCGACCTTATGGCATCGAAGATAGGGTCACGCCAACATGCGACTTCTTCAATCGCTATCATCCAAAGATCTAGTAAGAGATCTACCTAAGTTAAAATATGAACATCATTTTTGTGATGCTTGTAATGTAGGTAAACAAGCTCATTTGAGTCATAAAGTTAAAAACATGGTGTCCACAACTAGGTGTCTAGAATTACTACATATGAATTTATTTGGTCCATCCGCTATCCAAAGTTATGGAGGCAACTACTACACTTTGGTAATAGTGGATGACTACTCTAGGTATACATGGACAAAATTTTTAAAGAACAAAACGGAAACCTTTAATTACTTTGAAATATTAATAAAAAAGATCCAAAGACAACTAGGAAGTCATATAGTGTCTATTAGGACGGATCATGGTAGGGACTTCGATAATGAAGTGCAATTTGGAGTCTTTTGTGACGCTAATGGTATTACTCACAACTTCTCGGCTCCACGCACTCCACAATCGAATGGGGTAGTAGAAAGAAAGAATAGAACCGTTCAAGAAATGAGTAGAACCATGCTTAATGAACAATCCATACCTAAAATTTTTTGGTGTAATGCCGTTGATACTTCAACATACATACTCAATCGAGTCTTAATTAGACCAATCTTAGGTAAAACTCCATATGAGTTACTCCGAGGCAAAAAGCCTACGTTAAATCACTTTAGAGTCTTTGGAAGCAAATGCTTCATTCTTAACACTAAAGATTACCTTACAAAATTTGATCCTAAATCAACCGAAGGTATCTTTCTAGGTTACTCGCCAAATAGCAACGCTTACGTCATATTAAACTATCGAGGTACAAAATCTTTTATGTTTTAACATAAGTACCTTCATTGATTTTCTAATGGTTTTCTTTATGGCAAGTGTGATCGTGAAAGTACTTCAAAGAACTCTTTCCTCTATGTGTTAAATGATTTCAAATAACCAACACACATATTGAGGGGGAGCATTTACCAAAAAATCAAAAGAATTTTTCTATGGAAATTGTGATCAAGGAAATATATCAAAGTCCTCTTGCCTCCATGTGCTAAACAATTTCAAAATCACAAAGCACATGTTGAGGGGGAGCATTTCTAAATGATCAAAAACAATTAAGGTACAAAATGCTTTGATATTATATCACAAGTACCTTGATTGATTTTCCAAATGATTTTTCAATTAGTTTCAAGAAGGAAAGAACTATACCACAAGACCGACCATTTTACTTTATGCATTAGTGTTATAAGAATGGTAAGGTTAAGTATTCGTTCCCACGATCCCGCCAGAATCGGAGGGATCTACCCAGGGACAATTCACTCGATAGTGTAGAAGTCCTTAGGTATGATAAAAAAAAAGGAGAAAAAGTGAGAATACGAGAAGAGTGCGACTCAGAAAGAGCTAGAACTTGAATAAACCCAACAAGGTTCTAGTGATGAAGTTTCGGTAAGCACTGAAGGGGTTGAAGAATGAAAAAGAAATAAATGTGAAAATGGTGAAAAGAAATAGCCCTCCAATAATTCAACCTTAGGGCAGAAACCGGGTTCAGTACATATGCTACTGGTGGTTACTAATTAAGGTAACGCTGGTATTGAAGACAAGATGTCATGGACCCAGTGACACACTATACTAAACTTCCCAAGCTACTCAAGTTCTCTTAAAAGGACTTGTTTTATTCTCATGGGGAACCTACATTATCTATCGACTTTCTCTTATAGATGGTTGATATTGAAGAAGGAGGCCCTCTCCCTAGTCTCCGATATAGGAAACCAAAGTGCACAATTGAGTCTAGAGCCATGAGATCATCCACAAAATCTCATCAGTACACAAAATTAATGAAAACTTGCTATTTCACATAATGTGGAAAGTAAGAATATATATATTGAGAGTCCTACGCATTATCCTTGTAATATTGCCACAATATCCGAGTGATATGTAAAAATATTCACGATGAAGATGGAAATCCTTCTAGAGCCAACATCAAACAAGATTTTGGTGGGTGACATGTGAGATCTTTCAAAAGATCAAGCTTGTGACAACTGGATAGAAACAACGGGGCGATTCACTCTTGAATCAACCTTGGTCCAGGAAATGAATTGACGAATACTTTTGAAAAACCTTTCGATGTGCGCTTCACTCTTTTCTCTAGCACATCGAATGTGTATTCATTTACAATCACAAAAAGTACTTATGAATCAAAATTGATCTTTCTCATAAAACCTTCGTCGTATTGCAAAACACTCTTTCTCTTAAGCAATACGCGATTGTTTTTCAAATCAATTTTTCATCAACCAGTGAATCTCAATTCGCTGGTTCACTCACTCTGTGTTATCTACTTTGGGACGTTCCGGTTTGAGAATGGCTAGATCAAGCTGCGAAACCCTGTCAAGGAGATTCTTAGGAATTCTAGCTGATCACAAGCGGTATTTATACTGATCAACGGGGAACCGTGGTTCTTGCAACTGTATTCAATGAAAGTGAACAAAGACACTTTCGTGTGTTTTATTGCTAACTGTTATTTGCAGGAACATTTGACGGTTGCAGCTGATCAATATTGAGAAGTCAATTCATAACCGCATGCTCACAGCACACACACTTAATTGAAGAAAATCATGACAATCAAAGACATACAACGATGCTTCCGTTACTCTCAAGAAAAGATGTCATGATCCAGAAAGTGTGAGCATGTAGGTCCAAAAGTCACAACATCACATCAAGGTAACACAAAGAAGGGTGATCCAGAGATTTGCTGTGGTTGATGATCTCGAAGTAAGCTCAAAGATCATCAAGATGTGGATCAGTTCAAAGACCTCCACTGAAAGTACAAAGTATGCGGACTTTGAAGAATCGCTACTAAAGCACAAAGAATGCGGAACTTGAAGAATTGAAGTCTACGAGTTCAGAACTGAAGATAAAGATAGAATGCTAGGATTCAAAATGTAAATCATGGGGTGACCTCCCTTAGGGGGAGATTGTTGGGATTTAGAAAATCCATGTTGAAGAGTCGGTCACCCCAATTATTGTTTAGCATATCTTAGCTCGTAGACATTACATTATTTACTACTTTATTAGTTAGTTATTAGTTTAGAGCAACACCGTGGAGGACGGGCGGGTCTTTACCCACTGTATGCATGTTCCACAGCCTGACAAGAAGGCGTGTAGTATGTAGTATAAAAGCCTCTTCCCAAAGGGTGGTGCTTTTCATTAATCAAACCACTTCTTTTGATTTACTCTCTCTCTAGAAGACACCCTCTATACTCTTTCTCTCTCTAAAATGGCTTTCTTGGTTTATCATAATCCTAGACCACCCGAATCATCAAACAACATAAAGTATGATCCTACAATTCTAGTTTCGGCTTATAATATGAACCACCACCCCAGCTCTTACCCCAACCTCAGCTCCAGCGTCAGCCCCAACACCTTGCACCAAACATACCCATGATATGTAATAATATCATATGTGATTTAATACTAATATCACATGGGACCAAAGGGCCTCTGGTCTAGCGGTATGGAGGTTTTAACCTCCTAGGTAAGGTCTCAAGTTCGAGTCTTGTCGAATGCGGTAGGGGTTTCCTCCCGCGTGCGTAAAAGGAAGTGTGTCATTGCCTTCTGGGCTGTACTCAACCTAGTTGTGTGGGCTCGCTACGCCTTCTGGGCTAAGATCCATGTAGCCACAATTGCCGTAAAAAAAACCGCAGTGTTGTGGGCATGTACTTTCTTCGAATAAATAATCACAAAATCCGGAAAGAAATTTATTTGTTGGTGAAACAAATACACTGTTCAATTTATAATTTTATCATTTGTAAAATAATTGCCTGCTAATAAAATCTGAAAACAATTTTATTTGCCTGATATTCGATAATTTTATCAATTGTAAAATTATTATTGCCTCCTAAGGCTGGTCCCAATCGAGGGTCATAACATCGGTTGGTTGTCAAAAAATGAGTGCCACAACCGATTTGGACATCGGGCATTCCGATTGTGGTGGTTGGGTCGCCACATCGGTCGAGGAGAAAAAACGTATATCTCGGTCTAACTTTCGACCGATCTTTCTTTCTTTCTTTCTTTCTTTTTTACTTGGTCACCGACTGTGACAATTTGGCCGTATCTGGTCATTGAAGAGAGAAAGTTGGTGTGATAGAGTCATGCTCGGTCACGACTGGCTTGGAAAGAATCAGAGAACCTTTAAAGGCGACATTTTGTCTCAATTTTGCTTTTAGAATTCTTTTGTGTTTATTTAAATAAAGGCTTTGACGAAACTGTCATCACCAAAAGATATTTATATTGAAGAAAGGCTTTGACGATGATCGAATAGGTATTTATCGTTTACTATCCATTTATTTTCAATTAATAACTTTTAGCTTTGACCGTGCAACAAAAACAGGAGCATGCATGTGTGCCCATAATCTCCGTCACAAAAAAACTTGTAATCTTCTTTGCTCAAACCTTCCTCTAATACTTATCACGTACACCGTACATCATAATAACAAGGCTACTAATCAAGCCTATAAACGAACCTAATAATTTGATTGGTTGATTTGAAAAAAATGATCGGTGAGCATTTAGAAAGGAAAAGTACTTAATGCAATTGTATAAATGATTTATGCATTAGGCATATATTTAAGTTTGTATTGTAAGTCTAAATAGCATTACTTTATAAATAATATTCTTTAAATTTTGAAACCCAAAATGTACTAGTATATAATAAAATAAGGCATTTGAGAGATTATAAAAAATAAATATTAAAATATTAACGCATTTGAGACGTTATAAAACATTATGAATTAGCGCTGAATGAATAAAAATGCTGAATGATTGTTATTATGAGTGAAAACTATTGTTTGATACTTGTTTGTAAGATGAAATGATTTTAGTGCATTAACATTATCATTTTGTATGAGTTTTTTTTAGAAGTTTATTTTATATGATTTAGTAGTGTGTATATATCATTTTTTCACACACTTTACGTAAAGTATATAGGATTGTATACACATAATTAAATACTAGTAGGGTATCCGCGTGATGTGGCGGCGGATACCCTGAAATAAATTTTTTCAATGAATCATGTTTTATAATCTGAAACGTTTTATGTGAATATAAATTTGCGGATATCATAAGTTTCATGTCGCATATTTCAACTCTTTAGAATATTATAGTAGGGTATTCGCGTGTTGCGACGGCGAGTATCAAGTAATAAAATTTTCGGCAAAAAATGTTTTCAATTTTATGTTTTCTCTTACCAGAACTTTACCAATAGTGAAAACATAATGAGTTTGAGTAAATTTTAAAAAAAAGTGATAGATAATATCAAGCTAATTCATATAAAAACAATTGAAAGTGGTGTGATTTTGCGTTGCGGTAGTCAATAATGTTATGGGGTTATGGTCAAATTAGTGGATAGTGGTCCGTAATCATAAGTAAGTAGAAACATTTTTTTATGAAATATATATGTAATAATCAACAACTCGTAATAAGTAAATAAAATATATTTTTGAACATGTTTGTATTATTAATATTGTTTATCACACTTGTTCCATATAGATAAAAGATGTACATAAAAGAGTGCTTATAATGTATACATCTTGTAAAGTATATTATTAAAATGTTTGAATCATTAATATTGTTTATAACACTGGTCCCACATAGATAGAAGATATAAATAAAAGAATGCTTATAATGTAAAGAAACTTACATGTTTAATCAATTATTTAGAGTTATCAATGAAAAGTATAATAATTAATATACTAATATATTAATCATTGAATTTGCACTTAGCACTTTGCACATTTGCATCATTTGTCTTAAAATAAATTGTCCTGGCATTTACAAAAAATGGTTTTTCACTTTTGTGGTTAATTTTATTTAAAATAATTCAAAATTTATTTAGATTGGTTCTCGAAACACTTTTACGATATAATAATAGTTTTGGAACTTTGTATTTTTGCATGTATTTTAAAATCCTATTCATTTATATGTACATTTTTGCATTAAAACTAAACTAATTAAAAAAGAAAGAATAAATGAAGCATTAAAATGTTATGGAAAATAAATTAATAAATGGGGATATCTTGGCTACAATTTTTGTAGCCAACTAGCTACAGTCATCCACAAAAAATACACAAGAAATTAATCAGGGACCCGTAAAAATAATTCAAGACCCACAAAAAAAGTCAGAGACCCAAAGTTTTAAGAACAATATTGTAGCCAATTAGCTACAAAATATTGTAGCTAATATATTCCCTTAATAAAAACTATGTATTGTGTATCTTATGCATTAAAAATTATAATGCTTAATAAATATATTAATGACATTTTAAAAAAATTTAGAAGAAATAGGCTTTATAAGTAATATAGATAACATACATACACATAAGTAGTGTACGAAATAAAATTGCTCGACATTTAAAAATGTGAATAAAAATTCCATAGGCATACGACTTTTATGCGTCTAACGAAATGTATATAAATTGAGTTTGGCCCTTGATTTCCATGTTTATATATACGGATAATTGATATAAAAATATCTTATCGTTGACCAATGTTGTTTTATAGTAATTAAATAATGTTGTTAATAAACCAACAAAATAGTTATACGTAATAAAGTGCAAACTACAAGAACAAAACATATATAGGTAGATAAATTCGCGGGACCACATCTTTTGAGCGAACAATATTCTTTGTGACCAACTAGGTGATTCACACTGAATTATCCCATTAAATAGTTATCAACTAAGAATTATGATTAAATAGGAAGAAAAATTAAAATAAGAATAATAAGAAAAAACCAGAATCCTTCATTTCAGATGCATATACAAAAATAAATGCATTGTCTCTTAAAATTCTCTCTTTCATTTAAAATATGTGGTTACAAATTTCTTTTTATTTTTCTTATTTTAGTTTTTATTCTTATCTGATCCATTCCCTATCAAACACCCCCTTACTTATTATGAAGATAATTGCGTTGATTTTACTATCAAATCAATAGCTTCTAGAATAATCATCATAAATAAATGTATTTTTAATAAATATCGCTATAATAGCAATTTTTTTTCTTTTTTAAAACGATGACACACTTAAAATCTGACCCCTTAGTTAAAACATTCAAACGGTCAGGACCCAAGACTCGAACCATAGCTAGTTACAACATTTTAAAAGACGGATTTTCAAAAATATTAATTGAAAAAAATACAATGTAATATAATATTAAAAAAAAATGTTTATAACCATAACTACAACTTTTTAAATATTCACTATTCGTAAAATGTAAAAAGATACCTAAAAAGGAAAAATACATGTTATTATTACATATTGTACAAAGCTTCATATAATTTATATGCAAACAAGTTGATTGTACATATGGTTTTAAAAATAGGACCGGACGAATGGTTCAATCGGGAGCCGGAGTCATCACCGGTTCGGATAACCTATAAAAGCCGTCCAAAAACGAACATGAAAGAACTGTCGAGACCAATGAAAACGGACGAACTGAGCCGAACCATAATCATATTTTCTTTTTATTTTTCTCAGATTAATCATCTCGTCGTCAATTTCTTATAGATCAAATGACTATATGGTTTTTGTGCCCAATGATCATGGCAATGGTTTCTTGCACCTTACAGAGATGCGCGTGGAAACGAGCTACCAAACCCAAAACACTTTTTTCTCCCCCGTTTCAAACTTTTTCTCCTTCATTTCAATATTTTACATAAAACACGGTTCTGTAGAAAATTACATGCGTAGTATATTGTTAAATATTCACAACTTTCCATTAACCATAAAATCTATTCACACTATTTCAATTAAACATAAAATCTATGAATTTTCCACTTAGTGCAGCATCAGCAATTGCTTGGTAATTTGTCTAGTCAAAGATCTCTATATATTTTTGTAATAACATATGCTTGGGTTGCATCTATAGTTTCTATAATCTTATTGATATTTGTTGATTATGTTATTCAGTTTTTACTGTAAATTAAAAGGTATTTGTTCGATTGCCATCTAGCAATTTACAATTTTAGCTTTTTGTTTGTGAACTACTCGTATAATGTAATCATTTTCGATATTTATAATCATCTTATAGTATTTGTTGATTCATTTTTAAAACATGTGATGGTCAATTAATGTTTGTTTATATGTGTGTAGTTGGGCTTGGTGAATTTAACCTACAGTTTTAATATGGTCTGCGTGGAGCAAGTGATGACGGAAAATGGAGTTGAAAATGTCCAAAAGCTTTCTGCAACGCAGGTATTATTTTAGACATTTTAACCTACCAATTAGGGTAATGCTAATGGTGAGTCTTCCCCCAACCGAACAAGTATGCCAACCACGTCCCTCCCCCTAGCACAACCGAGTCGTCCCCCAACCAAGTAAATGTTGTGGTCGGCTGCCCAGCCGAAGTTGTAATTTTTTTTTATTTTTTTTTTTAAATTAGTTTTTGGGGTATGATTTTTGTTGTGGTTGTGGTCGCCTTACTACTTGTTTATGGTTAGGGTGTAGTCTTAAAGATAGAAAGTTAAGACGATGCTAATGTAGCAGGAGTGTTAATAAGACCAATGCTAATGATAACCACAGAAAATTGTGATCACCATTAGCATTAGTCTTATTAATATGGTCTCCCTTTTAACTTTTGTGTTCATGTGAAAAATGGTGGGTTTGTGAAATGTTTAACTGCTAATGGGTCAACTGGAAGACAAATGAAACTTAATTAGATCAAAAGAAGAACATCTCAATCAGGTCGAGCAGGGTTGAAACTTTAACATATATTAATAACAAGACCCAAATAAACTTATTCAAATTCGGTCCCAGCTAGAAGAGAAATACGCTTTTTTTTCTTTTTTTTTCTTTCATTGTTGTAATCAGTAGAAAATGATTATATAAAGTAGAAGTGATATATGGTTGGTGAATAATGTAATTACTAATTAGTGAACATTTATTAAACTCATTGCATGCAAAGTTTCTTAACTTCTTCTTCGATAGTAAAATATACAAACTTCCCATGAACTGTATTATGATTTCATTTCAATTAAATGAAACTCATTATTCTGATATTATTTCAATTAAATGAAACTCATTATTTATTCGTTATCGGTTTTATCTTCATCTTCAACTTCGGTGATGTCCCTAGCGGTGCTTGTAGCTTCATCGAAAGCGACTTCTTCAGAAAGATTGATTAGATAACCCTCTTCCACCTTGACCTCTTGTAATTGTTTTTCGTATTTCATTGGTTCTTCAAGTATTGAAACGTGTTGTATACATTCATTCCCATCTGTTAGAATAAGCAAGCGATAATCAAAGATGAAGCACAAGAGAAGAAGCAAGAATCGACAAATTTGCGGAAGCTTTTCTTTTATTCAAAACGAAAATCAAAGGTACCATCTTCTCAACATATGAATCCCTATATATATAGGCTAAAACAAACCGACCTAACATAGTTTTTCCTAATACGAAATTACCAAAAATAGCTAAATCCCAAACGGCCCGTGAGTCTGTAGGAGTTTAAACCACATTCTAACAATCTCCACCGTGATTGAAACTCCTAAGGAATATCAAGCGTTTCAAAACAAATTCAAATTTTCAAATGCTAGAGAAACTAGCCTAATTCAAACAAATGATCGAATCCGAAACGATCCAAAACAAAACCAAATTCAAATTTCCAAATTCCAAACGTCAATCTTCAAAGCACATCACATTCGAAACACGAGTAGCACGATCGTCCATAGGAGTAGCCGCCAATAAAGCTTTTTCCTTAAGTTTAGGACAATCAATCTTCCAATGACCGTGCTCCTTGCAATAGTTACAAATATCTTGAGGATTAGAACCTTGAGAACTTGACGATGCTCCACCATTATCTTTACCTTTTTCAAATCGATATCGACCCTATTACGACTTGTGGGTCGCTAAACCCATGGATTGAGACTCATTACCACTTCACGACGCTTGTTGACGAAGCTCTCTTGAGTGCAAACTAGATCTAACATCTTCCAAAGTAATAGTATCTTTACCAACAACAAACGAACTAACAAAACTCTCAAACGAAGGAGGTAATGACACAAGAAGAACAAGAGCGGCATCTTCATCTTCAATCTTCACTTCAACATTCTTCAAATCCATCAAGATTGAGTTCAAGGCATCAAGATGTTCTTTCAATGATGAACCTTCTTTCATTCTAAGGGAAAACAAACGTTGTTTCAATAACAACTTATTAGTCAACGACTTTGTCATGTAAATCGTTTCTAACTTTTCCCAAACTCCTGCTGCCGTTTCCTCATCACCAACCTCATATAGCACTTCATCCGATAAACATAGCAAAATAGTTGAGTGTGCCTTTTCTTCTTGCAACTTATAGTTAGCATCAGTCATATCAGCCGGTTTTGTACCGGTAATGGGTGCCCAAATGCCTTGTTGTTTCAATAAAGCACGAATCTTGATACGCCACAAGCTAAAGTTACTCTTTCCCGAAAACTTCTCAATATTAGTAAATAGAGAAGAAGACATGATTTTCAAAAAAATACCAAACAAGGTACCCGATATTCAAATGATTCAAAAACAAACTACAAATACTAACGTTACTAATTCAAAAGTAAAAATTTCAAAAGCCCACTTTAAAATAAGAGTAGCGACCCAAAACCAAAGCCCAATGAATAACAAATACTTGATGTCCCGATCGTATCAAAAATCCAAAGAAGAAACAAACTTATCCCCAATTCGAAACACTGTTCTATCAAAACAATTTCCAAATCTCCTAAAACCCAAACGAATTGAAGAAAACGATTCTTCATGATTGCTCCAAACAAATTCAAAACAAAACTTCCAACCCAATTCAAAATCCAAACCCTAAGTTCGAAAAGATTCAGACGAAACCCTAAGTTCGATCTAAGAAACCCTAAGTTCGAATAGATACGAGATGAAACCCTAGATCAACTCGCTCGATACCACTTGTTAGAATAAGCAGCGATAATCAAAGATGAAGCACAAGAGAAGAAGCAAGAATCGACAAATTTGCGGAAGCTTTTCTTTTATTCAAAACGAAAATCAAAGGTACCATCTTCTCAACATATGAATCCCTATATATATAGGCTAAAACAAACCGACCTAACATAGTTTTTCCTAATACGAAATTACCAAAAATAGCTAAATCCCAAACGGCCCGTAGCCCGTAGGAGTTTAAACCACATTCTAACACCATCTAAATAATCCTTCAAGCAAATACACATCTTCAAAGATAAAGGTGTGAGTCTTGTTCTTCTTACCGATAATATCCTTCCACTAGTAAAAAAGCGGATTTCGAAGCAACGGTAGAAGTTTGTACACTTAGTAAATCCCGGGCCATTACGGCTAGAACAGGAAATTGAGGTTCCCTTTGTTCTACTAATTCAAAACATCAAAATTATTGAACTCTTAAGGTGTGATAGTGTTTAACTAATCGGTTCCCGTATATCTCCCATATTCATTGCTCGATAAATTCTCACTCCTAGCCCGTTTACCGCTTTCTTGTCTTATTAGTTTAGTCAAGGGCGCTGTGAACTGTAATTGTGAAAAGGTTGAATTTGAAAATAAGTCCAAATCCGGATCCATAGTTGAAGCCGAAGTCCAAATTGTTGAAGCCGAACTCGTTCCCACATTTGTTGTACCATATTTCTCAAAATATACATCAAATAAACGTTTGAATTTATATTTAAACATGTCTTGTGCTTTTGTTACATAAAAATGTACTATTTGAAGCAAATCCAAATCGATAAGATATTCTTCCAAAGATAAAGGTGTGAGTCTTGTTCTTCTTACCAATAATATCCTTCCACTAGTAGAAAAAGCGGATTCCGAAGCAACGTTAGAAGCTTGTACGCTTAGTAAATCCCGGGGCCATTGCGGCTAGAACTGGAAATTGAGGTTCCCTTTGTTCAACCAATTCAAAACATCATAATTCTTGAACTATTGGGGTGTGATAGTGTTTAACTAATCGGTTTCCGTATATCTCCCATATCCGTTGCTCGATAAATTCTCACTCCTAGCTCGTTTACCGCTTTTTTGTCTTAAATTTGAAAATAATTCCAAATCCGGATCCACAGTTGAAGCCGAAGTCCAAATTGTTGAAGCCGAACTCGTTCCCACATTTGTTGTACCATATTTCTCAAAATAAACATCAAATAAACGTTTGAAATTATATTTAAACATGTCTTGTGCTTTTGTTACATAAAAATGGTCTATTTGAAGCAAATCCAAATCATTAGCAATCTTATCGATAAGATATTCCACCCCTCTAATATTCAAAGATGGGTTCATTGCGGCGGCACACGTAATTACCAGTGAAATTTCTTCAATATATTTGCTAAGTTTTTCTTTCATCCGTACAAACGTATTTGCAAAAAGTGGACAATCATATTCGTATGATCCTAATTTTCTACACATCATAAAAAGTTGGCTGAGGACTAAATGACTTGTGGGATAATAAATACACGATAACATAGTTGTTGCAGTTTTAAAAACTTTGAGTAATTCGGTTATATTTTTAATTGTATCCCAATTTTCAACCGAAAATGGTATCATATCCCGACGCCTAGATCTAGAGCAAAGTTCATCATGGAAATGTTGTAACGTTAATTTTTGGCGTAAACCACAAATAAACATATTATAAGTCAAATTCCATTTTGTAGGAACGTCTCAAACTGGGGATAGAAAAAGGGAATTCGATTCATGACATAATTTTATATAATCCACATATCTGTTGTTTCCCGATTGAAAAATATCTTGTAACACTCACTAAAAGTTTCTCTTAAATTATACATTTGCTCGGTCGCTAGTCCGCTTTGCATAACCAAGTTAATGGTGTGTGCAACACATCGACTATGATTAAAAAAAATGCCATCAAGAGGTGGTCGATATTTTAGTGTTAGCTTTTTAACTGCATTTGTATTATGGAAGCGTTATCAAATGATATTGATTTTTTTTTCCTATTTTAAACGTTTTCATAATATATCGCAATATCATACTTAAATTTTCACCCGTATGTGGTTTTTCAAAGTTTACAAAACCAATAGTACGTTTCATGATTTGCCAAGTAACGGGATCAACCCAATGTGCGGTAACACAAATGTACGAACCGGCCAAACCAAGACCCGTCGACCAAACATTGGTTGTTAAGTTTACACTAGTTTTTAAAGCATCAAAACCAAGTATTAATTCCTTTTTAACATTTACCCAGGTTTTAATACAATCACGTTTAAGAGTTTGACGACTTACATGATTATATCGTGGTTGAAGGCACATTTGAATTAACCTCGTTAACCGAGAGTTGTCGAAGTGGTTAAACGACGAACCCTCTTGAATCACAAAGTGTGCCAAATCTTGACGAAGCGTCATCTCGTCATATACAAAAATACTCCCATCTCGTCCCATAGTAGTTTGTTCCGATTCCGTAACTCCTTTTGTTGCTTTACAATGTTCTTTCGTGTGCTTCTTCAACGTAGTGTTCCCATCGGATTTCATCATAGTGTTACAAGCTTTACAACGAGCCCTTTTTGAACCATCTGAGAACTTAACCATGTGGAAACGACGCCAAACCTCTTGGTTTCGGGTTGTTGGTTCAATCCCAACTTTATACGGTTCATTTGTAGAACCTTGACCGGCGGTATTTGATGATGTGTTTTGAGAAGCTCGGTTTCTAGACATCGTGAGCGTTTTTGATCAAGTTTGTGAGTGTTTTTTTTGGGTGTTTGATTGTTGTGATTTACCCAAATCAACCTTAGTATTTATAAGGATGTTTAGGAGGGCTAAATGGGTATTTTTTGGCCTTGTAAACGTTGCCAAACAGTTTTTTTCCTAGCTCTCGTTCCCACCTTTTTGTGCAGAATGCCCAACGGCTAGAAACCGGTTTCTCCAAACCGATTTCTAGCCTCAAAATCAAGAACCGGTTAGGAACCTGCGGTTTCTAGAAAAACCGGTGTTGACCGGTTTCGGTTTGAATTTTTTTTTTTTCGGTTTTGGTTTCGGATCCGGTTTGGATGGCCACCTCTACTCTCTTGTACTTGCAGATGTATATTTAATTTAGGAAAGTGTAACTAATCGTTGGAATAAAACGGGGCTTGAAGAGGAAGGTCAATCAGTTGACTAAATCTCACTTGATAAGTGTGTATATTTATAATTATAATGTATATTTTGGTACATTTTTTTATTTTGAGCAAGTTGTTAAATTTGGTGCCATAGATCTATTTCAGAAATTTCTTATGGACCAATTGACTAGATGGTTTTTATCGCTAATCCAGATATCGCGGCAATGGCTCACTCCTGACTTAAGAAGATCTTTAAAAAAGAAGAAGAATTGTGGGTGTGCGGGGGCTGGCTTACAAAACTCCCATGAAAGAAAGGCGAATAATCGGGTGAAGAGTGGTTACAGTGGCTCCTTCCGTCTCATTATCCATGCTCTTCACCATAAGGTATAGCCGCATACTTTTATCTCGTTTGTTAATACTTAAGGAGACATTTTATTTCATTGAAGTTGATTCAAGTATTCAACTAAATTAATGCATGGCTGATATATGATAAACACCTACACATGCATAACCCAACACAAAGAAAGAGTATTCATGCATTGTCTCTCATTGTCTCCCTCTCTCTCTCATTTTGATCCTCAAAAACAATATATCATCATCCACAAATAAAACATAAGTGTAACAAATCTCAAGATTTCCATCGTAGGTGCACTATTCTGTTATTTTCTTGATGAAAAATATAATTTTAAGCCGGTCGTCGAAAACTGGAAGTGAGTGTGTTTTTCTGTAAATGTCATTGTTACGGCGAAGTACCATCACTAGAAAACACTGACAACGAGCGACGAAGACAGCCCAAAAATCCTACAGGTTGTCGTAACCAAGACCCCAGCTGCCCCGGTCACCGTAACCATGTTTATTTTGGTCATGCAAAAGTCAAAATGATGGAGAGGGAAATAAAGTAAATACTTGTATATGTTTCAAAAGTCATGCATGCATGTGTGAAATATAAAGGTGATGAGTTGGTAGGTGAAAGTCTTTTTTTTTTTTTTTTTTTTTTTTTTTTTGAGGCGCTTAAATGAAAATTAAAGATGTGAGAATGGTTAGTACGTTGATGTATAAAAAAAGACTCAAATGAAGTTAGTTAGCATTTTCATCTCGTGTTTGATTTTCATAATGTATACGCGTTTGTTAGGGAAGAAATGAGATGATTTTGCATACTAGGAGTATGATAGGCATAATTAAAATTTTAAATGAATATATTATAAAGATTTTTCAGACTTGTGCGTTTAAGACAGAACTTAAGTACATAGAAAAAATTCAATGATTCACGAAAAATACTCATGAACCTATGTATAGTACAAATAAGTGTATTTTTATGGAGTGGTGATTTGCACACTCCCTTTATTAATTGAGACATTCTAATTTAAATGACACATAAGTCTAGAAGCAAATTTAATTTTAAGTTTAGTGATATAAATCCTTTCTCTCTTTTCCACTTTTAAGGTATCAAATAAAAATATAATAATCTAAGAAACTTCTTCAATGGATGACTATTTAAAAATACAGCTAATTTTTTATTTTTTATTTAATTGTTCAATCTTTTTGCTTTTATAAGCATTATAATTTTGAAGTTCATCTATTTTGTGTACTTTGTGACTATTTTTTAATTTATTTTAGGCTAATTGTCAAAAAAAATATATCATTGGTCATTTTTCTGAATTGTAAATAACATTGTTTCAATCAGACTATTTAATAACTAAGTTTTTGAATTTCGATTACATTATGCATCGATTTCCAAATGCTTCAATCGATTTCCAAAAATGCATCATTCGATACCCAAAAATACTTAAATCGATAGACAGAGTAATGGAAATTCAATAAGTTAATTATTAAATAGTCCGATTAAGATGATGCTACATGCAATTAAAAAAAGTGACAAGTAAGATACATTTTCATATAATTAGCCATTCTATTTCTCGACACTCTTTGATAATGTATAGAAAGGTAGGGAAATGATCTTTTGAGAAGAATAAAAAAAAAAAAAATAGCCACACATTTTAAGTAAGGGTGAGAATTTTAAAGAGATATGCATCTATTTTTATATGTGCATCTGAAATGTGTGGTTACGATTTCTTCTCATTATTGTTATTTTAATTTTTTTTCTTATTTGATTCCAAATGGATAAAGCCCATATGACTATATCAGTATGTTGTACCTTTTTTAAGTAATAACTGGCAAAATCTACAGGGGACACCATTGGAGGAATGTTCAAGCAAATACATAACCGGGCCACGTTCAAGCAAATACATAGCCAGTCTTTCACCACTACCGCTAACATCGCATTCCAACCTATATCCAAGCGTTATATTTCACGGTACATTTTTTTTTTTTTTTTTTACTTCATTTTTGTCTATTGTTGAGGGTTAATTTCATATGTGCTCAATTTTAAACTCTTATAATGGCATATTTGTCCAACTAAACATTACGGAGTAAATGTCAAATATATCCAACTATAACACCATAATTGTCATATTAACCTTCTAATAACACATCAATAACTAAAACACTCTCTTTAACAACAACAAAAAAAAAAAAAAAAAAACAATAATACTTATTAAATCAACGAAATACTTGTTGGAAAATTGGTTGGTAAAAGTGACTTTTAACCAACTTTGGACACAATTATCTATATGTATATGTCACATATATGAGTAATAGTTTGTATGTTCGCGTTCTCCTCAAGAGAAATGATAAGCTTTTATGTGTCTAAAATAGAGTTGATGTGAATGAGATATCCGGTCTCAAAGTTAGGCGTTCGATGCACTATGCCTAAAGAGGAAAAGTAGTTTATTTTCAATCCACACGATGGGATGAGCAAACTTAGAGGAGTCTATCACAGTATAAATAGAGCCTAATTCCACAAGTTTTACACACATCAAATCAATAGTTATTATTGATTTCCAACATATGGAATACGATCTCTAAAGATGAAATTCCGCGCGGTTTAATCAAGTCAAAGCGACTGACAACTTCTTTTCTTTGTTGTCTTCAGGAAATGATTTAATCTGCTTTAAGGGAAGCGTGTCAAACACGTGCGTCGGCTTTTAGTGTTTTTGTTGATCTCTATTTGGTGATCAAGTAAGTCTTTTAACTATCTTATTATTTTATTTAATTATCGTTTATCTGCTTACATTCTGTTGGTATTTAATTTCCTGTTATTTATTTATTGTAATTTAGATTTTATTAATAAAAGTGTAACTGCTTCCTACAATACTCAATCAACTAAAAAAAAAAAAAAAAAAAAAAAAAGGTGGTGGAATGGCACCAGTTATTGCAGTCACTAGCGGTGTTTTAAAAATCGGGTTTTTACTCGACCCAGTTGAGTCACCAGGCACCGGTTCAACCGCCGGGTCAACCCGGTTTTTCATTTATTATTATATTTTTTCTGACCGGGTCAACCCGGTTTTCATAAAAAACAAAAATTGAAAAAAACCAAACCAGGCCGGGTTTCAATACTTGAGTTGACACGAGTCACTTAAAATCCGGCGGGTCTAATCGGTTAACCCAGTTTTAAAAACCCGGGTTTTTGACCTGTTTTTATGGCCGATCTGACCGGTTGAATCGGCCAGGTCGACCCGGGTTTAAAAACATTGCCCACTAGTGTAGGATCTTAGATGATTTTTACAAACTCTTGTGATATTTTAAACTTACTTTTTCAATGCAGAAATTGTTTTGTTGTCTCGATTTCAACTGCTGATTTTCTCTCCATCTCAACTGCTGACATTCCATCCTTTGTATATATCTTTTTTTTTTCGTTGTTAATTATTGTATCCTTAACTATTCATATTTCTATATGGTAATAATTAACGCTCCGTGGTTATCAAGTTTCACGTCGAGTACTATAAGTTTTAAAGTTTGTATGCATTTGGTAGTAAATATTAAATATCTAAAAAGAAAAAAAAGAGTAATAATATACTAGCGTAGGATGAGCATTTTGAACCGAATCCCGGAACCGAACAAGAACTGCACTGCATCAGACTAATATGGTACCGATTCTTGAAATACTGATGCAGTGCATCGGCTACGAAATAAGGTGAAAAGAAAATCGGGACCACTAATTGATGCACGGACCGACCAAATCGGAAATTCGAAAAAGCGGGAAAACCCGTTTCCCGTGCCGATACCGATGCGGTATCCGAATCTCGTTCGATACATTACCGGTACAACTAATTTATCTTAGGAAAAAATCGATACCACTAATTGATGCAGAATCGATCTGGGGACCGATCTGAGTCATCCCTACACTAGCGTGACCTCTTAGGTGTGCGTGTATACATGTTGCTTCATGTATGTCCGCCTTTAGCTCCACATTCAAACAGGGCTAGTAGAGTAACTAGTAGAGTAATTAGTGGATGATGAGCCCCCTTTAAACAACTCACTTAGTTACTACTATTAGTTATTTAGATTACATGTCACGTTTTTACTAGTTTTTTACATTCAACCTTATTCCGTAGACATGTCTACAAATTTCGTAAATGCATAACTAAAACAATAAAAAGACAAGACTATAGATTATTTTTTGAAGCGATATTCATCACGGGGGTGACAATTTCTGACCCTACACGAAACCCGACCTAAATCTACACGAAAGTTAACAGGTCCGGGTTGTGCTAAATAGATTTCGGGTCAGGTTTGAGTCGACCTATATAACCCGTTTATTAAACAGGCCAGGTTCGGGTTAGGAATAAAATAAGCGGGTCGACCCGCAACCCGTTTAAGATTTTTTTCATAAACTAAAAGCTATTTATATTTTACTAGTCGGATACCCGCGCACAACGGCGGCGATAAGTATAGTTATATGTGTTTGCTTACCCGTTTAGTGAATTCGTTTCATAACACTTCGAATGTATATGTGTTAGTTGTATGTGTTTATTTGGGTTACTAGTAGCTTTCTCGTGACATCATTATTCTCGTATATAAAAATACCCACGCAATCTCTTACACGTCAAATACTCCCCAAAAGTATATGATTTTGACGAATCAAGATTGTATTGATTGAAATAAAGATTAAAGTTGTAAAAATTTGAATTAAAATAAAATAAACCCACTAAAATATAAAAACTAAAAATTATATCAAAATGGATGTTGAATTAAAGAGCATAAAATTTTAAAAAATATGGTGAAATTAGATTATAAAAAAATAAGTAGATAAAAGATATTTCAATTTGAAAATAAAGATGAATTTTTAGTTGAGAGTGTCGTATACGTCACTTTATAATTAGAAGCTTATCTTACTTTTTAGTGGTTAGGAGTTATCTTTAGAGTTTGTTCTAAGAACACATGGCATCTTATGATTAGAGCAAATTATCTTAATTTTTGGTTAGAAGTTAGTCTTGGAATGAGGTTTGGCTTTTACATGCATTATAATATAGTATAGAAGTATAGATTATGCGGGTTAAATGAGTTAAACGGTCGACCCGACGACCTGTTTAACTTGTATAATGTGTTAACTTTTATATATAAAAATGGTTAAATAGGTCAACTCGAAACCCGTTTAACCAATTCAACTCGTTTAACACATTCAACCCGCGTAACCTATTTAACCTGCCAACCCAAATATATATACGGGCTAAATGGATTAAGTTCGAGTTATGTCTAAACAAGTTAAGGGTGACATAGCTGACCTGATAATTTAAATGAGTCAGGTTTGGGTTGGGATTTTTTGACCTACCAATCTAACAACCCGAACCCGCTAACCCGAACCCGACTCGAATTGCCACCCCTAATTTATCACTATGAATTCTTGCATTAAGCACAACGAGCCTCCCTTAACTAAAAATTCTGGCTACGCCTTTGTCCACGCCTAATTTGTCTCCTTCCGAAATGACTAGCTAGAGTTAGTTATCAACTTAATTAGAATATAAGAAAACATTCTAAATATCTTAATAATTCCATTGAGAAGTAATGTTTATTTATTAGAATGTTCATTCGAGATGGTAATGACCAAGCCGCAAGGCGTATAACCTCAGATTCAGTAATGGTTCGTTGGAGCTCCAACTTCAAAAGAATCTTCTCCAATAATCATAGCTCCAGTAATGGCATGGATCCAAGAACACAGTTAAACACATTAGTAAAAAGTAATAAACTTAGAATGAAGACATGTCAAATATGTTTAAAGATTTCCTAACACGTAGTTTCTATGGCATAAAAATTTCTAAATAGTATTACTAAATAATATATTATAATAAACAGAATTTTGTAATCATTATATTGCCATCAACTATTTATAGAATACCCAGAGTAACGTACTCTTGAGAAATGGAAAGCAAAGATTGATTTCAGTTGAATGAAACCCCGTGTTTTCTACAAAATGTCTCGTACAATACAAAAAAACAAGTTCTTTATTTCCTTAACAAGGAAAATTGCAAAACACGCTTATGTTATTTTCTTGTTTTCCATTGTAAACCCAAACCCCCTATCCCTTCTTCAAATAGAAATTACAATTATCAGTTAAAACACTTTTTCAATATTATCAAATATTTTGTGAAGATAAATTTCACCTAAAAGTCCCTACAAATTTACAAGTAGAAAACAACAAGATTTTTATTATTATTATTATTATTATTATTATTATTATTATTATTATTTTTTTTTTTTTTTCAACTTAACACACCGAAAGTAATACTTTAAGCAAACCCTCTAAAAAAGGGCTTTAGCCAAGGTATTACCTATTCCATCACTTTAAGCAAAGATCCTACCGAAAAATGTCTTTATCCCATAATGAAGGAAATACATATATATAACTGCAATGCCAACATGACTATCGGTTTCATCAAGCTCTTTATCCAGATTTTATTCTGGTATTTTGGTGCCCTATTGGCATTTGTAATTAAGATGGTGTAGCCTAAAATCAGACCATTCGAGCATACATGTACATTTTTCTTCTCAACTAACACAATAAATAATTTTTACATTCTAACTTTAAATTCCATCTGCTCACTTTAACTTATTATCATTAGAAAATATTATAAACGGGGATTTTTCTAACCGTGCTCCGTTGCTGGATGCGAGGTTTTACATTTCGTTACACAAACATTACCTGTTTTTAACTCAAGGATCATTTCTGAAATCGATATGTATCTACAGGGACTATTTTATGTAAATTTTTGTTACACAAATAATCTTTAGATTTAATTGAAAAACTGCTTCTATAATTAAAAGTAAAGGGTAGGGACCTTCTTTCCAAATTTTCAAGACTCTTGTAATCGTAAGTAAACCTCAAGTACCATTATTGCTATTTTTGTTGGATGTTTACTACTCCCTCCGTCCCAAATTAAAAGTCCTCATTCAAAGCTTTAATTAATTGCGTAAAGGTAAAATTGTCATTTTGTAAAAAAGAAAAACAGAATGCAGTAAACTATGTGTTTTTTGTCGAGAGACGATAATTATGTTGGAAAATTTAGTGCACTTGTGGGATTAGTTCACACCTTGTAATGGGTTAGGAGGTACGGAGTGTACACCCATAAGGTCCATGAACACCCTGACTCTAATAGTGGTTTGTATTGGTAGTGCTTGTGGAAATTACTGTTTGTGGTTTCCACTGATATGCAGTGTTTCCACTGCTGGTACTATGAAAGTACTGATGAAAGTACCGCTTG
Organism: Chrysanthemum lavandulifolium; assembly: GCA_022545495.1. Classification (NCBI taxonomy): domain Eukaryota; kingdom Viridiplantae; phylum Streptophyta; class Magnoliopsida; order Asterales; family Asteraceae; genus Chrysanthemum; species Chrysanthemum lavandulifolium. Next base: position 37,254,678 of record CM040242.1, on the reverse strand, counting down.
TAACGGGCTTTGACCTATTCAAGTGGCAGTTACAACTGCATAATGACCATGTTTAATTGGTCATGTAACCATTAACGGCTATAATGGGGATAATTATGAGGCTATTAATGGGCCGATTAATACTCATAATTCCATTTGACTAGCTCAGAGTAACCTCCTATATATAGGAGATCTGATTATGCATGAAAGACATACATTAAAAGATTAACACTTATAAGCAAAAGGGTTATTGAATTGTGCCTAATTTCATAACTACATTTGGTCTTATCCCAAGTAGATATTCGTGTAACCCAGGCATTAGGGTCGAATAGTTTACTTTAGAAAGTGATCACACGATTCCAAGTGATATCCGGTAACCACCTAGTGGTATTTGTTTCTGCTGATTTGGTACTTGTTTCTGCTGACATTGATTATCTTAACCCTGTTCTGGGAGGTACACACCAACAATCAAAGTAAACTATTTTGTGATAATCAATGGCAACTACTGCAATGAAACACATGGCTTCAAACTTTGCCAAGCTTGATAAGTTTGAAGGGGTGGACTTTAGGAGGTGGCAAAAGAAGATGCACTTCTTGTTGTCAAGCATGAGTGTGGTCTATGTTTTGACTACACCTATTCCTGATGATGGGGATGATGCTATTGTGGAGCAGATCAGGAGGAGGAGCAAATGGGAGAATGATGACTACATATGCAGAGGCTTAATTCTCAATGGTTGTGATAGTGCAGCTACATTGGCTAAGGCTTATAGCCAAATGTACAATGGTAAGTTTAGACACTTAGGTGTCAGACATAGCATGATTCGTGAGCTTATCATGAATGAGGTGGTATCTATAGAGTTTGTTAGATCTCAACAAAATTTAGCTGATCACTTGACGAAGGGTTTGGCTAGAGACTTGGTTATAAAGTCTGCTAAAGGGATGGGTTTAAGTCCAACTTAGTCATCGAATGCTAGGACACCCACTCCTCTTAAGGAAACTTGGGAGCCGAGTTCAATGTGGAAAGTCGAACATTCAAAGGATGGAGCACATGTTTTATTTACATCCCAAGGTTGTGCTCGGAACTTCTTTGAAAGGAGGATGAAGTCTTTACTTAATGGTTGATTTTCTTTGAAAAAGTGCTTGGCGGAGCATGAATAAAGAGGAACCACCTATGTAAATGTTGAAGTTTTCTTTGCTTGAGGGAGCTTTTGGACTTTTAGCTTTTACAACATTTATGAATTTGGATATGGACACATGGCTTGTATAGTGTCGGGAGTCGATAAGTGTTTGAAAACTTGTGTGTATTTTATCTTGGTATTCAAATGGGTTGAAGGGTTCAATTCTTAGAACACCACGATTCTCGAATATTTGAGCGTGTAATTTACTAAGATGGAAATTCAATCCTCAGGACATTTTCTTTTATGCACATGTTTTGTTTAATGTTTGTTTTCATGCAAAGGAAGTAAACTAAATTTGGGGAGGATTGTTGGAAAATTTAGTGCACTTGTGGGATTAGTTCACACCTTGTAATGGGTTAGGAGCTACGGAGTGTACACCCATAAGGTCCATGAACACCCTGACTCTAATAGTGGTTTGTATTGGTAGTGCTTGTGGAAATTACTGTTTGTGGTTTCCATCGATATTCAAGATGTTTCCAGCAAGCAAGTGTTTCCACCTTGGTGCTATGAAAGTACTGGTGAAAGTACTGGTTGTAACGGGCTTTAACCTATTCAAGTGACAGTTACAAATGCATAATGACCACGTTTAATTGGTCATGTAACCACTAACGGCTATAATGGGGATAATTATGAGGCTATTAATGGGCCGATTAATACTCATAATTCCATTTGACTAGCTCAGAGTAACCTCCTATATATAAAAGATCTGATTATGCATGAAAGACACACAAAAAACGATGGGCAAATCACCTAGAAATGTAGCTAACTTACCACTTTTTCCCATTGTATGTAGCATTCTTTTTTTTTTTCTCATTCTGTCAATAAACTTCCATCGTTAGTCCTTTGTGTGTACCCGTTACCAAAAAACCCTGCATCGTTAGTCCTTTATGCTAACGACCGTTAATAAATAACTTAAAATTTGGTTATCTTACGCTAAACTTGCGTCGTTGGTCCTTTATACTAACAATCGTTAAAAATAACTTAAAATTTGGTTTTCTTACGTTTAGTCCGCTTTTTCACGTTTTCATACGCTTTTACACATTTTCGCTCGCTTTAACACGCTTTTGTCCATTTTTCACGTTTCGTATGTTTTACACGCCGCTTCGCTTTAACACGTTTTGTCCTTTTTCACGTTTTCACGCGTTTTACGCTTTCATCCGCTTTTCAAGTTTTCGTCTATTTTACGTTTTCATCCGTTTTACATGTTTTCATCCGTTTTTACGTTTTCGTCCGTCTTTACACGTTTTGGTCCGTTTTAGCACGCCATTTTCACGTTTTCATCCGTTTTACGTTTCATCCGTTTTGCGTTTTCACGCCAACCGCGTTTTCTTCTATTTTACGTTTACATCCGTTTTGCGTGTTTTCTTACATTTTGCAGCCAGATGTTTTACACATTTCGTATGTTTTACATTTTCGTATGTTTTAACATGTTTCGTCCATTTTAACACGCATTCGTCCGTTATTCACGTTTTCATCCATTTTTTCACGTTTTCATCCGTTTCTACATGTTTTCATCCGTTTTTGCACGTTTTCGTCCGTTTTTGCACGTTTTCGTCCGTTGTTTCACGTTTTCATCCGTTGTTTCACGTTTTCATCCGTTTTTACACGTTTTCATCCATTGTTTCACGTATTCGTTCGTGTTTGCACATTTTGTGTAAAAACGGACGAAAAAGTGTAGAGACGGATGAAAACGAGAAAAACGGACAAAAACGTGTTAAAACAAAAAATTGTGTAAAACATACGAAATCGTGCAAAACGAATCGGCGTGAAAAAATGACGGCGTGTTTAGAACGGACGAAAACGTAAAGGGATGGCGTGCGCGTATAAACGGGCGAAATGTGTTAAAACGGATGAAAACGTGTAAACGCATGAAATGTGCACAAACGGACGAAATGTAAAACGGATGAAACGCTGAAACGCAAAAACGGATGTAAACGTAAAACGGATGAAAACGTGAAAAACGATGAAAGCGTGCTAAACGGACCAAAACGTAAAGACGGACGAAAACGTGAAAAATGTATTTAAAACGTAAAAACGGATGAAAACATGTAAAAACGGATGAAAACGTGTAAAAACGGACGAAAACTTGAAAAAGCGGATGAAAGCGTGTAAAAACGTATGAAAACGTGAAAAAAGGGACAAAAACGTGTCAACGTGTAAAACGTTTAAAACGTGAAAAGGGACAAAACCGTTAAAGCGAACGGCGTGTTAAAGCGTCTGGCGTGAAAAACGGACGGAAACGTAAGAAACCAAAATTTAAGTTATTTTGAACGATTGTTAGTATAAAGGACCAACGACGCAAGTTTAGCGTGAAGATAACCAAATTTTAAGTTATTTATTAACGATGGTTAGCATAAAGGACTAACGATGCGGGGTTTTTGGTAACGGATACACACAAGGACTAACGATGGAAGTTTATTGACAGAATGAGAAAAAAAAAAGAATGCTACATACAATGGGAAAAAGTGGTAAGTTAGCTACATTTCTAGGTGATTTGCCCAAAAACGATTAACACTTATAAGCAAAAGGATTATTGAATTGTGCTTAATTCCATAACTACATTTGGTCGAATAGATATTCGTGTAACCCAAGCATTAGGGTCGAATAGTTTACTTTGAAAAGTGATCACACGATTCCAAGTGATATCCGGTAACCACCTAGTGGCATTTGTTTATGCTGAATTGGTACTTGTTTCTGCTGACATTGATTATCTTAACCCTGTTCTGGGAGGTACACACCAACAAATTATGGGACCGAAGGAGTATTTGGTAAAGAGTCTATATTTGATAAATATATATACTATTTAAAACAAGAAAGATAGCGCCCGACGCGTGGCAGCGGGGCTTTTTGGCATGTATGGGTTAACGTAAGTAATAAGCGTATAAACATGTGTACGGTTTAATCCGCAAAAGTAACTTTAAAAAAAATGAAAATTGGGTAACCATGGTTTCCTACCTTTTGGCCGGAAGTAATAAGCGTATAAACATGTGTATAGTTTAATCCGCAAAAGTAAACTTTAAAAAAAATGAAAATTGGGTAACCATGGTTTCCGACCTTTTGGCGGACTATTTCAAGGGGTTTGAACCCACCGCCACATATACTCAAACCAGGTAAAGTCTCTTTTTAGGAGGTTAGCATGGCCACTTCAAAGTTGTTTGCACCTTCCAGGAATTGAACTCGAGACCTCACACATTTTAGAGTGATAGTCACAAACCTTTTTGCCACTAGGCCAAACTTAAAAAAAAAAAAAAAAAAAAACATCGCATGTGTTGCTTTTCGTCTCCAAATTTTACCCGAAATCAATTTTCAGTTTAGTTCACATGCTTTTCGTCTCAAAATTGTACCGGAAATCAATTTTCAGTTTAGTTTCGTTTCTATGGTGATTATGATCATCCGCATGAGGCAAACGGAAGGGTATATTGAGATTGAAAAGGGCCCGGGCTGTGCTTAAAAAGAGCTGATCTTTAATCAAGATTTCCTTGAGCTGCTTCTAGTCTTCCGTTAGTAGTATGCTCGAGTAAAATGCCTTTTTACGTATATTTTCTGAAACGTCACCCATCTCTTTGGTTCTTTCTTTTAAACCTGCATATGATATTAACTAATTAGCTCAACACACATTCTTTTTCCATTTTCGCAAACACAGAAATGTGGCACCATGATCAAACGTTTGGATTAAAACCACTTTACGTATATTGGTGTGTGAATATTTTGATATTAATACGCAATCTTTTCATTTCCATGAATGTAAGCTTACTATGGCATCTAACTTGATAGCTGGTTCTGGTTCCTGAAATTCAATGTTTTGTTGTCGATGGGCGCATCTTTTGTTTTGGTCTCTTTCAGAGCAGAAAGTAAAGTTTCTGTTTTGCATTCTTGTTCCCGTGGGGTTTGATCTTTAACTTTCGACATCTGTTCTTATTTTGGGCTTCTTGTGGCTTTTTGTAGCCATGCTGCTCCCCATAGCAATTCAACCGATTCTGCATTAAAAGATTACTCCCTGATCAATGACATAGTTCAAAAGTTAGGCATCAAACATGTACATATATCAATACCCGTTGTGTATATATCATAGCAATTCAACCTATTTTATGCAGTTCGTTGAAAAAGGTTATTATGACTAAAAAGCTAATATATATCCAACCAAATATTAGCATCATTAGCTACATTTATACCAATACCTGTTGTATGCATATCAAATGCACCATTACTTGATGAGTTTGCAACTGGTTTGTAGTCGGTTAAGGTCTGGTCGACCACATCAGTAAAGCTCAGGTACCATGTAAGGTGTCTTACCCCGCCTTTCAACTTCGTCATCATCAATTCCCAACAGCTGAAAGACACAAATTTACAAAAAAAAAAAAAAAAAAAAAAAAAACGTGTATTATAACTCAATTAAAACAGTAAGTGATGCTTTTTCACCTTCCCGAGGCGAACTCTATCACTTGATGAAGGCATACCACATACCAGTGTGTTGTGTTCACGCTGAGCTCAAACCAATCTTTTTAGTTCAGTGAAGGTGTCTTACCCGCTTTCATATCATCAACTTCGTCATCATCAATTCCCAACAGCTGAAAGACACAAATTCACAACAACAAAAAAAAGGTATGGCATACTATAACTCAATTAAAACACTAAGTGTGCTGTGTTCATGTTCGTGTCACTCTTACAAACCTGAAGTACAGAGTAAAATAAAGTAACAAACCAAAAGCTTTTTGATGAGATGAACTAAAACTGAATATTGTGGATTACCTATTTCTTCCTGAACCTTGAACGCCACTCCGTAAGACAACTCTGACTAAGAGGAAAAGCATAATAAAGTTTTAATTATCCAAACACTCAAAGTAATGCTTCTAAATACGCGATAAGCAAATAGGTTGGTTACCTAATTGTTAAAGGGTGTTTGAGGTAGCTATTTTTTTCTACCACTTATAAGCTTATTTAAATTAAAAAAAAAAAAAAATAATAAATTCGACTATCAATTTTTCTCATTTGATTGTCCAAGTTATTTGAACCATTAACGAATCTTTACTGATTCCTAGTGGCACCTATCAAGTGGTATCGTCTTATTGCAACAAATTCCGTTCAATTTTCCCGCCAAAATCAAGATTCAAGATTCCGGCAAGAAATTCCGGCGAACTATTTATTCAAGATTGTATTACACCGATACTCTGTTTAATAGTCTATGCTATCAGAAACAAGACCAAGCTGTCAAGTATTCATCGCAACCACAAGATCAGCACAACAACAACAACAAACCCAATCCCGCCGGGGCGGGATATGGGGAGGTGAAATTTAGACAGGTCCTACCCCTACCCCAGGATAAACCCGAAAGTAGGGAGAATGCTACCAACGAGACCTCCGGCAGGTGCAGGTGTGCTGGTGAGAGAAGAGAAAAGATATCGGAAGACGGTAAACAAGTACACGCAGGCAAAAAACAGGCAAAACAGGCAAGGCAAGGGCGCACGGGAGAGAACCACAAGCAAGAGAGCACAACAGAGAACCCAAACAAAAACAAAGAACCAAAGCACAAAGGAAAGCAGGCAGACCAAAAGGGGCAACAAAGAGCAAGGCAAAAACAACTCACGGGCCAAAAGCTAAGGCAGAGCAAACCAAAGCACCAAAACAAAAGCAGGGCGAGAAAAACAGGCAAGCCAAAACAACACAGAGCCAAGCAAAGCAACACACGGGGCCTAAAGCTACGGCAAAGCAAAAGGGAGGCACCAAGACCGAAAAACGCAGGGGCAAGTCCAACAAAGACGCCTAAAAGCCTAAGCCACCAACACCCAAACCCAAAAGCCCTAGCCAAAAATCTAACCGCATATCCTAATCCTATCTCTCCACCCCTTCCTATCTGAGGTCATGTGCTCCGACAAGAGAAGCTCCGACATGTCAAGCTTAAGTCTATCCTCCCACCTGAGATTTGGTCTGCCCCTTCTTCTCACGCCATCTACAACTAGCGCCTCGACCCTTCTAACCGGCGTTGTTTGTGGCCTTCTCCTGACATGACCGAACCACCTCAACCTACCTTCTCTCATCTTCGAAATAATATTTCCGACCTCAAGATTTGCTCTCCAAACTCCGTTCAGTATCATGTCAAGCAAGGTTTTACAACATGTCCATCTTAGCATTCTCAGTTCTGCCACCTCTACCCTGTTAGCATGGGCTTTGGAGATGGGCCAACACTCGGACCCGTACAGCATAGCCGGTCTAATCGCCACTCTATAAAATTTCCCCTTTAACTTTAAAGGGACATTCTTGTCACAGAGGACTCCCGACGCCGCCATGAGTGCTTAAATCCTTTGTTCTTGAATCAATGGTTAGTTTTGTTTGACTTGAAGCTGGCCAAGAATGGTTGAAGGTTGTTGGTGACTATTCAATTGAAGACGAAGGAGTAGTAACTGACAACAAGATTCAATCATAATCAAGGAATAGCATAAGACAATGGCACCAGCAACAAGAAAAACGGGTACCGGCGGTGGTGGGGAAAATATATTTGATGATAACACAAGAAGGTATATTGATGTATCATTGGCTGGTTGAGAAGCAATGGAGTAGATGATGAGTCAATTCTTGCAAAGTCGAAGTCGACTGAATAATGGTGTGGTGAGTAGGACATAAAACCAAAGGCAGAATGGGCAAACTCAATTTAGTAGAATAACTAAGGTGGAGTTCCCAAAGTTCTCTCGAGATGTCAGAGGCTGGATGTTTAGGTGTGAACAGTTCTTTGCAATTGACAACATACCATATGATCAAAAGGTAAGACTCATCTTTGTGCATCTCTTTGATAAAGCATTGTTGTGGCATAGGCAGTTCATTAGATTGCATGGTGAATTGGTGTTATGGACTGTGTATAGAGATGCTTTTATTCAGAGATTTGGTACTATGTTTGATGATCCAATGTTTGAACTCAAGAATGTGAAATATGAAACTAATGCTAAAGACGACCAAGATGTGTTTGATACTTTGTTGAGTAGGGTGGACATAAGTGAAGATCATGCAATTAGCTCCTATCTTGGTGGTTTACCTATTGAATTAGAGATGGCTGTTAGAATGTTTAAACCAAAATCACTGGCTGATGCATATTCATTAACCAACTTGCAAGAGGCTACACTGAATGCTATTAAGAAAAAGAATAAGGTGCAGTCTAGTGTTGGTAATGGTAGATTTTGTGTTAATCTTGGTGCTGTCAATAATCCTGTCAAGCCCTTGTTAGCTTTGCCAAATACTAACACGAATTTGAACAATAGGCCAAATAATGTGCAACCTAGGAGACAGTTAACACAAAAAGAGTATCATGAAAAAAGGGCTAAGAATTTATGCTTTTACTGTGATAAGAAGTTTGTTCGAGGCCATAAGTGTGAATGGCAATTGTTCAGTTTGGTTGTATTTGCTGAAAATGAGGAGTTGAAATAGGAGTTTGAAGATGCAAATGATGAGTTGGATGAGTCACAGTATGCTGAGGTTCAACCACTAATCTCTTTGAATGCAATAAATGGTGAAAGTTCTTATAAGACACTGAGAGTAGTAGGACTGTTTGGGAATAAGCATGAACTGCATATTTTGGTTGATTCAGGGTCTACTCACAATTTTGTAGACATCAATGTGGCTAAGAAATTAGGTTGTAAGATCAGGAATGTCCTTTGTCAGTTGTACAGTTGGTGAGTGTCACTGAATGTAAGGGGTTTCCTTGGAAGCTAAAGGGTGAAACATTTGTAAGTGATGTGATGTTATTACCTCTAGGGGTTGTGATGGTGTTGGGCATTTAGTGGCTTTCTACTCTATGAGACATTAAGTGCAATTTCAAAGAATTGAAGATGACTTTTAAGTACAATGGGAAGAAGATAGCAATCAGAGGTGCCACTAAGTTTGTAGTTCAATGGATGGAGGGTAAGAAACAGTTGCAAGTAATGAATGATACACCTCAGGCTAAAATGTTTATGTTATGTGTCTATCGAAACACTGGTTTAAGCTTGATGACAATGGAGGAGCAAGAGAATACAGGGGAAGAAGGATCTTAAATGGAACAAGTTGTGGAACAATTTGGAGATGTGTTAGAAGAGTCTAAGGAGTTGCCACCAAGGAGAATCCATGACCATAGGATTCCAATGATTTAGGGCACCCAGCCAGTCAACATTAGACCATACACACATTCCCCCATGCATAAAGATGCTATTGAAACCATGGTTAAGGAGCTTTTAGCTTCAGGAGTGATTAAGCTAGGTCAAAGTCCTTTTGTCTCACCCATTGTTATGGTAAAAAAGAAGGATAAGAGCCGGAGAATGTGCATTGATTATAGGCAACTTAACAAAAACACTTCTAAGGATAAGTTCCCCATTCCAATCATAGATGAGCGTATTGATGAGCTGCATGGTGTCGTGGTGTTTTCGAAACTAAATTCAAATGTCTGAAGATGACATAGCTAAAACGGCATTCAAGAATCATGAAGGGCATTATGAGTTTTTGGTTATGCCTTTTGGCTTAACCAATGCACCATCTACTTTCCAAGTTCTTATGAATGATGTTTTCAAACCCCTACTTAAGAAAGTTTATCCTGGTGTTCTTTGATGATATTTTGATTTATTCATGTGGAGTATCTGGGGCATGTTATCTCTGCACAAGGAGTGCCCACTCATCCCTGTGCCCACAAATATTAAGCATCTGAGAGGATTTCTTGGTCTCACAGGCTACTACAGAAAATTCATCAAATCAAAGACTATACCGGTTTAAGCAAACCATTGACTCAACTTTTGAAGAAGAATGCCGACCACCCAACTTTTGAAGAAGAATGCCTTAGTATTGAAGGAAGCCATGGTTAAAGTTCGTGGCCCTACCTAACTTTAGTATGCCTTTTGAAGTTGAGACAGATGCATCAAGAATAGGTATTGGGGCAGTCTTACAACAAAATGGCCATCCTATTGCTTATATGAGTAAAGCTTTAGCACCTAAGCATCAATCACTCTCAACATATGAAAAAGAATCCTTGGTTGTAATGATGGCATTGAAAAAGTGGAGAGGGTGCCTATTAGATAGGCACTTTATCATCAAAACTGACCACAACAGTTTGAAGTATCTATTGGACCAAAGAATATCCACACTTGCTCAAATGCAATGGCTACCAAATCTGATGGGTTTGATTATGAGGTTAAGTACAAGAAAGGAGTGGAAAATGCAGTTGCTTATGCTTTGTCTAGAGTACACAATGAAGGCCTCTTAATGGCAGCTATGGTGGTGGCTATGCCAACTGACTTGAATGCAAGAATAACAACAAGTTGGGAACAAGATGTGACTTTAAAACAACTATTGACAGAGTTGCAGGCTTGATATTGCAACAAAAAGCACTACACATGGTCCAATAATCAATTGCTAAGGAAAAACAAGTTGGTGGTGGGTAAGGATACTCAGTTAAGGGAGGATCTACTAGCTCACTTCCATGACAGTTCCATTGGTAGTCATTTTGGGGTCAAAGTTACTACTCACAAGATGAGTTATGTTCTATATTGGAAAGGAATGAGGAAGGATATTAAGAAGTATGTAAGAGAATGTATCACTTGTCAAAGGTGAAAACAAGACTTACCCTAACAGGATCTGGGAAAGCATCTCTATGGACTTCATTGAAGGCCTTCAAAAATCCCAAGGTTACAATGTAATATTTTTGGTAGTTGATAGACTCACCAAATATGCTCATTTCATGCCTTTGAAATATCCATTCTAAGCCAGTCAAGTAGCACAACTGTTTTTGGACACAGTATACAAACTACATGGTCTGCCACTTACTATTGTCTCAAATAGGGACAAGATCTTCTTAAGTAACGTTTGGAAAGAGTTGTTCAAATTGCTGCAAGTCAAGCTACTTAAGTCCACGTCCTATCACCCACAAATTGATGGGCAGACATAAGTGGTGAATAGGTGCTTAGAAGGATATCTTAGATGTATGACTAGTGAGAGACCTAAAGAGCGGGCCAAGTGGTTATCACTAGCTGAATTATGGTACAATTCCAACTTCCACACTTCCACTCTTACAACACCATTTGAGGCAGTCTATAGGCAGAGTCCACCCGTTCATGTACCATACTTGGGTGGTCTAAGCAAAGTAGATGCAGTGGATAGGCCACTTTTGGCAACAGAACAAGCAATTGAAGTGTTGAAATTTCATTTGGCAAGGTCCCAAAACAAAATGAAGCAACAAGCTGATAAGAAGAGGTCTAAAAGAATATTTGCAGTTGGTGATTTGGTGTTCCTTAAATTGCAGCCTCACAGGCAAGTCTCCATCAGACAAGGAAAGCAAAACAAGTTTTCTCCAAAGAGTTTTGGACCTTTTAAAGTGGCTGAAAGGATTGGACAAGTGGCTTATAGACTGGAATTTCCTGCATATGCTCAGATCCACAATGTGTTTCATGTTTCTCAGTTAAAGCTTTGCAAAGGTACTCCACAGCCTTCACAAGTAGCAAGGTTGCCAAGTTGTGACAAGGATGGGTTGATTGAGGTGCAGCCTATAGCCATTTTGGAGGAAGATGCTTAAAAAGAAGAATGTAGATGTGGTGTATGGCTTGGTGCAATAGGCTAATAGCATAGCAGAAGTAGCATGGGAACCATTAGGAGAATTATTTGATAAGTTCCCTGAATTTGCTACACAACCTGAATTTATTTTCACCGGGTATAATCCCAGAACCAAAAAAAAAAAAAAAACCATAAGGACAAGCTTATTTTAAGAAGGGTAGATTGATAGAAGCTGTTAGTAGCCAATGTTGGCACGTGAGGGGCACGAGAGGGATTTCATCCCACACGTGAGGTGCACGTGACAATCTCCACATAGGCTCTTAACAGAATTTGGCGCCCATTTCTATAGTTTAAATAGTCAAGCTTCTCATTTACATTTCTTAGTTTTTAGTAATCATTTTCTCTCAAATTCTCTTGTAACCAAATTGTAACAACCACATTCATAATCAAAGAAGCTTTCGACTATCAATTCTTCTCATTTGATTGTCCAAGTTATTCGAACCATTAATGAATCTTTACTGATTCCTAGCGGCACCTATCATATTGATCGTCCAAACTAGTTTCCTCATCTGCATTTTCTTTAGGATAGAATATAAGCATTTTTCAGTAAGCAAGTTGAAAATGAGCTTATGTAGAATGACTTGCATAGATTTAAACGGCCACATAATAATGATATGCCCAAAAACTAAGCTATTCCAAACACCCCCTAACCACCTAATGCCTTTTAGTCTAGTGTTAATTTGCATTCCAGTCTAAAAAGCAATAGGCCCCAAAAGAAGTTTGGTGTTAAAATTGTGAATTTGGCCCATTGACTCGTTAGAGATACAAAAAACATCATAAAGTCTTATAAGACCAACAAATGTAAACAAAATAAATGTCGTGCAGCTTACCTTGACTTCTGAGACCTTCTTCACATGCAAAAATAGTTTCATCAAATCGCAGCAATTTCCTAATGTACAATCTTCATCCTATTGAATGACGTTGCCTGAGTTGCCTGAATCGATGCAAAACGGTATCTAACATTAACGTATTGATAACATGTCAATAAATTCATGAATTCGTTAGACTTACATGTCTTTCAAGTGAAGTTGATTCGTCGTGATATGTCACTGGAACGCCTTTTGGTATCCGCATAGGAGAGTTATCTTCCTGTGAAGAAAGAAAGAACATTAACATACCACAGCTTGGCCACTATAATTCTCAGCAAGTCACTTGCATATATGATCATGTAATATGAATAATGGTTAAATAAATAGCACATAAACTTGGGTCCGTGATGAAAAATGCAACCTGTGACGAAAAATAAATTACTTGGGATAATTTTCTGGAAACCTGATGAGATGGCGTTTTTAGTAAGGAACACGGCTTCAAATTTGTTTCCATTTCTGTTGATCAAAGCACCATAACTAAGAAATGACCCATTTCAATCTAGACCCATGGTGGCACTTATACCAACACAACACCTTAAGATCTGTGAACTTTAGTTAACTCATAGCCGTAGGCCATAAATATGAATTCAAGGTAGACGAGTTTTCTCAATGGAGGATCCAGCTACAGGATCAACGGAGATGCAAGAAAACGCCTACAGAGACCTTGAAAAACTCTCTTGCACAAATGTGAAGGATATAGTCAAATTTATGAAGGACTATATGGCGTTGGCAAATAAAACCGGAAGAGGATACATTAGCACAGAACTTTCTGAAAAATTATGGTTCAAGTTTCCTGGAGATTTAGGAATGAGAATCAAAAAGGAGTTCGAGGCCAGATACCCAGGAGTGACGGTTGGAGTAATCCCTAGAATACTCTTCGCTTATAATTACCTAGAAGGTATGTGTAAGGAAGCAGCGCTTACCAGGAGTCTGAAAGATTTGTCTTTCTGCAAAGAAATTCCAATCAGAGGCTATTATCCAAGTAACAGCACAGGGAAATCCTCAGTCAGGAAGAGTACAACGTATAAAGGCAAGCCTCATGAAACGCACGCAAGAATAGAGAAGAAATAGTATCTCAAGAAGTGCAAGTGCTATCTGTGCGGAGAAGAAGGACATTTTGCTAAGGAATGTTCTAACAGCAAAAGAGATGTCAGAAGAGTCGCAATGATGCAAACGGTGGAGATACCAGACGACTTTGACAATGTATCTGTTGATGCAGATGATGATGGTGATGACGTTTATAGCATACTCGAAGATGAAGAAGATTACAGAAATGAAATCTTGGGCTATGAAATGATTAACGTCGTAATCACTAGGGATAATGGTGAAACCTTTTGGCTAGGAAAACATGGAGGATGGCAGCCAATGGTTAGAGTCACCAGACAGCAGCATGATTGTAGACATATATGGCACGTGAATGAAGAAATTCATGATTATGAATTATCTAAATGCCATTTCTGCAAGAAGATAGCAACCTCAAGAGCCAGGGCTCACTGCCCTAATTGCCTTCTAACATCATGTCAGATGTGTTCGGATCATTACATTGAAATCAAAATAGAATCCAAGCCAGTCTATCAGAATATCCGAAAGCAGGCGGTAATCCAGAAGTCACTTGTTCAACAACAACAGGAGTACATGCGTTGGCAAGAACAAGAGATTGATCGGCTCAAAAGGAAGCGGAATCTTGGAAGCAAAAGTATCTGTCGGCTATCCAGGAAGATTTTTCCAATGAGTTGGAAAACCTTCAATTTGGGGGGAAGAGTATGGGTTCAAAGCAAAAAGGTATCAAGATAAAAGAACCACAACAACCCATGAATATTACTAAAACACCTTCTAAAGAACCAGAAGCTCAGATTGGTACAACAAGCTACCCAAGTTATGCTGAAGCAGTAAAGGCTAAACAAGAAGAAAATAGAAGGAGTATTGAAGCAGAGTTAAAGAAACCAGTGGTCTTTACAAGTACTAAGAAAGATGGAGAAGTTACAGATGATTCAGAAGATGAGGTCTGTTATGCTCTCAAAGATACTGGAGTAATAGGAGAAGGTCTTGGAGCAATTCAAATAGAACCAGAAGAACCAAGAACTTGCAGGTATTACAGAAGAGGTCTGTATTGGCGCAGAAGAGATCTAGATGAAGAATCGGATGAAAGTAGCCAAGCTGAAGTTGAAGACGAATATGTTTTCAAAGACCTAAGAGATGAAGGAGTAATAGAAGTTGGCTTAGGCGCAATCTCTTACTCAGATGATGAAGAAAGTCAGGGTGATAACTTTACAACTAACTCTGATGATTCTGAAAGAGAAAGTTGTTACGCTCTGAAAGAAAAACCAGTCCAAGAAACTATTGCTGAAATAGTTGTGAAGCCAAAAGGGAAAAACAACTTGTACAATTTGGAGGTGGTTTTAGAAGTTGAAGGATGCAAGCCGGTGATGGTTAAGGCGATCCTTGATACAGGAGCAACGTCTTGTTGTATAGATGAAAAGACAGTCCCGGAAGAAATACTTGAAGCAAATACATACAACACAAAGATTTCAGGGATTAATTCTTCAACAAGATCAAGCAAGAAGCTGAAATACGGGAAGATGAAGATCGGAACAAACTCGTTCAGGATCCCGTATACTTATTCCTTCCTATGAACATAGGTGATGGAATCGAATGATCATTGGTCGTAATTTCATAAGAGCAATGGCAGGAGGTCTCAGAATCGAAGGTGACACTGTTACCTTTTATAAATTCCTAACAACAATCGAGACTAGCACAGTAGCAGCAATGATGGAGGAAGAAGAAGTTGATGATGATGAAAGGCTCAGAATACAGGAGATTGTAGCTCTAGAAGTTTATGATCCTTCGCCAGATTTTGAATTAAACTAGTGAAGGTAGTGTGTCTAAACGAACGTATTGCAAATTCTGAGTTAATTAATACTGGATCCTGAACTTCATACTGTCTTTCAGGACCTTGGTTATCTATGAGGCAAAGAGCAAGAATAGTACCAGCTGAAGTACTATATCATAGCAGGAATGATGACGTAAACCACCGGGTTTATGTGCACAGATCGGAAGAAGCCATCTTGTGTGTAGAAGGAGATCAGGTAGACAGGACGTTTGTTCAACCTGAAAGTATTGAAGCTTTGCAAAGGCAGAACTATGCCTTTATTCATGTGGGAATCCTACAAGTCAGACTACAGATCCTACATCGGCAAAGACAAGGCACAATGGCGATGGTTGTCTTCAGAGACAACAGATGGAGTGGTGATCAAGCTATACTAGCAACCATGGAAGTTGACCTGACTCACGGGAGCCAGATCGTCTATGCAATCCCAGACACCATGATGACCCTTAATGATTTCTGTAGAAATATACAGATCTCAGTTCTTACAAAAGGTTACGAGAATTGGCAAAATGGTGAAGCTAATTTGTTAATTACAAGGGGAATGGTTGGAAGACTCTCGAAACACTTCAATGTCGGATTAAACACTCAATACAAGGAGTCATGACTATCTTGTTAGCCATGGAGTTAAATGCGCTACAAGGAGTCGCATACAACACTAGAGAAGTTCAAGGAAAGAATTGGTTAATAAAACCTCCCAAGGTTGAACCAATACCTATGCAACCAAGGCATGTTAGTACAAGGAATCTATTAGGAGGAGCAATTTCCATGAGGTTCAGCAGTTATGAACCAGCTTCCACATCTGAGCCACCAAAATACAACCAGAATGACTCAGAAGTAGATTCAGACGAGGCAGAAATTGTGGCGATAATACTAGTCCATGAAGAAATACCCAGAAGAAGGTATGAAAAAGAAGATGGATGGTATAATCTGGGACAAGATTCGGGCAAATACAACTACAAAGTTAGATATGATGCACCCCCAGAAACAACGCCAATTGAAGAAATAGTAGCTACAGGCTGGGAGGCAGATGAGGATGACGACCCCAGAGATAGTTTTGAAGCATATGGTTGGAAAAGAATCTTAGATGAAGAAGAGTTTAAAGAACCATATGAAACTTTTGAAGAAATGGACGCACAAGAACCAGAAATGGAGTACCCAAAGAAAAGGGAAATTATAGCGTCAAGTAAAGAAGAAGAGGACGATTGGAATGATTACCCAAAGTTGCGAAAGTTTAAAGAAGTTGTAGCAAGCGGGGTAGAATCAAGTGGTGCTTCTGATCCACCGGGGAATGTAGCTCGAACACCAATCATATATCCACGGTGGAGGAAGACACGAGCGACCAAAGAAAACCACTTATTTGATAATTACAAGCCTCAAAGCTCTAATTTTAGGCGAAATAATTATAATGAATCTTGTGATTCCATCGACACAATTGAAGGC
Source organism: Chrysanthemum lavandulifolium (assembly GCA_022545495.1). Taxonomy (NCBI): domain Eukaryota; kingdom Viridiplantae; phylum Streptophyta; class Magnoliopsida; order Asterales; family Asteraceae; genus Chrysanthemum; species Chrysanthemum lavandulifolium. Next base: position 37,237,768 of record CM040242.1, on the reverse strand, counting down.
AGGGAGCAATCTTAAGTAATTCCTACCCGAATAGGAATGTTTGATGAAGTTTTTGAAAGGTGGATCTCTATAACGAAGAACGTTGTTGCAGAAAGAGCATTTGCAACAAATCAAGAGAAGGTGGATTTTATAGAAAATCTGCTAGGAGAAACTGAGAAACTCATGTGGATGTCATGGAGAATGGCGTACCAAGGAGAATCTGACGGATAGTTTACAGGCGTTAGGAGCTGAAGGTACTCAGAACGTGATCTCTCAGATCAGACGAGTTTTCTCAATGGAGGATCCAGCTACAGGATCAACGGAGATGCAAGAAAACGCCTACGGAGACCTTGAAAAACTCTCTTGCACAAATGTGAAGGATATTGTCAAATTTATGAAGGACTATATGGCGTTGGCAGCTAAAACCGGAAGAGGATACATTAGCACAGAACTTTCTGAAAAATTATGGTTCAAGTTTCCTGGAGATTTAGGAATGAGAATCAAAAGGAGTTCGAGGCGGATACCGGGGTGACGGTTGGAGTAATCCTAGAATACTCTTAAACATAATTACCTAGAAGGTATGTGTAAGGCGGCGGCTTACCGAGTCTGAAAGATTTGTCTTTACTGCAAAGAAATTCAATCGAGGCTATTATCAAATGTGACCGGGGAAATCCTCGGTCGGGAAGAGTACAACGTATAAAGGCAAGCCTCGTGAAGCAGCACGCAAGAATAGAGAAAAAAGTATCTCGAGAAGTGCAAGTGCTATACGTGCGGAGAAGAAGGACATTTGCTAAGGAATGTTCTAACGACAAAGAGATGTCGGAAGAGTCGCAATGATGCAAGCGGTGGAGATACAGGGCGACTTTGACATTGTGTCTGTTGATCACGGATGATGATGGTGATGACGTTTATAGCATACTCGAAGATGAAGAAGATTATAGAAATGAAATCTTGGGCTATGAAATGATTAACGTCGTAATCACTAGGGATAATGGTGAAACCTTTTGGCTAGGAAAACATGGAGGATGGCAGCCAATGGTTAGAGTCACCAGACAGCAGCATGATTGTAGACATATATGGCACGTGAATGAAGAAATTCATGATTATGAATTATCTAAATGCCATTTCTGCAAGAAGATAACAACCTCAAGAGCCAGGGCTCACTGCCCTAATTGCCTTCTAACATCATGTCAGATGTGTTCGGATCATTACATTGAAATCAAAATAGAATCCAAGCCAGTCTATCAGAATATCCGAAAGCAGGCGGTAATCCAGAAGTCACTTGTTCAACAACAACAGGAGTACATGCAGTGGCAAGAACAAGAGATTGATCGGCTCAAAAAGGAAACGGAATACTGGAAGCAAAAGTATCTGTCGGCTATCCAGGAAGATTTTTCCAATGAGTTGGAAAACCTTCAATTTGGGGGGAAGAGTATGGGTTCAAAACAAGAAAGTATAGGCATCAAGATAAAGAACCACAACAACCCATCAATACCGGTAAAGCACCTACAAGAACCGGAAGCTCGAGTTGGTACAACAAGCTACGAGTTATCTTTGAAGCGATAAAGGCTAAACAAGAAGAAAATAGAAGGAGCATTGAAGCAGAGTTAAAGAAACCAGTGGTCTTTACAAGTACCAAGAAAGATGGAGAAGTTACAGATGATTCAGAAGATGAGGTCTGTTATGCTCTCAAAGATACTGGAGTAATAGGAGAAGGTCTTGGAGCAATTCAAATAGAACTAGAAGAACCAAGAACTTGCAGGTATTACAGAAGAGGTCTGTATTGGCGCAGAAGAGATCTAGATGAAGAATCGGATGAAAGTAGCCAAGCTGAAGTTGAAGACGAATATGTTTTCAAAGACCTAAGAGATGAAGGAGTAATAGAAGTTGGCTTAGGCGCAATCTCTTACTCAGATAATGAAGAAAGTCAGGGTGATAACTTTACAACTAACTCTGATGATTCTAAAAGAGAAAGTTGTTACGCTCTGAAAGAAAAACCAGTCCAAGAAACTGTTGCTGAAATAGTTGTGAAGCCAAAAGGGAAAAACAACTTGTACAATTTGGAGGTGGTTTTAGAAGTTGATGGATGCAAGCCGGTGATGGTTAAGGCTATCCTTGATACAGGAGCAACGTCTTGTTGTATAGATGAAAAGACAGTCCCGGAAGAAATACTTGAAGCAAATACATACAACACAAAGATTTCAGGGATTAACTCTTCAACAAGATCAAGCAAGAAGCTGAAATACGGGAAGATGAAGATCGGAACAAACTCGTTCAGGATCCCGTATACTTATTCCTTCCCTATGAACATAGGTGATGGAATCCAAATGATCATTGGCTGTAATTTCATAAGAGCAATGGCAGGAGGTCTCAAAATTGAAGGTGACACTGTTACCTTTTATAAATTCCTAACAACAATCGAGACTAGCACAGTAGCAGCAATGATGGAGGAAGAAGAAGTTGATGATGATGAAAGGCTCAGAATTCAGGAGATTGTAGCTTTAGAAGTTTATGATCCTTCGCCAGATTTCATCAACAGGGTAAAACCACTTATGGCAGAATTGGAGAACCAAGGTTACATAGGAGAAGAACCAATGAAACACTGGGAAGATAACAAAGTGTTATGCTACCTAGATCTGAAGAACTCTGAAGTAACAATAGAGGACAAGCCTCTCAGTAACATCACTGCAGCTGAGAAAGAAACATACAAGAAGCATGTTGATGCTTTATTACAGTTGGGAGTGATACGAGAAAGCAGAAGCAGGCATCGAACAAATGCCTTTATCGTTAAAAGTGGAACAATGGTTGATCCTACAGCGGGAAGAAAGCGAAGGGTAAAGAAAGAATGGTGTTCAACTACAAAGCATTAATGATAATACCCGTAAGGATCGATCTGATCTACCGGGATCGAGCATTATTGCAAAGGTGGGAAGAGCAAGGATCTTGATGAAGTTTGATCTGAAGAGTGGTTTCCATCAAGTTGCTATGCACCGAGTCCATTCCTTGGGCTGACTTTTGGGTTCCCAGGGGTTTGTTTGAATGGTTAGTTATGCCATTTGGACTCGAAACGCTCAACAATTTTCCAAGGAAAATGGATCATGTGTTCAAAGGCAGATGACTTATGTGATTTACATTGGCGACATCTTGGTATTTTCCAAAGATGAAAAGGAACATGAAGCGCATATCAAGAAGATCTTTGGAACTATGCGGGAAGAATGGGCTAAATCTCGATCCATCAAAGATGAAGATTGGGCAAAGGAAGGTTGAATTCTAGGTGCTATCATAGATCAAGGAAGATTATGTTGCGATGACATCATAAAGAAGGTTTGTGAAGTGGATCGGGCGGTTTAGAAACTAAGAAGGGATTAAGGAGCTGGTTGGGACTTAACTATTGCGGGCCTTACATGCCAAATATGGGCTCTTTACTCGGCCCATTGTATTCAAAAATCAATGACAGGAGAGATAAGATTCAATGGTCAAGATCGCAAGGCGGTGGAAGAAGTCATGAAAGCTATTCAAAGGTTTAGGACACGGAGCTACCACCACCGATTCTTATATTGTGATAGAGGCGGATGGTTGTATGGCGGGATGGGGTGGTGTGCGTAAATGGAAGAATGCGAGAAAAGACCCAAGAGGAGCGGAAAAACCATGTGCTTATGCAAGTGGTACATTCTCCCAATAAAATCAACCATAGATCTTGAGAGATACATCTTTGTAATGAATAGCACGAAGAAGTTTAAGTTGTACTACTTAGACAAACCACGATAACCATAGGCGGTTGTCGGGGCAATCATTTCATTTTCGACAAAAGTAGCGAACAAGCCATCGAGGTTAGGTGGATAAACTTCATTGACTACATAACAGGATGTGTCATGGAAGTCAAGTTAGAACATATAGACGGCAAAGATAACCAGTTGGCGGACACCTTGTCCAGACTAGTTAATTGTTTAATTTTTGATGACAGTGCTGTGCAGACAAAAGAAATTTTGTTATTTCAGGAGGCCATCAAGGAAGTTCAGGATAAACCAAGTCCATGGAGCCATCAAGTTCTAGCAACCCTAACCAGTCAAATGCTCAAGCTTACAAACAATCAGTGGATCATGAAAGAAAGCTCATTGAAGGCGGATCCGGTTTTCGGAGAGGTATTAGCATGGTGAGCAAGATGAACTCACGAAAGAAAGGATTCGCATTGAAGGCGAAGCTAAGGCAAAGGTCGAGCGGCGATTGAAAGACTGGATTAACCTATTGCGGACCAAAGAAGATGGCGTCGAGCGAGGGTGGAGGAAAGATAGCAGCGTGCAAGGTGGCTCAGCTCATTATTGAAGAAAGAAAGCAATTGGGCGGTTGGCCCACAAGCGCGTTCCATTATCACTGAACGACAAGGCCCGCCAGAAAAGTGGATGACTTTATTTCCGCTAACTTTGCACCGGTGTGGAGGGACCACCACTATCTTTATTTTCCGCATTATTGTGTGCCTTTTATTTTAAATCTTTGCTTTATTTGTATTATTGTCCTTTCTTTTGTTTGCGTGTGCAAGTGTGCCATGTGAGTCATCTTATTAGGTGGATTGAATCATTTGTCTATGGGGCTGATATGCACCGAATGGTTATCCTTCCTATATAAACCATAGAGGTGAAGTAGTCTAGCATATCGAAAACTACCTTCTCTCTTGTATCTCACTACAACTATCCTTTGTAAGTTTGTAAACTTTTGTTTAATTAATGAATTAAGTCTTAAACATCTCTGGTTATCTTAGCATAGTTAAGAGCTATTTGCTAAGTAGTTTTACACGGTTTCGACCTACTTTTGGTATCGAGCATATTTGCTCTTGATATAGTTATGGGAGCGTAAGTCGCTGTCTGAGCAAAGCTAGTCGGTGGTTTTCTCGGAAGGTATGAATATATGAGCATTAAATATAATTTTATTTTAAAGGAAAACTTAAAATTATGATTTTATGAAAATTCAAAACCAAGTTTTCTAGATTGTAAAAGACTTTTCAAAGGCTAGGATCAAGAAGGCCTTGAGGCCTTGATATCCGTTAGATGAGAAGGGTGATACATGTGAAGCAGGTTGTTTCAAAAGATTTTAAAGGAATCATATAATAAGTTCTTCTTTTAAATTTAGTTTTAAGTATTGCTCATACTAATCATATTTTAGGAGGCCTTGATAAACTTGAAGCCACATATTGTTTTAAACCATAAGATTTTACCAAAATATTTACTACTTGTTTATGTACGAAAATTTGAACAAGATATCAATAGATTTTATGAGAGCGAGCGTGTTGCAAATTAAGGTTAATTAATACTAGTGAAGGTAGTGTGTCTAAGCAGTTTAGCTAATAATCTTGAAGTACATTTAAAATTTATAATTTTATTAAGTAGTGTTAGTCTTAAGCGTTTTAAAATTTTAGAAGAAAATCAACAAAATTAGAAAATAAAATTTTAATTGTGAGGAACAAATCAAAAGATCCATGAGAGAGGTTAAGAAAACCCTTACCCACATTTCCAACGAAATTACCCAAAACAAACCCCTCACCAAAACATAAGTTCTAAACCTTGTCAAAGAAATAGCCCAACAACCAAAACTTGTTGAAGAAAAAGCTTTGGAGCTCACAACCAAGTTGGACGAGAAACTTGAGCGAGTTGAAAAACTTGTTCAGCATATTGTCAATTGGACCGCTTGAATGTCCTCTGAGGATATCAACTACAAGCAAAGAAACCCCAGACCTTAGTGAAGTTCTTACGAAGCTAGAGAACCTTACTATTGAAGGTAAAGGAAAAAGGGTTGAAAGGCAGAAGGGAACGTTCTACGCATTCAAAGATCCATACGTGATTCTAGAAGAAGTCAAGAATCAAGAAAAGAAGCAATGAGACGAGAAGCACCGGTTACTTGGTCAACAATGAAAATCTGAAAGGCAGTATGAAGATCGAGATAAGATCTTCTGAAGCGAGGATCAAAGCGAATACATAATGTGAAGAATGAGGAGATTAGGCGTGCCTTAACAAATAGGCCTATGAAAGAGCGTTGGAGCGAAATAGACCCTCGAAAGGCGTTGAGGTTATCTATGAGACAAAAGAGCAAGAATAGTACCGGTGAAGTACTATATCATAGCGAGGAATGATAGCGTAAACCATAGGGTTTATATGCGAGATCGGAAGAAGCCATCTTGTGTGTAGAAGGAGATCGGTGAGGCGGGGCGTTTGTTGACACGAAAGTATTGAAGCTTTGCAAAGCGAGAACTATGCCTTTATTCATGTGGAATCACTAAGTTAGACTACAGATCCTACATCGGCAAAGACAAGGCACAATGGCGATGGTTGTCTTCAGAGACAACAGATGGAGTGGTGATCAAGCTATACTAGCAACCATGGAAGTTGACCTGACTCACGGGAGCCAGATCGTCTATGCAATCCCAGACACCATGATGACCCTTAATGATTTCTGTAGAAATATACAGATCTCAGTTCTTACAAAAGGTTACGAGAATTGGCAAAATGGTGAAGCTAATTTGTTAATTACAAGGGGAATGGTTGGAAGACTCTCAAATACTTCAATGTCGGATTAAACACTCCAATACAAGGAGTCATGACTATCTTGTTAGCCATGGAGTTAAATGCACTCTGAGTCGCATACAACACGGAGAGAGTTCAAGGAAAGAATTGGTTAATAAAACCTCCCGAGGTTGAACCAATACCTATGCAACCAAGGCATACCTTGGGAGGTTTTATTAACCAGTTCTTTCGCGAACTGCGGTGTTGTGTGGGCTCATGCTGCGGCTCATGATGGTGCGTGACTGTGGCTGATGGCGGTGAGGTGAAGGTGAATTCACTGTGATGGTGGGTGCTCGCCGCGCTGGGCCGGAGGCGGATCTGTCTGCAATCGTGAAATCATCATGTGTGATCATGGGCGATCGCTCCGTGATCAACATCAGTTGCTGGCTACAGGCGATCACTGGCTCATCTGTGTCTGATGCTCGCCGTGTGCTGATGTTCCGATGATGCAGGCATGGTTCGCGTGCAAAAGCATGGTTCTGCTGGCAGATGCTGCCGTCTGTCTGCAGCTGGATGTTCTTCTTCTGTGCCTGGCTTCTGGGTGGTTCGTCATCGTCTGCTGTGATGTGCTGCTTTGTCTGCTCTTCGTGAATGACTTCGGCGTTTGAGTCTGTTCTTGTTCAACGTTCTTCAGAAAACTGTTCAGGCGTGTTCGTGCTGAGCGTGCTGTGCGCTGGGTCGGGTGGCGATCTTCGTCTTGTCTTCGGACTCGGTGATTGCCGACCGATGTCGTGCTGCTGCGGTTCGACTGGAATGGCGTGTGGTTGGTGCGACTGGGCGCTCGCTGCAGATGGTGGGTTCTCTGTGGGGAAACTGGGCGCAGGTTGTTGCTGGAGACAGTCGGTCGGCGGTCAGGTGATCAGGCAGCTCAGGGTCAGCTGGTCGGCATTGACTCAGGCACTATCCGACGGACGGTTTGTTGACGGGTGGCTGGGCGGGTTGGAGACGGTGGGTGAACTGTTGGTTGATTCGGAGGCGGGGTTTGTTTTCGGATGGTTCTTGTTCAGTGTGGGGCCTGGCCTGGGCCTGTTGATTTCTGAGCCACAAAGCGTTAAAGGTTCGCGACAACAGGTATAGGTTACAAGCGGAACAGACAGGTCAAATCTCGTTGGTTAACCTGCCTGCTCGTGTTTCGGGTTGCGTTCGTTCTCAAAAATCTTGATTGATTTTCACGGTTCGTAGTAAATATTTTAGTAAAATCTTATGGTTTAAAAACAATCTGAGAAGATAACTTGTAAAGCTACTTTTCTTCTTTATTCGAGATCATCGTAACTTCTCCATCTTACAGATTAAACAATTAACTAGTGCGGACAGGGTGTCCTTGTTGGATTATCTTTCTTGATCTATATGTTCTAACTTGACTTCCATGCCACATCCTGTTATGTAGTCAATGAAGTTTATACACCTAACCCTTGATGGCTTGTTCTGGCTACTTTTGCTGAAAAATGAAATGATTGCCTGACAATCAGTTCTTATGGTTATCTGTGGTTTGTCTAAGTAGTACAACTTAAACTTCCTCAGGCTATTCATTACAGCATGTATCTCTGCATCTATGGTTGATTTTATTGGGGAGAATGTACCACTTGCATAAGCACATGGCTTTTCCGTTCCTCTTGGGTCTTTCTGCATTCTTCCATTCTGAGACACCACCCGTCCGTCGTACAACCATCCGTCTCTATCACATATATAAGAATCGGTGGTGGTAGCTCGGTCAAGCAACCTTTGAATAGCTTTCATGACTTCTTCCACCGTCTTGTGATCTTGACCATTGAATCTTATCTCTCTGTTGGGTGATTTTTGAATACAATGGGCCGAGTAAAGAGCCCATATTTGGCATGTAAGGCTGCAATAGTTAAGAAGTGACCGACTCCTTAATCCTTTTTAGTTTCTAAAGTGGCCCGATCCACTTCACAAACCTTCTTTATGATGTTGGGCTGCAACATAATCTTCCCTTGATCTATGATAGCACCTAGGAATTCAACCTTCCTTTGCCCAATCTTTATCTTTGATGGGCTGAGAATTAGCCCATTCTTCCTGCATAGTTCCAGCATCTTCTTTATATGCGCTTCATGTTCCTTTTCATCCTTGGAAAATACCAAGATGTCGTCGATATAGCTATGAAGTCATCGGTTCCTTTGAACACATGATCCATTTTCCTTTGGAAAATTCTTTGAAGCGTTCTTGAGTCCAAATGGCATAACTAACCATTCAAACAAACCACAGGGAACCCAAAAATCGAGGAATGGAATGGGGTGCATAGCAACTTGATGGAAACCACTCTTCAGATCAAACTTACTGAAGATCCTTGCTCTTCCCACCTTTGTAATAATGCTCTGGATCCCTGGTAGACTGTACTGATCCTTATGGGTATTATCATTAAGGCGTTTGTAGTTGAACACCATTCTTTCTTTACCCTTCGTTTCTCTTCCTGTTGTAGGATCAACCGTTGTTCCACTTTTAACGATAAAGGCATTTGTTCGATGCCTGCTTCTGCTTTCTCGTATCACTCCCAACTGTAATAAAGCATCTACATGCTTCTTGTATGTTTCTTTCTCATTGCGATGATGTTCTTGAGAGCTTGTCCTCTGTGTTACTTGAGTTCTTGAGATCTAGGTAGCATAACACTTTGTTATCTTCCAGTGTTTCATTGGTTCTCTCTATGTAACCTTGGTTCTCAATTACGCCATAAGTGGTTTTACCACAGTTGACGAATCGGCGAAGGATCATAAACTTCAGAGCTACAATCTCACGTATTACGAGCCTTTCATCATCATCAACTTCTTCTCCTCCATCATTCTTTCTTGTGCTAGTCTCGATTGTTGTTAGGAATTTATAAAAGGTATGATGTCACCTTGATTACGAGACCTCCTGCCATTGCTTTCTTATGAAATTACGACCAATGATCATTTGGATTCCATCACCTATGTTCATAGGGAAGGAATAAGTATCTGGGATCTGAGCGAGTTTGTTCCGATCTTCATCTTCCGTATTTCGACTTCTTGCTTGATCTTGTTGAAGAGTTAATCCACGAAATCTTTGTGTTGTATGTATTTGCTAGTATTTCTTCCGGATCGTCTTTTCATCTATACAACAAGACGTTGCTCTGTCAAGGATCGCCTTAACCATCACCGACGCATCCTTGACTTCTAAAACCACCTCAAATTGTACAAGTTGTTTTCCTTTTGCTTCACAACTATTTGACAATAGTTTCTTGGTCGGTTTTTCTTTCGGGCGTAACAACTTTCTTTCGGAATCATCGAGTTAGTTGTAAAGTTATCACCTGACTTTCTTCATCATCCGAGTAAGAGATTGCGCCTAAGCCAACTTCTATTACTCCTTCATCTCTTAGGTCTTTGAAAACATATTCGTCTTCAACTTCAGCTTGGCTACTTTCATCCGATTCTTCATCTAGATCTCTTCTGCGCCAATACAGACCTCTTCTGTAATACCTGCAAGTTCTTGGTTCTTCTGGTTCTATTTGAATTGCTCCAAGACCTTCTCCTATTACTCCAGTATCTTTGAGAGCATAACAGACCTCATCTTCTGAATCATCTGTAACTTCTCCATCTTTCTTAGTACTTGTAAAGACCACTGGTTTCTTTAACTTTCTGTGATGCTCCTTCTATTTTCTTCTTGTTTAGCCTTTACTGCTTCAGCATAACTTGGATAGCTTGTTGTACCAATCTGAGCTTCTGGTTCTTTAGAGGGTGCTTCTTTACTGGTATTGATGGGTTGTTGTGGTTCTTTTATCTTGATGCCTATACTTTCTTGTTTTGAACCCATACTCTTCCCCCCGAATTGAAGGTTTTCCAATTCATTGGAAAAATCTTCTGGATAGCCGATGATACTTTTGCTTTCGAGATTCCGTTTCCTTTTGAGCCGATCAATCTCTTGTTCTTGCCCTTTGCATGTACTCTGTTGTTGTTGAACAAGTGACTTACGGATTACCGCTTTGCTTTCTCGATATTACGATGGGCGGCGGATTATTTTGATTTCAATGTAATGATCCGAACACATCTGACATGATGTTAGAAGGCAATTAGGGCAGTGAGCCCTGGCTCTTGAGGTTGTTATCTTCTTGCAGAAATGGCATTTAGATAATTCATAATCATGAATTTCTTCATTCACGTGCCATATATGTCTACAATCATGCTGCTGTCTGGTGACTCTAACCATTGGCTGCCATCCTCCATGTTTTCCTAGCCAAAAGGTTTCACCATTATCCCTAGTGATTACGACGTTAATCATTTCATAGCCCAAGATTTCATTACAGCATGTTGGGACTTCTTAACTATTGCAGGCCTTACATGCCAAATATGGGCTCTTTACTCGGCCCATTGTATTCAAAAATCAGCCCAACAGGAGAGATAAGATTCAATGGTCAAGATCACAAGACGGTGGAAGAAGTCATGAAAGCTATTCAAAGGTTGCCGGACCTGGAGCTACCACCACCAGATTCTTATATTGTGATAGAGACGGATGGTTGTATGACGGGATGGGGTGGTGTCTGTAAATGGAAGAATGCAGAGAAAGACCCAAGAGGAATGGAAAAGCCATGTGCTTATGCAAGTGGTACATTCTCCCCAATAAAATCAACCATAGATGCAGAGATACATGCTGTAATGAATAGCCTGAAGAAGTTTAAGTTGTACTACTTAGACAAACCACAGATAACCATAAGAACTGATTGTCAGGCAATCATTTCATTTTTCAGCAAAAGTAACCAGAACAAGCCATCAAGGGTTAGGTGGATAAACTTCATTGACTACATAACAGGATGTGGCATGGAAGTCAAGTTAGAACATATAGACGGCAAAGATAACCAGTTGGCGGACACCTTGTCCAGACTAGTTAATTGTTTAATTTTTGATGACAGTGCTGTGCAGACAAAAGAAGTTTTGTTATTTCAGGAGGCCATCAAGGAAGTTCAGGATAAACCAAGTCCATGGAGCCATCAAGTTCTAGCAACCCTAACCAGTCAAATGCTCAAGCTTACAAACAATCAGTGGATCATGAAAGAAAGCTCATTGAAGACAGATCCCGGATTTTCGGAGGTATTAGCATGGCTGAGCAAGATGAACTCACCAAGGAAAGGATTCGCATTGAAGACGAAGCTAAGGCAAAGGTCCAGACGACGATTGAAGACTGGATTAACCTATTGCGGACCAAAGAAGATGACGTCAGAAGCAGGAGTGGAGGAAAAGATAACGCGTACAAGGAGTGGCTCCCACTCATTATTGAAGAAAGAAAGCAGTGGGCGGTTGGCCCACAAAGCGCGTTCCATTATCAACAAACGACAAGGCCCTTCAGAAAAGTGGATGACTTTATTTCCCACTAACTTTGCACCAGCTGTGGAGGGACCACCACTATCTTTATTTTTCCGCATTATTGTGTGCCTTTTATTTTCGTCCGTTGCTTTATTTGTATTATTGTCCTTTCTTTTGTTTGCGTGTGCAAGTGTGCCATGTGAGTCATCTTATTAGGTGGATTGAATCATTTGTCTATGGGGCCCAATGTGCACCCGGAATGGTTATCCTTCCCTATATAAGCCATAGAGGTGAAGTAGTCTAGCATATCGAAAACTACCTTCTCTCTCTTGTATCTCACTACAACTATCCTTTGTAAGTTTGTAAACTTTTGTTTAATTAATGAATTAAGTCTTCCGCTTATCTCTGGTTATCTTAGCATAGTTAAGAGCGCTATTTGCTAAGTAGTTTTACCTGGTTTCGACCTACTTTTGGTATCAGAGCATATTTGCTCTTGATATAGTTATGGCAGCGTAAGTCGCTAATACAGGCAAGAAGCTAGTCAGTAGTTTAAGTTGTACTACTTAGACAAACCACAGATAACCATAAGAACTGATTGTCAGGCAATCATTTCATTTTTCAGCAAAAGTAACCAGAACAAGCCATCAAGGGTTAGGTGGATAAACTTCATCGACTACATAACAGATGTGGCATGGAAGTCAAGTTAGAACATATAGACAAAAAGATAACCCGGTTGGCGGACACCTTGTCCGAGACTAGTTAATTGTTTAATTTTGATGACAAGGTCTTTGCGAACAAAGAAATTTTGTTATTTCAGAGGCCATCAAGGAAGTTCGAGATAAACCAAGTCCACGGAGCCATCAAGTTCTAGCAACCCTAACCAACAAATGCTCGAGCTTACAAACAATCGGTGGATCATGAAAGAAAGCTCATTGAAGATGGATCCGGTTTTCTGAGGTATTAGCATGGTGAGCAAGATGAACTCACCAAGGAAAGGATTCGCATCAAGACGAAGCTAAGGCAAAGGTCCGAACGACGATCAAGACCGGATTAACCTATTCGGACCAAAGAAGATGACGCCGAGCGGTGGAGGGAGGAAAGATAACAGCGTACAAGGAGGCTCCCACTCATTATTAAAGAAAGAAAACAGTGGAGCGGTTGGCCACAAAACGCGTTCCATTATCACCAAACGACAAGGCCCCTTCTAGAAAAGTGGATGACTTTATTTCCCACTAACTTTGCACCAGCTGTGGAGGGACCACCACTATCTTTATTTTCCGCATTATTGTGTGCCTTTTATTTTCGTCCGTTGCTTTATTTGTATTATTGTCCTTTCTTTTGTTTGCGTGTGCAAGTGTGCCATGTGAGTCATCTTATTAGGTGGATTGAATCATTTGTCTATGGGGCCCAATGTGCACCCGGAATGGTTATCCTTCCCTATATAAGCCATAGAGGTGAAGTAGTCAAGATATCGAAACTACCTTCTCTCTTGTATCTCACTACAACTATCCTTTGTAAGTTTGTAAACTTTTGTTTAATTAATGAATTAAGTCTTCGCTTATCTCTGGTTATCTTAGCATAGTTAAGAGCGCCATTTGCTAAGTAGTTTTACCGGTTTCACCTACTTTTGGTATCGGGCCTTGAAGGCTAGGATCGAGAAGACGCCAAAGAGTGTAAGTATCCGTTAGATGAGAAAGGGTGATACATGTGAAACAGGTTGTTTTCAAAAGATTTTAAAGGAATCATATAATAAGAAGTTCTTCTTTTAAATTTAGTTTTAAGTATTGCTCATACTACTCATATTTTAGGAGAGACTGCTTGATAAACTTCGAAGCCCTGTATTGTTTTTAAACCATAAGATTTTACCAAAAATATTTACTACTTGTTTATGTCTGAAAAATTTGAACAAGATATCAATAGATTTTATGAGAACGAACGTATTGCAAATTCTGAGTTAATTAATACTAGTGAAGGTAGTGTGTCTAAACGAGATTTAGCTAATAATCTTGAAGTCTGTTTAAAATTTATAATTTTATTAAGTCGTGTTAGTCTTAAACGTTTTAAAATTTTAGAAGAAAATCAACAAAAATTAGAAAATAAAATTTTTAATTGTGAGGAACAAATCAAAAGATCCAACAGAGAGGTTAAGAAAACCCTTACCCTCATTTCCAACGAAATTACCCAAAACAAACCCCTCACCAAAACAGAAGTTCTAAACCTTGTCAAAGAAATAGCCCAACAACCAAAACTTGTTGAAGAAAAAGCTTTGGAGCTCACAGCCAAGTTGGACGAGAAACTTGAGCGAGTTGAAAAACTTGTTCAGCATATTGTCAATTGGACCGCTTGAATGTCCTCTGAGGATATCAACTACAAGCGAGCACTTGAAGCCCTAGAACAGTTTGACGGTACCACAGGCTTTACCAACACAAAAGGTTTAAGTGGAGGAGAATCTATAAGGGTTGCTCTTCAGCAAAACAACACTATCATACAACCAGATAGTTTACAAGCGTCGAGTCAAGGTACTCGAACGTGATCTCGAGATCGACGAGTTTTCTCAATGGAAGATCCAGCTACAGGATCAACGGAGATGCAAGAAAACGCCTACAGAGACCTTGAAAAGCTCTCTTGTACAAATGTGAAAGATATAGTCAAATTTATGAAAGACTATATGGCGTTAGCAGCTAAAACCGGAAGAGGATACATTAGCACAGAACTTTCTGAAAAATTATGGTTCAAGTTTCCTGGAGATTTAGGAATGAGAATCAAGAAGGAGTTCGAGGCCAGATACCCAGGAGTGACGGTTGGAGTAATCCCTAGAATACTCTTCGCTTATAATTACCTAGAAGGTATGTGTAAGGAAGCAACGCTTACCAGGAGCCTGAAAGATTTGTCTTTCTGCAAAGAAATTCCAATCAGAGGCTATTATCCAAGTAACAGCACAGGGAAATCCTCAGTCAGGAAGAGTACAACGTATAAAGGCAAGCCTCATGAAACGCACGCAAGAATAGAGAAGAAGAAGTACCTTAAGAAGTGCAAGTGCTACTTATGCGGAGAAGAAGGACATTTTGCTAAGGAATGTTCTAACAAAGAAAAGAGATGTCGGAAGAGTCGCAATGATGCAAACGGTGGAGATACAGCATTTACTTTGACATTGTATCCGTGATGCGTATGATGATGGTGATGACGTTTGTAGCATACTCGAAGATGAAGAAGATTACGAAATGAAATTGGGCTATGAAATGATTAACGCCGTAATCACTAGGGATAATGGTGAAACCTTTTGGCTAGGAAAACATGGAGGATGGCGGCCCAATGGTTAGAGTCACCGCACAATGAAATGATTGTAGACATATATGGCACGCGAATGAAGAAATTCATGATTATGAATTATCTAAATGCCATTTCGCAAGAAGATAACAACCTCAAGAGCTGTGGCTCACCGCCTAATTGCCTTCTAACATCGGATCGATGTGTTCGGATCATTACATTGAAATCAAAATAGAATCCAAGCCGCCTATCGTAATATCCGAAAGCAAAGCAGTAATCCGTAAGTCACTTGTTCAACAACAACAGAGTACATGCGTGGCAAGAACAAGAGATTGATCTACCAAAAGGAAACGGAATCTTTGGAAGCAAAAGTATCTGTTTATTATCCAGAAGATTTTTCCAATGAGTTGGAAAACCTTCAATTTGGGGAAAGAGTATGGGTTCAAAACAAGAAAGTATAGGCATCAAGATAAAGAACCACAACAACCCATCAATACCGGTAAAGAAGCACCTCTAAAGAACCAGAAGCTCAGATTGGTACAACAAGCTATCCAAGTTATGCTGAAGCAGTAAAAGCTAAACAAGAAGAAAATAGAAGGAGTATTGAAGCAGAGTTAAAGAAACCAATGGTCTTTACAAGTACTAAGAAAGATGGAGAAGTTACAGATGATTCAGAAGATGAGGTCTGTTATGCTCTCAAAGATACTGGAGTAATAGGAGAAGGTCTTGGAGCAATTCAAATAGAACCAGAAGAACCAAGAACTTGCGGTGTATTACGTAAGAGGTCCAGACATGCCAGAAGAGATCTAGATGAAGAATCGGATGAAAGTAGCCAAGCTGAAGTTGAAGACGAATATGTTTTCAAAGACCTAAGAGATGAAGGAGTAATAGAAGTTGGCTTAGGCGCAATCTCTTACTCAGATGATGAAGAAAGTCAGGGTGATAACTTTACAACTAACTCTGATGATTCTAAAAGAGAAAGTTGTTACGCTCTGAAAGAAAAACCAGTCCAAGAAACTGTTGCTGAAATAGTTGTGAGGCCTAAAGGGAAAAACAACTTGTACAATTTGGAGGTGGTTTTAGAAGTTGAAGGATGCAAGCCGGTGATGGTTAAGGCGATCCTTGATACAGGAGCAACGTCTTGTTGTATAGATGAAAAGACAGTCCCGGAAGAAATACTTGAAGCAAATACATACAACACAAAGATTTCAGGGATTAACTCTTCAACAAGATCAAGCAAGAAGCTGAAATACGGGAAGATGAAGATCGGAAAAACTGCTCAGATCCCAGATACTTATTCCTTCCTATGAATATAGGTGATGGAATCCAAATGATCATTGGTCAATTTCATAAGAGCAATGGCGTGAGGTCTCGTAATCGAAGGTGACATCATACCTTTATAAATTCCTAACAACAATCGAGACTAGCACAGTAGCAGCAATGATGGAGGAGGAAGAAGAAGTTGATGATGATGAAAGGCTCAGAATACAGGAGATTGTAGCTTTAGAAGTTTATGATCCTTCACCAGATTTCGTCAACAGGGTAAAACCACTTATGGCAAAATTGGAGAACCAAGGTTACATAGGAGAGGAACCAATGAAACACTGGGAAGATAACAAAGTGTTATGCTACCTAGATCTGAAGAACTCTGAAGTAACAATAGAGGACAAGCTCTCAAGAATATCACCGCAATGAGAAAGAAACATCTGAAAGCATGTTGATGCTTTATTACAGTTGGGAGTGATACGAGAAAGCAGAAGCAGGCATCGAACAAATGCCTTTATCGTTAAAAGTGGAACAACGGTTGATCCTACAACAGGAAGAGAAACGAAGGGTAAAGAAAGAATGGTGTTCAACTACAAACGCCTTAATGATAATACCCATAAGGATCAGTACAGTCTACCAGGGATCCAAAGCATTATTGCAAAGGTGGGAAGAGCAAGGATCTTCAGTAAGTTTGATCTGAAGAGTGGTTTCCATCAAGTTGCTATGCACCCAGAGTCCATTCCTTGGACAGCTTTTTGGGTTCCCCAGGGTTTGTTTGAATGGTTAGTTATGCCATTTGGACTCAAGAACGCTCCAGCAATTTTCCAAAGGAAAATGGATCATGTGTTCAAAGGAACCGATGACTTCATAGCAGTTTACATTGACGACATCTTGGTATTTTCCAAAGATGAAAAGGAACATGAAGCGCATATCAAGAAGATGCTGGAACTATGCAGGAAGAATGGGCTAATTCTCAGTCCATCAAAGATGAAGATTGGGCAAAGGAAGGTTGAATTCCTAGGTGCTATCATAGATCAAGGGAAGATTATGTTGCAGCCCAACATCATAAAGAAGGTTTGTGAAGTGGATCGGGCCACTTTAGAAACTAAGAAGGGATTAAGGAGTCGGTCGGACTTAACTATCGCAGCCTTACATGCCAAATATGGGCTCTTTACTCGGCCCATTGTATTCAAAAATCATGACAGAGAGATAAGATTCAATGGTCAAGATCACAAGACGGTGGAAGAAGTCATGAAAGCTATTCAAAGGTTGCCGGACCTGGAGCTACCACCACCAGATTCTTATATTGTGATAGAGACGGATGGTTGTATGACGGGATGGGGTGGTGTCTGTAAATGGAAGAATGCAGAGAAAGACCCAAGAGGAACGGAAAAGCCATGTGCTTATGCAAGTGGTACATTCTCCCCAATAAAATCAACCATAGATGCAGAGATACATGCTGTAATGAATAGCCTAAAGAAGTTTAAGTTGTACTACTTAGACAAACCACAGATAACCATAAGAACTGATTGTCAGGCAATCATTTCATTTTTCAGCAAAAGTAACCAGAACAAGCCATCAAGGGTTAGGTGGATAAACTTCATTGACTACATAACAGATGTGGCATGGAAGTCAAGTTAGAACATATAGACGGCAAGATAACGGTTGGCGGACACCTTGTCCGC
The DNA here is from genome assembly GCA_022545495.1 of Chrysanthemum lavandulifolium. Lineage (NCBI taxonomy): Eukaryota > Viridiplantae > Streptophyta > Magnoliopsida > Asterales > Asteraceae > Chrysanthemum > Chrysanthemum lavandulifolium. The sequence goes on along the minus strand of CM040242.1, from coordinate 37,219,753 downwards.
ACTAGTTAATTGTTTAATTTTGATGACAAGGTCTTTGCAGACAAAGAAGTTTTGTTATTTCAGAGGCCATCAAGGAAGTTCGTGATAAACCAAGTCCATGGAGCCATCAAGTTCTAGCAACCCTAACCAACAAATGCTCAAGCTTACAAACAATCGGTGGATCATGAAAGAAAGCTCATCAAAATGATCCGGATTTTCGGAGGTATTAGCATGGTCGAGCAAGATGAACTCACCAAGGAAAGGATTCGCATTGAAGACGAAGCTAAGGCAAAGGTCCGTATCGACGATATGAAGACCGGATTAACCTATTCATGGACCAAAGAAGATGACGCCGTAAGCAGGAGGAGGAAAAGATAACGCGTACAAGGTGGCTCCCACTCATTATTGAAGAAAGAAAACAGTGGAGCGGTTGGCCACAAAACGCTGCTCCATTATCACCAAACGACAAGGCCCTTCTAGAAAAGTGGATGACTTTATTTCCCACTAACTTTGCACCACCGTGGGAGGACCACTATCTTTATTTTTCCGCATTATTGTGCCTTTTATTTTCGTCCGCTGCTTTATTTGTATTATCGTCCTTTCTTTTGTTTGCCAAGTGTGCCATGTGAGTCATCTTATTAGCGGATTGAATCATTTGTCTACGGGGCCCAATGTGCATCCCTAATGGTTATCCTTCCCTATATAAGCCATAGAGGCAAGTAGTCTAGCATATCGAAAACTACCTCTCTCTTGTATCTCACTACAACTATCCTTTGTAAGTTTGTAAACTTTTGTTTAATTAATGAATTAAGTCTTCCGCTTATCTCTCAAGTTATCTTAGCATAGTTAAGAGCGCTTATTTGCTAAGTAGTTTTACCGTTTCGACCTACTTTTGGTATCAGAGCATATTTGCTCTTGATATAGTTATGGCAGCGTAAGTCGCTAATACAGGCAAGAAGCTAGTCAGTAGTTTTCTCAGAAGGTATGAATATATGAGCATTAAATATAATTTTATTTTAAAGGAAAACTTAAAAATTATGATTTTATGAAAAATTCAAGAAAACCAAGTTTTCTAGATTGTAAAAAGACTTTTCAAAAGGCTAGGATCAAGAAGACGCCGGTGTTGTGAGAAGTATCCGTTAGATGAGAAAGGGTGATACATGTGAAACAGGTTGTTTTCAAAAGATTTTAAAGGAATCATATAATAAGAAGTTCTTCTTTTAAATTTAGTTTTAAGTATTGCTCATACTACTCATATTTTAGGAGAGACTGCTTGATAAACTTCGAAGCCCTGTATTGTTTTTAAACCATAAGATTTTACCAAAAAAAAAATATTTACTACTTGTTTATGTCTGAAAAATTTGAACAAGATATCAATAGATTTTATGAGAACGAACGTATTGCAAATTCTGAGTTAATTAATACTAGTGAAGGTAGTGTGTCTAAACGAGATTTAGCTAATAATCTTGAAGTCTGTTTAAAATTTATAATTTTATTAAGTCGTGTTAGTCTTAAACGATTTAAAATTTTAGAAGAAAATCAACAAAAATTAGAAAATAAAATTTTTAATTGTGAGGAACAAATCAAAAGATCCAACAGAGAGGTTAAGAAAAACCTTACCCTCATTTCCAACGAAATTACCCAAAACAAACCCCTCACCAAAACAGAAGTCCTAAACCTTGTCAAAGAAATAGCCCAACAACCAAAACTTGTTGAAGAAAAAGCTTTGGAGCTCACAGCCAAGTTGGACGAGAAACTTGAGCGAGTTGAAAAACTTGTTCAGCATATTGTCAATTGGACCGCTTGAATGTCCTCTGAGGATATCAACTACAAGCGAGCACTTGAAGCCCTAGAACAGTTTGACGGTACCACAGGCTTTACCAACACAAAAGGTTTAAGTGGAGGAGAATCTACAAGGGTTGCTCTTCAGCAAAACAACACTATCATACAGTTACTAGTAGATTTGCACAGAAAAGTAGACGCTATTCAAGCAGAATTCCAAGTTTTCAAAAACAAGGAAGCCACTACAAGCAAAGAAACCCCAGACCTTAGTGAAGTTCTTACGAAGCTAGAGAACCTTACTATTGAAGGTAAAGGAAAAAGGGTTGAAAGGCAGAAGGGAACGTTCTACGCATTCAAAGATCCATACGTGATTCTAGAAGAAGTCAAGAATCAAGAAAAGAAGCAATGAGACGAGAAGCACCGGTTACTTCAGGTACAACAACTGAAAATCCTGAAAGACAGTATGAAGATCAGATCAGATCTTACCGGCAGAATCAAAGGCGAATACATAATGCTTCAAGAAGAATGAGGAGATTAGGGCGGGCCTTAACAAATAGGCCCTATGAAAGAACGTTGGAACAGGAAATAGACCCTCAAAAGACGTTGAGGTTATCTATGAGACAAAGAGCAAGAATAGTACCAGCTGAAGTACTATATCATAGCAGGAATGATGACGTAAACCACCGGGTTTATGTGCACAGATCGGAAGAAGCCATCTTGTGTGTAGAAGGAGATCAGGTAGACAGGACGTTTGTTCAACCTGAAAGTATTGAAGCTTTGCAAAGGCAGAACTATGCCTTTATTCATGTGGGAATCCTACAAGTCAGACTACAGATCCTACATCGGCAAAGACAAGGCACAATGGCGATGGTTGTCTTCAGAGACAACAGATGGAGTGGTGATCAAGCTATACTAGCAACCATGGAAGTTGACCTGACTCACGGGAGCCAGATCGTCTATGCAATCCCAGACACCATGATGACCCTTAATGATTTCTGTAGAAATATACAGATCTCAGTTCTTACAAAAGGTTACGAGAATTGGCAAAATGGTGAAGCTAATTTGTTAATTACAAGGGGAATGGTTGGAAGACTCTCAAACACTTCCAATGTAGGATTCGCTTACTCAATACAAGGAGTCACTGACTATCTTGTTAGCCATGGAGTTCGTGCACTACAAGGTGTCGCATACAACACCAGAGAAGTTCAAGGAAAGAATTGGTTAATAAAACCTCCCAAGGTTGAACCAATACCTATGCAACCAAGGCATGTTAGTACAAGGAATCTATTAGGAGGAGCAATTTCCATGAGGTTCAGCAGTTATGAACCAGCTTCCACATCTGAGCCACCAAAATACAACCGTAATGACTCGTAAGTAGATTCATTTGAGGCGGTGTGGCGATAATACTAGTCCATGAAGAAATACCCGTAAGAAGGTATGAAGAAGAAGATGGATGGTATAATCTGGGACAAGATTCGGGCAAATACAACTACAAAGTTAGATATGATGCACCCCCAGAAACAACGCCAATTGAAGAAATAGTAGCTATCGGCAGGGAGACAGATGAGGATGACGACCCCAGAGATAGTTTTGAAGCATATGGTTGGAAAAGAATCTTAGATGAAGAAGAGTTTAAAGAACCATATGAAACTTTTGAAGAAATGGACGCACAAGAACCAGAAATGGAGTACCCAAAGAAAAGGGAAATTATAGCGTCAAGTAAAGAAGAGGAGAACGATTGGAATGATTACCCAAAGTTGCGAAAGTTTAAAGAAGTTGTAGCAAGCGGGGTAGAATCAAGTGGTGCTTACAATCCACCAGGGAATGTAGCTCAAACACCAATCATATATCCACCAGCTGGAGGAAGACCTGAACAGCCAGCAAAACCCTTATTTGATAATTACAAGCCTCAAAGCTCTAATTTTAGGCGAAATAATTATAATGAATACTGGCAATTCCCATCAGCACAATTGGAGACAGGAGCAATCTTCGTAATTCCTACCCAAATAGGAATGTTTAATGAAGTTTTTGAAAGGTGGATCTCTATAACGAAGAACGTTGTTGCAGAAAGAGCATTTGCAACAAATCAAGAGAAGGTGGATTTTATAGAAAATCTGCTAGGAGAAACTGAGAAACTCATGTGGATGCCATGGAGAATGGCGTACCAAGGAGAATACAACTTGCGACTCTTGATTTAAACAATTAATCAGCCCAACAGGAATGTTGGTATGCACCCAGAGTCCATTCCTTGGACAGCTTTTTGGGTTCCCCAGGGTTTGTTTGAATGGTTAGTTATGCCATTTGGACTCAAGAACGCTCCAGCAATTTTCCAAAGGAAAATGGATCATGTGTTCAAAGGAACCGATGACTTCATAGCAGTTTACATTGACGACATCTTGGTATTTTCCAAAGATGAAAAGGAACATGAAGCGCATATCAAGAAGATGCTGGAACTATGCAGGAAGAATGGGCTAATTCTCAGTCCATCAAAGATGAAGATTGGGAAAAGGAAGGTTGAATTCCTAGGTGCTACATAGATCAAGGGAAGATTATGTTGCAGCCCAACATCATAAAGAAGGTTTGTGAAGTGGATCGGGCCACTTTAGAAACTAAGAAGGATTAAGGAGCCGGTTGGGACTTAACTATCGCAGCCTTACACGCCAAATATGGGCTCTTTACTCGGCCCATTGTATTCAAAAATCAGCCCAACAGGAGAGATAAGATTCAATGGTCAAGATCACAAGACGGTGGAAGAAGTCATGAAAGCTATTCAAAGGTTGCCGGACCTGGAGCTACCACCACCAGATTCTTATATTGTGATAGAGACGGATGGTTGTATGACGGGATGGGGTGGTGTCTGTAAATGGAAGAATGCAGAAAAAGACCCAAGAGGAACGGAAAAGCCATGTGCTTATGCAAGTGGTACATTCTCCCCAATAAAATCAACCATAGATGCGAGATACATCTTTGAATGAATAGCCGAGGAAGTTTAAGTTGTACTACTTAGACAAACCACGATAACTATAAGAACCGGTTGTCGTGCAATCATTTCATTTTCGAAAGAAAAGTAGCGTAACAAGCCATCAAGGGTTAGGTGGATAAACTTCATCGACTACATAACAGGATGTGGCATGGAAGTCAAGTTAGAACATATAGACGGCAAAGATAACCGATTCATGACACCTTGTCCGCACTAGTTAATTGTTTAATTTTTGATGACAAGGTCTTTGTGCGCATAAAAAGAAATTTTGTTATTTCAGGAGGCCATCAAGGAAGTTCAGGATAAACCAAGTCCATGGAGCCATCAAGTTCTAGCAACCCTAACCACTCAAATGCTCAAGCTCACAAACAATCGGTGGATCATGAAAGAAAGCTCATTGAAGATGATCCGGATTTTGGAGGTATTACCATGGTCGAGCAAGATGAACTCACCAAGGAAAGGATTCGCATTGAAGACGGTTAAGGCAAAGGTCCGCGACGATTTATTATCAAGACCGGATTAACCTATCATGGACCAAAGAAGATGACGCCGTAGCGAGAGGAGAAAAGATAAAGCGTACAAGGAGTGGCTCCCACTCATTATTGAAGAAAGAAAACAGGTTATATCCACCAGCTGGAGGAAGACCTGAACAGCCAGCAAAACCCTTATTTGATAATTACAAGCCTCAAAGCTCTAATTTTAGGCGAAATAATTATAATGAATACTGGCAATTCCCATCAGCACAATTGGAGACAGGAGCAATCTTCGTAATTCCTACCCAAATAGGAATGTTTAATGAAGTTTTTGAAAGGTGGATCTCTATAACGAAGAACGTTGTTGCAGAAAGAGCATTTGCAACAAATCAAGAGAAGGTGGATTTTATAGAAAATCTGCTAGGAGAAACTGAGAAACTCATGTGGATGTCATGGAGAATGGCGTACCAAGGAGAATACAACCAGATAGTTTCTGAAGCGTCAGGAGCTGAAGGTACTCAGAACGTGATCTCTCAGATCAGACGAGTTTTCTCAATGGAAGATCCAGCTACAGGATCAACGGAAATGCAAGAAAACGCCTACAGAGACATTGAAAAACTCTCTTGCACAAATGTGAAGGATATAGTCAAATTTATGAAAGACTATATGGCGTTAGCAGCTAAAACCGGAAGAGGATACATTAGCACAGAACTTTCTGAAAAATTATGGTTCAAGTTTCCTGGAGATTTAGGAATGAGAATCAAGAAGGAGTTCGAGGCCAGATACCCAGGAGTGACGGTTGGAGTAATCCCTAGAATACTCTTCGCTTATAATTACCTAGAAGGTATGTGTAAGGAAGCAGCGCTTACCAGGAGTCTGAAAGATTTGTCTTTCTGCAAAGAAATTCCAATCAGAGGCTATTATCCAAGTAACAGCACAGGGAAATCCTCAGTCAGGAAGAGTACAACGTATAAAGGCAAGCCTCATGAAACACACGCAAGGATAGAAAAGAAGAAGTACCTTAAGAAGTGCAAGTGCTACTTATGCGGAGAAGAAGGACATTTTGCTAAGGAATGTTCTAACAGCAAAAGAGATGTCAGAAGAGTCGCAATGATGCAAACGGTGGAGATACCGATTTACTTTGACATTGTATCCGCTGATGCGATGATGATGGTGATGACGCTTTATAGCATACTCGAAGATGAAGAAGATTACGTAAATGAAATTGGGCTATGAAATGATTAACGTCAGAATCACTGTGGATAATGGTGAAACCTTTTGCTAGGAAAACATGAAGGATGGCGACCAATGGTTAGAGTCACTGACAAAAGATGATTGTAGACATATATGGCACGTGAATGAAGAAATTCATGATTATGAATTATCTAAATGCCATTTCTGCAAGAAGATAACAACCTCAAGAGCCAGGGCTCATTGCCCTAATTGCCTTCTAACATCATGTCAGATGTGTTCGGATCATTACATTGAAATAAAAATAGAATCCAAGCCAGTCTATCAGAATATCCGAAAACAGGCGGTAATCCAGAAGTCACTTGTTCAACAACAACAGGAGTACATGCAGTGGCAAGAACAAGAGATTGATCGGCTCAAAAAGGAAGTGGAATACTGGAAGCAAAAGTATCTGTCGGCTATCCAGGAAGATTTTTCCAATGAGTTGGAAAACCTTCAATTTGGGGGGAAGAGTATGGGTTCAAAACAAGAAAGTATAGGCATCAAGATAAAAGAACCACAACAACCCATCAATACCAGTAAAGAAGCACCCTCTAAAGAACCAGAAGCTCAGATTGGTACAACAAGCTACCCAAGTTATGCTGAAGCAGTAAAGGCTAAACAAGAAGAAAATAGAAGGAGCATTGAAGTAGAGTTAAAGAAACCAGTGGTCTTTACAAGTACCAAGAAAGATGGAGAAGTTACAGATGATTCAGAAGATGAGGTCTGTTATGCTCTCAAAGATACTGGAGTAATAGGAGAAGGTCTTGGAGCAATTCAAATAGAACCGTAAGAACCAAGAACTTGCGTGTATTACAAAAGAGGTCTCAGACATAAGAAGAGATCTAGATGAAGAATCGGATGAAAGTAGCTGTCAAGTCAAGACTAATATGTTTTCAAAGACCTAAGAGATGAAGGAGTAATAGAAGTTGGCTTAGGCGCAATCTCTTACTCAGATGATGAAGAAAGTCAGGGTGATAACTTTACAACTAACTCTGATGATTCTGAAAGAGAAAGTTGTTACGCTCTGAAAGAAAAACCAGTCCAAGAAACTGTTGCTGAAATAGTTGTGAAGCCAAAAGGGAAAAACAACTTGTACAATTTGGAGGTGGTTTTAGAAGTTGAAGGATGCAAGCCGGTGATGGTTAAGGCTATCCTTGATACAGGAGCAACGTCTTGTTGTATAGATGAAAAGACAGTCCCGGAAGAAATACTTGAAGCAAATACATACAACACAAAGATTTCAGGGATTAACTCTTCAACAAGATCAAGCAAGAAGCTGAAATACGGGAAGATGAAGATCGGAACAAACTCGTTCAGGATCCCGTATACTTATTCCTTCCCTATGAATATAGGTGATGGAATCCAAATGATCATTGGCTGTAATTTCATAAGAGCAATGGCAGGAGGTCTCAGAATCGAAGGTGACACTGTTACCTTTTATAAATTCCTAACAACAATCGAGACTAGCACAGTAGCAGCAATGATGGAGGAAGAAGAAGTTGATGATGATGAAAGGCTCAGAATACAGGAGATTGTAGCTTTAGAAGTTTATGATCCTTCGCCAGATTTCGTCAACAGGGTAAAGCCACTTATGGCAGAATTGGAGAACCAAGGTTACATAGGAGAGGAACCAATGAAACACTGGGAAGATAACAAAGTGTTATGCTACCTAGATCTGAAGAACTCTGAAGTAACAATAGAGGACAAGCCTCTCAGTAACATCACTGCAGCTGAGAAAGAAACATACAAGAAGCATGTTGATGCTTTATTACAGTTGGGAGTGATACGAGAAAGCAGAAGCAGGCATCGAACAAATGCCTTTATCGTTAAAAGTGGAACAACGGTTGATCCTACAACAGGAAGAGAAACAAAGGGTAAAGAAAGAATGGTGTTCAATTACAAACGCCTTAATGATAATACCCATAAGGATCAGTACAGTCTACCAGGGATCCAGAGCATTATTGCAAAGGTGGGAAGAGCAAGGATCTTCAGTAAGTTTGATCTGAAGAGTGGTTTCCATCAAGTTGCTATGCACCCAGAGTCCATTCGTTGGACAGCTTTTTGGGTTCCCCAGGGTTTGTTTGAATGGTTAGTTATGCCATTTGGACTCAAGAACGCTCCAGCAATTTTCCAAAGGAAAATGGATCATGTGTTCAAAGGAACCGATGACTTCATAGCAGTTTACATTTACGACATCTTGGTATTTTCCAAAGATGAAAAGGAACATGAAGCGCATATCAAGATGATCGGAACTATGCAGAAGAATGGGCTAATTCTCACCCATCAAAGATGAAGATCGGGCAAAAGAAGGTTGAATTCTAGGTGCTATCATAGATCATGGAAGATTATGTTGCACCCAACATCATAAAGAAGGTTTGTGAAGTGGATCGGGCCACTTTAGAAACTAAGAAGGGATTAAGGAGCTGGTTGGGACTTCTTAACTATTGCAGGCCTTACATGCCAAATATGGGCTCTTTACTCGGCCCATTGTATTCAAAAATCAGCCCAACAGGAGAGATAAGATTCAATGGTCAAGATCACAAGACGGTGGAAGAAGTCATGAAAGCTATTTCATGAGTTGGAAAACCTTCAACATCTCTTTTGGATAATACTCCTATTTTAAAAACAATACAAGCCATCAAGGATGTGGAGAAGTTTCTTCTGCGCCAAATGATCATAGCAACTCTGCTTCAATGCTCCTTCTATTTTCTTCTTGTTTAGCTTTTACTGCTTCAGCATAACTTGGGTAGCTTGTTGTACCAATCTGAGCTTCTGGTTCTTTAGAGGTGCTTTTACCGGTATTGATGGGTTGTTGTGGTTCTTTATCTTGATGCCTATACTTTCTTGTTTTGAACCCATACTCTTCCCCAAATTGAAGGTTTTCCAACTCATTGGAAAAATCTTCCGGATAGCCGATGATACTTTTGCTTCCAAGATTCCGCTTCCTTTTAGCCGATCAATCTCTTGTTCTTGCCAACGCATGTACTCTGTTGTTGTTGAACAAGTGACTTCGGATTACCGCCGGATATTCCGATAGATCCGCTTGGATTCTATTTTGATTTCAATGTAATGATCCGAACACATCTGACATGATGTTAGAAGGCAATTAGGGCAGTGAGCCCTGGCTCTTGAGGTTGTTATCTTCTTGCAGAAATGGCATTTAGATAATTCATAATCATGAATTTCTTCATTCACGTGCCATATATGTCTACAATCATGCTGCTGTCTGGTGACTCTAACCATTGGCTGCCATCCTCCATGTTTTCCTAGCCAAAAGGTTTCACCATTATCCCTAGTGATTACGACGTTAATCATTTCATAGCCCAAGATTTCATTTCTGTAATCTTCTTCATCTTCGAGTATGCTATAAACGTCATCACCATCATCATCTGCATCAACAGATACAATGTCAAAGTCGTCTGGTATCTCCACCGTTTGCATCATTGCGACTCTTCTGACATCTCTTTTGCTGTTAGAACATTCCTTAGCAAAATGTCCTTCTTCTCCGCACAGATAGCATTTGCACTTCTTGAGATACTTTTTCTTCTCTATTCTTGCGTGCGTTTCATGAGGCTTGCCTTTATACGTTGTACTCTTCCCGATCGAGGATTTCCGCGTCACATTACTTGGATAATAGCCTCCGATTGAATTTCTTTGCGTAAAGACAAATCTTTCAGACTCGGTAAGCCGCTCCTTACACATACCTTCTAGGTAATTATAAGCGAAGAGTATTCTAGGGATTACTCCAACCGTCACTCCTGGGTATCTGGCCTCGAACTCCTTCTTGATTCTCATTCCTAAATCTCCAGGAAACTTGAACCATAATTTTTCAGGAAACTTGAACCATAATTTTTCAGAAAGCAAAAGTATTAATTAACTTAGTTGATATCCATCTTCTTCTTCATACCTCCTTCTGGGTATTTCTTCATGGACTAGTATTATCGCCACACGCCTCGTCGAATCTACTTCGAGTCATTCGCTGTATTTTGGTGGCTCGGATGTGGAAGCCGGTTCATAATCACGAACCTCATGGAAATTGCTCCTCCTAATAGATTCCTTTGTACTAACATGCCTTGGTTGCATAGGTATTGGTTCAACCTCGGGAGGTTTTATTAACCAATTCTTTCCTTGAACTTCTCCGTGTCGAATCCTTGTAGCGCACGAACTCCATGGCTAACAAGATAGTCGCCGACTCCTTGTATCGAGTAAGTTTAACCGACATTGGAAGTGTTTCAGAGTCTTCCAACCATTCCCTTGTAATTAGCAAATTAGCTTCACCATTTTGCCAATTCTCGTAACCTTTTAAGAATCGAGATCCAGATATTTCTCGTAAATCATTAAGGGTCATCATGGTGTTCGGGATTGATAGACGATCCGCCCCGCGAGTCGTCAACTTCCATGGTTGCTAGTATAGCTTGATCACCACCCATCTGTCTCTCAAGACAACCATCGCCATTGCGCCTTGTCTTTGCCGATGTAGGATCCGTAGTCCGACTTGTAGGATTCCCACATGAATAAAGGCATAGTTCGCGCTTTGCAAAGCTTCAATACTTTCGTGTCAACAAACGTCTCCGCTCACCGATCTCCTTCTACACACAAGATGGCTTCTTCCGATCGGCACATAAACCCGGTGGTTTACGCCATCATTCCCCGATATAGTACTTCACCGGTACTATTCTTGCTCTTTGTCTCATAGATAACCTCAACGCCTTTTGAGGGTCTATTTCTGCTCCAACGCTCTTCATAGGGCCTATTTGTTAAGGCACGCCCTAATCTCCTCATTCTTCTTGAAGCATTATGTATTCGCCTTTGATTCTCGCCAGAAGATCCGATCCGATCTTCATACCGCCTTCGTGATTTTCGCTGTTGCACAAGCAACCTGCTTCTCGCCTCATTGCTTTTCTTGATTCTTGACTTCTTCTAGAATCACGTATGGATCTTTGAATGCGTAGAACGTTCCCTTCGGCCTTTCAACCCTTTTTCCTTTACCTTCAATAGTAAGGTTCTCTAGCTTCGTAAGAACTTCACTAAGGTCTGGGGTTTCTTTGCTTGTAGTGGCTTCCTTGTTTTTGAAAACTTGGAATTCTGCTTGAATAGCGTCTACTTTTCTGTGCAAATCTACTAGTAATCGATGATAGTGTTGTTTTGTCAAGAGCAACCCTTGTAGATTCTCCTCCACTTAAACCTTTTGTGTTGGTAAAGCACAGTGGTACCGCCAAACTGTTTTAGGGCTTCAGTGCTCGCTTGTAGTTGATATCCTCGAGGACATTCAAGCGGTCCAATTGACAATATGTCAACAAGTTTTTCAACTCGCCAAGTTTCTCGTCCAACTGGGTCATGAGCTCCAAAGCTTTTTCTTCAACAAGTTTTGGTTGTTGGCTATTTCTTTGACAAGGTTTAGAACTTCGCTTTGGTAGGGTTTGTTTTGGGTAATTTCTGGAAATGAGGTGGGTTTTCTTAACCTCTCTTGGATCTTTTGATTTGTTCCTCACAATTAAAAATTTTATTTTCTAATTTTGTTGATTTTCTTCTAAAATTTTAAAACGCTTAAGACTAACACGACTTAATAAAATTATAAATTTTAAATGCACTTCAAGATTATTAGCTAAATCTCGCTTAGACACACTACCTTCACTAGTATTAATTAACTCGTAATTTGCAACACGCTCGCTCATAAAATCTATTGATATCTTGTTCAAATTTTTCGACATAAACAAGTAGTAAATATTTTTGGTAAAATCTTATGGTTTAAAAACAATACAGGGGCTTCAAGTTTATCAAGCGCCTCCTAAAATATGAGTAGTATGAGCAATACTTAAAACTAAATTTAAAAGAAGAACTTCATTATATGATTCCTTTAAAATCTTTGAAAACAACCTGCTTCACATGTATCACCCTTTCTCATCTAACTGATACTCAAGCTCTCCCGGCGCTTCTTGATCCTAGCCTTTGAAAAGTCTTTTTACAATCTAGAAAACTTGGTTTTCTTGAATTTTCATAAAATCATAATTTTTAAGTTTTCCTTTAAAATAAAATTATATTTAATGCTCATATACTCATACCTTCCGAGAAAACCATCGACTAGCTTCTGCTCAGATTAGCGACTTCTACCGCCATAACTATATCAAGAGCAAATATGCTCGATACCAAAAGTAGGTCGAAACCGAATAAAACTACTTAGCAAATAGCGCCTTAACTATGCTAAGATAACCGTAGATAAGCGAAGACTTAATTCATTAATTAAACAAAAGTTTACAAACTTACAAAGGATAGTTGTAGTGAGATACAAGAGAGAGAAGGTAGTTTTCGATATGCTAGACTACTTCACCTCTATGGCTTATATAGGGAAGGATAACCATTCCGGGTGCACATTGGGCCCCATAGACAAATGATTCAATCCACCTAATAAGATGACTCACATGGCACACTTGCACACGCAAACAAAAGAAAGGACAATAATACAAATAAAGCAACGGACGAAAATAAAAGGCACACAATAATGCGGAAAATAAAGATAGTGGTGGTCCCTCCACAGCTGGTGCAAAGTTAGTGGGAAATAAAGTCATCCACTTTTCTGTGGGGCCTTGTCGTTTGGTGATAACGGAACGCGCTTTGGGCCAACCGCTCCACCGCTTTCTTTCTTCAATAATGAGTGGAGCCACCTTGTACGCTGCTTATCTTTCCTCCACCTCGCTTCGACGCCATCTTCTTTGGTCCGCAATAGGTTAATCCACTTCAATCGCCGTCGGACCTTTGCTTTAGCTTCGCCTTCAATGCGAATCCTTTCCTTGGTGAGGTCATCTTGCTCACCATGCTAATACCTCCAAAACCGGATCCGCCTTCAATGAGCTTTCTTTCATGATCCACCGATTGTTTGTAAGCTCGAGCATTCGATCGTTAGGGTAGCTAGAACTGATGGCTCCATGGACTTGGTTTATCTCGAACTTCCTTGACGGCCTCTCGAAATAACAAAATTTCTTTTGTCTCGCACAAGACCGCTATCAAAATTAAACAATTAACTAGTCTCGACAAGTGTCCGCCAACCGGTTATCTTTGCCGCCTATATGTTCTAACTTGACTTCCATGCCACATCCTCGTTATGTAGTCAATGAAGTTTATCCACCTAACCTCGATGGCTTGTTCGTTACTTTTGTCAAAATGAAATGATTGCCCGACAACCGCCTATGGTTATCTCGTGGTTTGTCTAAGTAGTACAACTTAAACTTCTTCAGCTATTCATTACAAGATGTATCTCGCATCTATGGTTGATTTTATTGGGAGAATGTACCACTTGCATAAGCACATGGCTTTTCCGCTCCTCTCGGGTCTTTCTCGCATTCTTCCATTTACGCACACCACCCCATCCCGCCATACAACCATCCGTCTCTATCACAATATAAGAATCAGCGGTGGTAGCTCCGTGTCCCAAGAACCTTTGAATAGCTTTCATGACTTCTTCCACCGCCTCGCGATCTTGACCATTGAATCTTATCTCTCCGTCATCGATTAACACAATGGGCCGAGTAAAGAGCCCATATTTGGCATGTAAGGCCTGCAATAGTTAAGAAGTCCCAACCAGCTCCTTAATCCCTTCTTAGTTTCTAAAGTGGCCCGATCCACTTCACAAACCTTCTTTATGATGTTGGGCTGCAACATAATCTTCCCTTGATCTATGATAGCACCTAGGAATTCAACCTTCCTTTGCCCAATCTTCATCTTTGATGGACTGAGAATTAGCCCATTCTTCCTGCATAGTTCCAAAGATCTTCTTGATATGCGCTTCATGTTCCTTTTCATCTTTGGAAAATACCAAGATGTCGCCAATGTAAACTCATATGAAGTCATCTGCCTTTGAACACATGATCCATTTTCCTTGGAAAATTGTCGAGCGTTTTGAGTCCAAATGGCATAACTAACCATTCAAACAAACCCTGGGGAACCCAAAAGTCGCCCAAGGAATGGACTCGGTGCATAGCAACTTGATGGAAACCACTCTTCAGATCAAACTTACTGAAGATCCTTGCTCTTCCCACCTTTGCAATAATGCTCTGGATCCCTGGTAGACTGTACTGATCCTTATGGGTATTATCATTAAGGCGTTTGTAGTTGAACACCATTCTTTCTTTACCCTTTGTTTCTTTTCCTGTTGTAGGATCAACCATTGTTCCACTTTTAACGATAAAGGCATTTGTTCGATGCCTGCTTCTGCTTTCTCGTATCACTCCCAACTGTAATAAAGCATCAACATGCTTCAGATGTTTCTTTCTCACCGCAGTGATGTTAATGGTAGGTTGTCCTCTATTGTTACTTCGTAGTTCTTCGATCTAGGTAGCATAACACTTTGTTATCTTCCCTGTTTCATTGGTTCCTCCTATGTAACCTTGGTTCTCCACCGCCATAAGTTTTACCCCGCTGGACGCAACCGCTAAGGATCATAAACTTCTGAGCTACAATCTCACAGACTCGAGCCTTTCATCATCATCAACTTCTTCCTCCTCCATCATTGCTGCTACTGTGCTAGTCTCGATTGTTGTTAGGAATTTATAAAAGGTAACAGTGTCACCTTCGATTCTGAGACCTCCTGCCATTGCTCTTATGAAATTACAGCCAATGATCATTTGGAGTCCATCACCTATGTTCATAGGGAAGGAATAAGTATACGGGATCCTGAACGAGTTTGTTCCGATCTTCATCTTCCCGTATTTCAGCTTCTTGCTTGATCTTGTTGAAGAGTTAATCCCTGAAATCTTTGTGTTGTATGTATTTGCTTCAAGTATTTCTTCCGGGACTGTCTTTTCATCTATACAACAAGACGTTGCTCCTGTATCAAGGATCGCCTTAACCATCACCGGCTTGCATCCTTCAACTTCTAAAACCACCTCCAAATTGTACAAGTTGTTTTTCCCTTTTGGCTTCACAACTATTTCAAAGAATAGTTTCTTGACCGGTTTTTCTTCAGAGCGAATAACTTTCTTCGTAATCATCGAGTTAGTTGTAAAGTTATCACCCTGACTTTCTTCATCATCTGAGTAAGAGATTGCGCCTAAGCCAACTTCTATTACTCCTTCATCTCTTAGGTCTTTGAAAACATATTCGTCTTCAACTTCAGCTTGGCTACTTTCATCCGATTCTTCATCTAGATCTCTTCTGCGCCAATACAGACCTCTTCTGTAATACCTGCAAGTTCTTGGTTCTTCTGGTTCTATTTGAATTGCTCCAAGACCTTCTCCTATTACTCCAGTATCTTTGAGAGCATAACAGACCTCATCTTCTGAATCATCCAGAACTCTCCATCTTTCTTAGTACTTGTAAAGACCACTGGTTTCTTTAACTCTGCTTCAATGCTCCTTCTATTTTCTTCTTGTTTAGCCTTTACCGCTCGTGTACAACAACCGAAAATCTCGAAGATGTGATGAAGATCGATCGATCTTCCCCCGCGAATCAAAGGCGAATACATAATGCTTCAAGAAGAATGAGGAGATTAGGGCGTGCCTTAACAACTAGGCCCTATGAAAGAACGTTGGAACAAGAAATAGATCCTCAAAGAACGCTGAGGTTATCTATGAGGCAAAGAGCAAGAATAGTACCAGCTGAAGTACTATATCATAGCAGGAATGATGACGTAAACCACCGGGTTTATGTGCACAGATCGGAAGAAGCCATCTTGTGTGTAGAGGAGATCGTAGAGACAGACGCTTGTTCAACCCGAAAGTATCAAGCTTTGCAAAGGCGTAACTATGCCTTTATTCATGTGGGAATCCTACAAGTCAGACTACAGATCCTACATCGGCAAAGACAAGGCACACTGGCGATGGTTGTCTTCAGAGACAACAGATGGAGTGGTGATCAAGCTATACTAGCAACCATGGAAGTTGACCTGACTCACGGGAGCCAGATCGTCTATGCAATCCCAGACACCATGATGACCCTTAATGATTTCTGTAGAAATATACGATCTCGGTTCTTACAAAAGGTTACGAAATTGGCAAATGGTGAAGCTAATTTGTTAATTACAAGGGAATGGTCGAAGACTCTCAAACACTTCCAATGTCTGGATTCGCTTTACTCAATACAAGGAGTCACCGACTATCTTGTTAGCCATGGAGTTCAGGCACTACAAGGAGTCGATACAACACCGTAGAAGTTCAAGGAAAGAATTGGTTAATAAAACCTCCCAAGGTTGAACCAATACCTATGCAACCAAGGCATGTTAGTACAAGGAATCTATTAGAGGAGCAATTTCCATGAGGTTCAAGAAGCATGAACCAGACTTCCACATCCGAGCCACCAAAATACAACCGAATGACTCAAGTAGATTCGATTTGGGCGTAAATTGCGCGATAATACTAGTCCATGAAGAAATACCCGTAAGAAGGTATGAAGAAGAAGATGGATGGTATAATCGGGACAAGATTCGCAAATACAACTACAAAGTTAGATATGATGCACCCCGTAAACAACGCCAATCAAGAAATAGTAGCTACCTACCGGGAGATGATGAGGATGACGAATTCTTAGATAGTTTTGAAGCATATGGTTGGAAAAGAATCTTAGATGAAGAAGAGTTTAAAGAACCATATGAAACTTTTCAAGAAATGGACGACAAGAACCGTAAATGGAGTACCCAAAGAAAAGGGAAATTATAGCGACAAGTAAAGAAGAAGAGGACGATTGGAATGATTACCCAAAGTTGCGAAAGTTTAAAGAAGTTGTAGCAAGGGGTAGAATCAAGTGGTGCTTATAATCCACCGTGAATGTAGCTCAAACACCAATCATATATCCACCACCGAGGAAGACCCGAATGTACCAAAGAAACCCTTATTTGATAATTACAAGCCTCAAAGCTCTAATTTTAGGCTAAATAATTATAATGAATACCGCAATTCCCATCAAGACAATTGGAGACAGAGCAATCTTCGTAATTCCTACCCAAATAGGAATGTTTAATGAAGTTTTTGAAAGGTGGATCTCTATAACGAAGAACGTTGTTGCGAAAGAGCGCTTGCAACAAATCAAGAGAAGTGGATTTTATAGAAAATCACAGAGAAACCGAGAAACCCGCGGATGTCATGGAGAATGGCGTATCAAGGAGAATACAACCGATAGTTTCAAGCGCCGGAGTCAAGGTACTCGAACGTGATCTCTCGATCGGGCAGTTTTCTCAATGGAGGATCCAACACAGATCAACGGAGATGCAAGAAAACGCCACAGAGACCTTGAAAACTCTCTTGCACAAATGCAAGGATATAGTCAAATTTATGAAAGACTATATGGCGTTAGCGCTAAAACCCAAGAGGATACATTAGCACGTAACTTTCTCGAAAATTATGGTTCAAGTTTCACGAGATTTAGGAATGCGAATCAAGAAGGAGTTCGAGGCCGATACCCGTGAGTGACGGCTGGAGTAATCCTAGAATACTCTTCGCTTATAATTACCTAGAAGGTATGTGTAGAGAAGCGCTACCAGAGTCCGAAAGATTTGTCTTTCCGCAAAGAAATTCCAATCGAGGCTATTATCCAAGTAACAAAGACAGGAAATCCTCGATCAGAAGAGTACAACGATAAAGGCAAGCCTCATGAAACGCACGCAAGAATAGAAGAAAAGTATCTCAAGAAGTGCAAATGCTATCTCGTGCGGAGTAAGAAGGACATTTTGCTAAGGAATGTTCTAACAAAGAAAAGAGATGTCAAGAGTCGCAATGATGCAAACGGTGGAGATACCGACGACTTTGACATTGTATCCGCTGATGCGAGATGATGATGGTGATGACGCTTATAGCATACTCAAGATGAAGAAGATTACGTAAATGAAATCTTAGGCTACTTAAATGATTAACGTCGTAATCACTAGGGATAATGGTGAAACCTTTCGCTAGGAAAACATGGAGGATGGCGCCCAATGGTTAGAGTCACCAGCAAAGAAGATGATTGCAGTGCATATATGGCACGCGAATGAAGAAATTCATGATTATGAATTATCTAAATGCCATTTCTGCAAGAAGATAACAACCTCAAGAGCTGTGGCTCATCGCCTAATCGCCTTCTAACATCATGTCGATGTGTTCGGATCATTACATTGAAATCAAAATAGAATCCAAGCCACCATCGTAATATCCGAAAGCAAAGCAGAATCCGTAAGTCACTTGTTCAACAACAACAGGAGTACATGCAGTGGCAAGAACAAGAGATTGATCGGCTCAAAAAGGAAGTGGAATACTGGAAGCAAAAGTATTTGTCGGCTATCCAGGAAGATTTTTCCAATGAGTTGGAAAACCTTCAATTTGGGGGGAAGAGTATGGGTTCAAAACAAGAAAGTATAGGCATCAAGATAAAAGAACCACAACAACCCATGAATATTACTAAAACACCTTCTAAAGAACCAGAAGCTCAGATTGGTACAACAAGCTACCCAAGTTATGCTGAAGCAGTAAAAGCTAAACAAGAAGAAATAGAAGGAGCATTGAAGCAGAGTTAAAGAAACCAGTGGTCTTTACAAGTACTAAGAAAGATGGAGAAGTTACATATGATTTAGAAGATGAGGTCTGTTATGCTCTCAAAGATACTGGAGTAATAGGAGAAGGTCTTGGAGCAATTCAAATAGAACCAGAAGAACCAAGAACTTGCGGTGTATTATGTAAGAGGTCCAGACATGCAAGAGATCTAGATGAAGAATCGGATGAAAGTAGCTGTCAAGTCAAGACTAATATGTTTTCAAAGACCTAAGAGATGAAGGAGTAATAGAAGTCGGCTTAGGCGCAATCTCTTACTCGATGATGAAGAAAGTCGTGGTGATAACTTTACAACTAACTCGATGATTCCGAAGAGAAAGTTGTTACGCCCAAAAAACCACCCAAGAAACTATTGTCAAATAGTTGTGAAGCCAAAAGGAAAACAACTTGTACAATTGAGGTGGTTTTAGAAGTCAAGGATGCAACCCTGATGGTTAAGGCGATCCTTGATACAGAGCAACGCCTTGTCAGATAGATGAAAAGACATCCTAAGAAATACTTGAAGCAAATACATACAACACAAAGATTTCGTGGATTAACTCTTCAACAAGATCAAGCAAGAAGTCAAATACGGAAGATGAAGATCGGAACAAACTCGCTCAGGATCCCGTATACTTATTCCTTCCCTATGAACATAGGTGATGGAATCCAAATGATCATTGGCTGTAATTTCATAAGAGCAATGGCAGGAGGTCTCAAAATTGAAGGTGACACTGTTACCTTTTATAAATTCCTAACAACAATCGAGACTAGCACAGTAGCAGCAATGATGGAGGAAGAAGAAGTTGATGATGATGAAAGGCTCAGAATACAGGAGATTGTAGCTTTAGAAGTTTATGATCCTTCGCCAGATTTCATCAACAGGGTAAAACCACTTATGGCAGAATTGGAGAACCAAGGTTACATAGGAGAAGAACCAATGAAACACTGGGAAGATAACAAAGTGTTATGCTACCTAGATCCAAGAACTCAAGTAACAATAGAGGACAAGCCTCTCAGTAACATCACTGCAGCTGAGAAAGAAACATACAAGAAGCATGTTGATGCTTTATTACAGTTGGGAGTGATACGAGAAAGCAGAAGCAGACATCGAACAAATGCCTTTATCGTTAAAAGTGGAACAATGGTTGATCCTACAACAGGAAGAGAAACGAAGGGTAAAGAAAGAATGGTGTTCAATTACAAACGCCTTAATGATAATACCCATAAGGATCAGTACAGTCTACCAGGGATCCAAAGCATTATTGCAAAGGCGGAAGAAAAGGATCTTCAAGAAGTTTGATCCAAGAGTGGTTTCCATCAAGTTGCTATGCACCCGCAGTCCATTCCTTGACAACTTTTGGGTTCCCTGTGTTTTGTTTGAATGGTTAGTTATGCCATTTGGACTCAAGAACGCCCAAAGAATTTTCCAAAGGAAAATGGATCATGTGTTCAAAGGAACCGATGACTTCATAGCAGTTTACATTGACGACATCTTGGTATTTTCCAAAGATGAAAAGGAACATGAAGCGCATATCAAGAAGATGCTGGAACTATGCAGGAAGAATGGGCTAATTCTCAGTCCATCAAAGATGAAGATTGGGCAAAGGAAGGTTGAATTCCTAGGTGCTATCATAGATCAAGGGAAGATTATGTTGCAGCCCAACATCATAAAGAAGGTTTGTGAAGTGGATCGGGCCACTTTAGAAACTAAAAGGGATTAAGGAGCTGGTTGGGACTTCTTAACTATTGCAGGCCTTACATGCCAAATATGGGCTCTTTACTCGGCCCATTGTATTCAAAAATCAGCCCAACAGGAGAGATAAGATTCAATGGTCAAGATCACAAGACGGTGGAAGAAGTCATGAAAGCTATTCAAAGGTTGCCGGACCTGGAGCTACCACCACCAGATTCTTATATTGTGATAGAGACGGATGGTTGTATGACGGGGTGGGGTGGTGTCTGTAAATGGAAGAATGCAGAAAAAGACCCAAGAGGAACGGAAAAGCCATGTGCTTATGCAAGTGGTACATTCTCCCCAATAAAATCAACCATAGATGCAGAGATACATGTCAGAATGAATAGCACGAAGAAGTTTAAGTTGTACTACTTAGACAAACCACAGATAACTATAAGAACCGATTGTCGCAATCATTTCATTTTTCAAAGAAAAGTAGCCGTAACAAGCCATCAAGGTTAGTGGATAAACTTCATCGACTACATAACAGATGTGGCATGGAAGTCAAGTTAGAACATATAGACGGCAAAGATAACCAACATTGGCGGACACCTTGTCCGCACTAGTTAATTGTTTAATTTTTGATGACAAGGTTTGCGCGCATAAAAGAAATTTTGTCATTTCAGAGGCCATCAAGGAAGTTCGTGATAAACCAAGTCCATGGAGCCATCAAGTTCTAGCAACCCTAACCAACAAATGCTCGCTTACAAACAATCGGTGGATCATGAAAGAAAGCTCATCAAGATGATCCGGATTTTCGTGAGGTATTAGCATGGCTGAGCAAGATGAACTCACCAAAGAAAGGATTCGCATTGAAGACGAAGCTAAGGCAAAGGTCCAGACGACGATTGAAGACTGGATTAACCTATTGCGGACCAAAGAAGATGACGTCAGAAGCAGGAGTGGAGGAAAAGATAACGCGTACAAGGAGTGGCTCCCACTCATTATTGAAGAAAGAAAACAGGTGGAGCAGTTGGCCCACAAAACGCGTTCCATTATCACCAAACGACAAGGCCCCTTCTAGAAAAGTGGATGACTTTATTTCCCACTAACTTTGCACCAGCTGTGGAGGGACCACCACTATCTTTATTTTCCGCATTATTGTGTGCCTTTTATTTTCGTCCGTTGCTTTATTTGTATTATTGTCCTTTCTTTTGTTTGCGTGTGCAAGTGTGCCATGTGAGTCATCTTATTAGTGGATTGAATCATTTGTCTATGGGGCCCATGTGCACCCTAATGGTTATCCTTCCCTATATGTTTATAGAGGTGAAGTAGTCTAGCATATCGAAAACTACCTTCTCTCTCTTGTATCTCACTACAACTATCCTTTGTAAGTTTGTAAACTTTTGTTTAATTAATGAATTAAGTCTTCCGCTTATCTCTGGTTATCTTAGCATAGTTAAGAGCGCTATTTGCTAAGTAGTTTTACCTGGTTTCGACCTACTTTTGGTATCAGAGCATATTTGCTCTTGATATAGTTATGGCAGCGTAAGTCGCTAATACAGGCAAGAAGCTAGTCAGTAGTTTTCTCAGAAGGTATGAATATATGAGCATTAAATATAATTTTATTTTAAAGGAAAACTTAAAAATTATGATTTTATGAAAAATTCAAGAAAACCAAGTTTTCTAGATTGTAAAAAGACTTTTCAAAAGGCTAGGATCAAGAAGACGCCAGAGAGCGCAGAAGTATCCGTTAGATGAGAAAGGGTGATACATGTGAAACAGGTTGTTTTCAAAAGATTTTAAAGGAATCATATAATAAGAAGTTCTTCTTTTAAATTTAGTTTTAAGTATTGCTCATACTACTCATATTTTAGGAGAGACTGCTTGATAAACTTCGAAGCCCTGTATTGTTTTTAAACCATAAGATTTTACCAAAAATATTTACTACTTGTTTATGTCTGAAAAATTTGAACAAGATATCAATAGATTTTATGAGAACGAACGATTGCAAATTCTCGAAGTTAATTAATACTAGTGAAGGTAGTGTGTCTAAACGAGATTTAGCTAATAATCTTGAAGTCTGCTTAAAATTTATAATTTTATTAAGTCGTGTTAGTCTTAAACGCTTTAAAATTTTAGAAGAAAATCAACAAAATTAGAAAATAAAATTTTAATTGTGAGGAACAAATCAAAAGATCCAACAGAGGTTAAGAAAACCCTTACCTCATTTCCAACGAAATTACCCAAAACAAACCCTCACCAAAATGTAAGTTCTAAACCTTGTCAAAGAAATAGCCCAACAACCAAAACTTGTCAAGAAAAAGCTTTGGAGCTCACAACAAGTTGGACGAGAAACTTGAGCGAGTTGAAAAACATGTTCAAAGATATTGTCAATTGGACCGCTTGAATGTCCTCCGAGGATATCAACTACAAGCGAGCACTCAAGCCCTAGAACAGCTGAGCAGTACCACGTGCTTTACCAACACAAAAGGTTTAAGTGGAGGAGAATCTACAAGGGTTGCTCTTCAGCAAAACAACACTATCATACAGTTACTAGTAGATTTGCACAGAAAAGTAGACGTTATTCAAGCAGAATTCCAAGTTTTCAAAAACAAGGAAGCCACTACAAGCAAAGAAACCCCAGACCTTAGTGAAGTTCTTACGAAGCTAGAGAACCTTACTATTGAAGGTAAAGGAAAAAGGGTTGAAAGGCAGAAGGGAACGTTCTACGCATTCAAAGATCCATACGTGATTCTAGAAGAAGTCAAGAATCAAGAAAAGAAGCAATGAGACGAGAAGCACCGGTTACTTGTGTACAACAACCGAAAATCCCGAAGATGATGAAGATCGACGATCTTCCCTAATCAAAGGCGAATACATAATGCTTCAAGAAGAATGAGAAGATTAGGGCGAGCCTTAACAAATAGGCCCTATGAAAGAACGTTGGAACAAGAAATAGATCCTCAAAGAACGCTGAGGTTATCTATGAGGCAAAGAGCAAGAATAGTACCAGCTGAAGTACTATCTCATAGCAGGAATGATGACGTAAACCACCGGGTTTATGTGCACAGATCGGAAGAAGCCATCTTGTGTGTAGAAGGAGATCGGTGAGCACAGACGCTTGTTCAACCCGAAAGTATCAAGCTTTGCAAAGCGTAACTATGCCTTTATTCATGCGGGAATCCTACAAGTCGACTACGGATCCTACATCGGCAAAGACAAGGCACACGGCGATGGTTGTCTTCGAGACAACGAGATGGAGCGGTGATCAAGCTATACTAGCAACCATGGAAGTTGACCGACTCACGGAGCCGATCGCCTATGCAATCCTGCACACCATGATGACCCTTAATGATTTCTGTAGAAATGTACAGATCTCAGTTATTACAAAAGGATACGAGAATTGGCAAAATGGTGAAGCTAATTTGTTAATTACAAGGGGAATGGTTGGAAGACTCTCAAACACTTCCAATGTCGGATTCGCTTACTCAATACAAGGAGTCACTGATTATCTTGTTAGCCATGGAGTTCGTGCACTACAAGGAGTCGCATACGACCCCAGAGATAGTTTTGAAGCATATGGTTGGAAAAGAATCTTAGATGAAGAAGAGTTTAAAGAACCATATGAAACTTTTGAAGAAATGGACGCACAAGAACCAGAAATGGAGTACCCAAAGAAAAGGGAAATTATAGCGTCAAGTAAAGAAGAAGAGAACGATTGGAATGATTACCCAAAGTTGCGAAAGTTTAAAGAAGTTGTAGCAAGCGGGGTAGAATCAAGTGGTGCTTACAATCCACCAGGGAATGTAGCTCAAACACCAATCATATATCCACCAAATGAGGAAGACCCGAATACCAAAGAAAACCTTATTTGATAATTACAAGCCTCAAAGCTCTAATTTTAGGCGAAATAATTATAATGAATACCGTGAATTCCATCAAGACAATTGGAGACAGAGCAATCTTCGTAATTCCTACCCAAATAGGAATGTTTAATGAAGTTTTGAAAGCGGATCTCTATAACGAAGAACGTTGTTGCAGAAAGAGCATTTGCAACAAATCGAGAGGGCGGATTTTATAGAAAATCGCTGGAGAAACCGAGAAACTCATGTGGATGTCATGGAGAATGGCGTGCCAAGGAGAATACAACCGATAGTTTCAAGCGTCGGAGTCAAGGTACTCGTAACGTGATCTCTCGGATCGATTTAGTTTTCTCAATGGAAGATCCATTCTGGGATCAACTAAATGCAAGAAAACGCCTACAGAGACCTTGAAAAGCTCTCTTGTACAGATGTGAAAGATATAGTCAAATTTATGAAGGACTATATGGCGTTGGCAGCTAAAACCCGAAGAGGAAACATTAGCACAGAACTTTCTGAAAAATTATGGTTCAAGTTTCCTGGAGATTTAGGAATGAGAATCAAAAAGGAGTTCGAGGCCGATACCGGGGAGGACGGTTGGAGTAATCCCAGAATACTCTTCGCTTATAATTACCTGAAGGTATGTGTGAAGCAAGCGCTACTGTGAGTCTGAAAGATTTGTCTTTCTGCAAAGAAATTCCAATCAGAGGCTATTATCCAAGTAACAGCACAGGGAAATCCTCAGTCAGGAAGAGTACAACGTATAAAGGCAAGCCTCATGAAACGCACGCAAGAATAGAGAAGAAGAAGTACCTTAAGAAGTGCAAGTGCTACTTATGCGGAGAAGAAGGACATTTTGCTAAGGAATGTTCTAACAGCAAAAGAGATGTCAGAAGAGTCGCAATGATGCAAACGGTGGAGATACCAGACGACTTTGACATTGTATCTGTTGATGCAGATGATGATGGTGATGACGTTTATAGCATACTCGAAGATGAAGAAGATTACGTAAATGAAATTGGGCTATGAAATGATTAACGTCAGAATCACTAGGGATAATGGTGAAACCTTTTGGCTAGGAAAACATGGAGGATGGCAGCCAATGGTTAGAGTCACCAGACAGCAGCATGATTGTAGACATATATGGCACGTGAATGAAGAAATTCATGATTATGAATTATCTAAATGCCATTTCTGCAAGAAGATAACAACCTCAAGAGCCAGGGCTCACTGCCCTAATTGCCTTCTAACATCATGTCAGATGTGTTCGGATCATTACATTGAAATCAAAATAGAATCCAAGCCAGTCTATCAGAATATCCGAAAGCAGGCGGTAATCCAGAAGTCACTTGTTCAACAACAACAGGAGTACATGCAGTGGCAAGAACAAGAGATTGATCGGCTCAAAAAGGAAACGGAATACTGGAAGCAAAAGTATCTGTCGGCTATCCAGGAAGATTTTTCCAATGAGTTGGAAAACCTTCAATTTGGGGGGAAGAGTATGGGTTCAAAACAAGAAAGTATAGGCATCAAGATAAAAGAACCACAACAACCCATCAATACCAGTAAAGAAGCACCTTCTAAAGAACCAGAAGCTCAGATTGGTACAACAAGCTATCCAAGTTATGCTGAAGCAGTAAAGGCTAAACAAGAAGAAAATAGAAGGAGCAACTCCCTTTTGCTTCTTACCAATGAGACGAGAAGCACCTACATTTTGGTGTACAACAACCGAAAATCTCGAAGATGATGAAGATCGATCGATCTTACTAATCAAAGGCGAATACATAATGCTTCAAGAAGAATGAGAAGATTAGTATGCCGCCTTAACAACAGGCCCTATGAAAGAACGTTGGAACAAGAAATAGATCCTCAAAGAACGCTGAGGTTATCTATGAGGCAAAGAGCAAGAATAGTACCAGCTGAAGTACTATATCATAGCAGGAATGATGACGTAAACCACCGGGTTTATGTGCACAGATCGGAAGAAGCCATCTTGTGTGTAGAAGGAGATCAGGTAGACAGGACGTTTGTTCAACCTGAAAGTATTGAAGCTTTGCAAAGGCAGAACTATGCCTTTATTCATGTGGGAATCCTACAAGTCGACTACGCATCCTACATCGGCAAAGACAAGGCACACGGCGATGGTTGTCTTCGAGAGAACAGATGGAGCAGTGATCAAGCTATACTAGCAACCATGGAAGTTGACCTGACTCACGGGAGCCAGATCGTCTATGCAATCCCAGACACCATGATGACCCTTAATGATTTCTGTAGAAATATACAGATCTCAGTTCTTACAAAAGGTTACGAGAATTGGCAAAATGGTGAAGCTAATTTGTTAATTACAAGGGGAATGGTTGGAAGACTCTCAAACACTTCCAATGTAGGATTCGCTTACTCAATACAAGGAGTCACTGACTATCTTGTTAGCCATGGAGTTCGTGCACTACAAGGAGTCGCATACAACACCAGAGAAGTTCAAGGAAAGAATTGGTTAATAAAACCTCCCAAGGTTGAACCAATACCTATGCAACCAAGGCATGTTAGTACAAGGAATCTATTAGGAGGAGGAATTTCCATGAGGTTCAGCAATTATGAACCAGCTTCCACATCTGAGCCACCAAAATACAACCGTAATGACTCGAGTAGATTCGCATTTGCGCGTAAATTGCGGCGATAATACTAGTCCATGAAGAAATACCCGTAAGAAGGTATGAAGAAGAAGATGGATGGTATAATCGGGACAAGATTCGGCAAATACAACTACAAAGTTAGATATGATGCACCCCGTAAACAACGCCAATCAAGAAATAGTAGCTACCTACCGGGAGGCGTAGATGAGGATGACGACCCTGCAGATAGTTTTGAAGCATATGGTTGGAAAAGAATCTTAGATGAAGAAGAGTTTAAAGAACCATATGAAACTTTTGAAGAAATGGACGACAAGAACCGTAAATGGAGTACCCAAAGAAAAGGGAAATTAGAGTCAAGTAAAGAAGAAGAGGACGATTGGAATGATTACCCAAAGTTGCGAAAGTTTAAAGAAGTTGTAGCAAGCGGGTAGAATCAGTGGTGCTTACAATCCACCGTGGAATGTAGCTCAAACACCAATCATATATCCACCACCGAGGAGGACCCGAATACCAAAGAAACCCTTATTTGATAATTACAAGCCTCAAAGCTCTAATTTTAGGCGAAATAATTATAATGAATACCGCAATTCCCATCAAGACAATTGGAGACAGAGCAATCTTCGTAATTCCTACCCAAATAGGAATGTTTGATGAAGTTTTGAAAGGTGGATCTCTATAACGAAGAACGTTGTTGCGTAAAGAGCATTTGCAACAAATCAAGAGGCGGATTTTATAGAAAATCGCTAGAGAAACCGAGAAACTCATGGATGTCATGGAGAATGGCGTGCAAGGAGAATACAACCGATAGTTTTGAAGCGTCGAGTCAAGGTACTGTAACGTGATCTCTCGATCAAACGAGTTTTCTCAATGGAGGATCCATTCACAGATCAACGGAGATGCAAGAAAATCTGAGACCTTGAAAAGCTCTCTTGTACAAATGTGAAAGATATAGTCAAATTTATGAAAGATTATATGGCGTTAGCAGCTAAAACCCGAAGAGGATACATTAGCACAGAACTTTCTGAAAAATTATGGTTCAAGTTTCCTGGAGATTTAGGAATGAGAATCAAGAAGGAGTTCGAGGCCAGATACCCAGGAGTGACGGTTGAGTAATCCCAGAATACTCTTCGCTTATAATTACCTAGAAGGTATGTGTAAGAAGCAGCCGCTACCAGAGCCCGAAGATTTGTCTTTCTCGCAAAGAAATTCCAATCGAGGCTATTATCCAAGTAACAAAGACAGGAAATCCTCACCGGAAGAGTACAACGATAAAGGCAAGCCTCATGAAACGCACGCAAGAATAGAGAAGAAGAAGTACCTTAAGAAGTGCAAGTGCTACTTATGCGAGTAGAAGGACATTTTGCTAAGGAATGTTCTAACAAAAAAAGAGATGTCGGAAGAGTCGCAATGATGCAAACGTGGAGATACCGACGACTTTGACATTGTATCCGCTGATGCGATGATGATGGTGATGACGCTTATAGCATACTCGAAGATGAAGAAGATTACGTAAATGAAATTGGCTATGAAATGATTAACGTCAGAATCACTAGGGATAATGGTGAAACCTTTTGGCTAGGAAAACATGGAGGATGGCAGCCAATGGTTAGAGTCACCAGACAGCAGCATGATTGTAGACATATATACAGCAGTAGATCCGAATAGAAGAAACAGGATGGGCCAGCCATTTCGACATGTATAGAGGTAGATAAATGGGCAGATCCGGTAGCTTGTGATTAGGTAAAAGGGTGATAGGGTTAAAATGGATAGGATGGGTTGCCCTGTATCACTTTTGTGCAAATTTTTAAATTTTCATATACGTGGAAACCCTCTTGAGCAAATCGTGTCAAAACAATAAAGTCACCATCTCCCAAAACGAATAATAATCACGGCTAAATATTACGACTTAATATTGCAATAAACAAATAAACAGTAGCGAAAGCACATCGTAGCAACCTCTTATTTTTTGACAGATCAAATTAAAACAGTATTTCAAATAAAGAACAATGGTATCTAACAGTCACGGAACTTGTAAAGAACAATGTTTAGGTTAAGGCTATACTAACCCGCCAACACGCGAACCCGAATAAGTTAACATGAACACGACTCGATTGCCACCCCTAATATATTGTTAATGAAGCGTCAAGAATCAAATAGTGATGTGCAAACCGTAAATACAAACCCTTGTAAGCTTGATATGAAAATATACTTAAATAGATTTAACAACTATCATGAGCATGCTAAACTTTAACAAATGCACAACTTGTGATTAGAACGATCGAACGCGGAAATTTTAACATGACCTACGATTAGGAAAAAACAGGAAAATCGTAGTTAAGAATTGATTCGTGTAATGTTTAAAAGTTTGTATTGTTGTTATCCCACTTTTAACTATAAAGACAAAAATTATATTAAGAAAGGATTGTTTAACGAGTGCCTTCAAGTTATTGATTAATCAACATTTACTAAACACAAAAGTTCTTTAGACTAGGCATTGTGACACGGGTCTTGTTTGTAACAAGGATTCCTTTATGTGATCTTAGAACTTTGGATGAGGCCTTTTTGTGGTAGGATCCTAAATCTTTATGTGAGGCTTTAACTGCATTAAGATTTTAGGATACTCTTGCAAAAGAAAAATGAAGTCCAAGTTTTATAATTTTGGTAGATCTCAGATTGGCGATGATGCCATATTAGTCCGTTCAGGTAGAGCAGTTGTTCACGATATTTGTGTTGATTTGATTATGAAAATGTAACACACATATGCATATAATATATGTGTACGCACACACATATGCATATAATTTATGTGTATATAAAATATGCATATATATGCATATATATATATATATATATATATATATACTAGCGAGAGACACGCAACGCGGCATGGTGCACTACGTGACTAAATATGTCAACACTCGGCCTTGTTGATGATGTTTTAGATGTGTGTGAGAGATATTAAATGTTTTGTGTGTATTTATATAGTGAACGCGGTTATATGTTTTTAATAATCATTATTGATAATAATGATTTTTAGCGGTTACACGTTTTTAATAATGGGCTATAAATGATTTCAAGATTGTATTTAATTTAATTGAAACGTCTGCATTTAAATTTTACTAATGGGATGTATTGAATTTTAAGTCTTTCCTTTATAATAAATGTGTAGGCTTGTTTTTTAAGACTTCGTTTTTTAAGACTTCCTTCCACCTCATCAACCACCCCACCTCACCCCACCCCGCCCGAAAAAAAAAGAAAAAAAAATCGATTTTTTTTCTATGCGAATAGTTATCAAGATCACACTTATAGTTATCGCATCAACGTTATAAGTTACTACAATAATGAAATAAAAAAGTGCATTAACTTATAAGTGTGATGTAACTTTTAACTGTGATGCGGTAAAAAAAAAATCCCGAATTTTTTTTATAGATATATCTACATTTGTATATATATACATATGTACTATACATATGTACACACATATGTGTGTGTGTGTATATCGCACATATACATATACATACGCACATATACATACATACACACACATGTATATAAATATTTACGTATAGTATGTAAATTGGTTAAGAGATGGGAATGGCTTTGTTGTTTGATTTCCCGTGTTGAATGGTAAGGACCCGATGAGATTCATTTAGATCAAGAAGCTCGGGTAACACTTAAACAAGAACCATATTGTACTGTGAATTGCCCAAGTGTGTGAAAAACTTATGTGATAGTGTGTGTTCTCTGATTTTATAGAGAGGCTTGTAGGGTTTAGAGATAAACCCTTGTGGGATGATCAACGGCTGCCATAACAGGGTGTTGATCATCCGAGAGGAGACAAGGAGGACATATGTCATTCGTCCTTTAGCTTGTAGTGGTGCTTGCCGTTCTTCCCACTATGCGATGTCAGATGGTACATCTTAACCACTAGTGACAGTTGGGGAGCAGTATCTTTGTCTCTAGTGAGTCAGGCCTGAGAGGTCTTTCCAGGCTATGTGGCCTAGGATTTAAGTCGGGCCTCTATTAAGTGTTGATTGGACCTTGGTGATAAGCTTGATATGAGAGTGTAATTAATGGGATTGGGCCATTAATATTGATACGCTATCAAGCCCCCTCCCCCAATCTACCAGGGTTCGCTCCCAGGCCTTTTGTTGGTAGGCTTATGGTCGCATTTGTCTTCTGTGATGATAACTAGATGCACGATTTTTTACCTCGATCAGGGTTGTAAGCTGAGTTGGGAAATATGTGTACTTAATGTTTACATGGGGAAGTCTAGGAATATCCTGCTTCGGATTTATTCGCTATCCTTGAGATATGACGCGTCTTTATTGTCTTTGGGAGTGTAGACGGCGCCATCCTGACGTGTGTGCTCACGTCAGCTCGTGCGTACTCGTGCCTTGCAAGGTGTTAATCACGCGCCTTATTAAATGTGTTATGATCCAATGGGCCTTGATGATTCGTTTTCTTTGCCTATAAATAGGGTTAGAACGTCTGGGAGGTTACAACTTGAAACAATCAGAGCCTCTTTTCTCCATTTTTTCCACATCATTCCCAAACCTCAAAAACTTACTTTCAAGGTTTTTTTGTAGGCTTTTCAGTGTATTATTCACAAGATTATTTTGCCCTCCTTCGGTTTTTGTAGTGTAAGATGAAGAGTAGTTTTCATGGCGAAGACATTTGTGGTGTGGGATCCTTTACCCATTTATGGGGATTGGATATGGTGACACTTGTTCCTCTTCTATCCTTGTCTAACGTTGCCATCCTGCGGGTGTATTTTGATCCTGCTGGAGTTTTGCAAGTGATTGTTAGGATGGAAGGTGTGGAGGGTCTTGCATCGGACTTTCTATCATCTTTCAAAGTCCTATAAGGGTGATTTGGTGGTCCTGATGAGAAACTTAAATGTCACACCGTATATTCGAAGTGGGAGTCTTCATCTTTGTAAGAGACTTAAATGTTACATCGCGCTTCCAGTCGTCATCGGTTGGCGTAAACTAGCCCTTAATGTCCGGAAGCGTGGGTCGGTGGTCATTTATGTTATCCCCCGTGGATTGGGGACGAAGGTTGTTGTTCTCCTGCCCTTGGAGGAACATCCACATATTGTTGTCAACCAGGCCTTGATGGGGATGTTGAGTTGTGGAGCCTTGCCCCTCGTCGTAAGGGTAGATGCCCCTGACCTCAGTAAGTTTTTTGATTTTGCAAGGTTTACTTCTGAGATTTTTGTTTGATGGACTGTTGATTTATTTGCATTTGTTGTTCTCGCATGTAGTTCTTGGTCACTACCGGAACTGCAAATAATGTGATTCAGCCGCTATGAGTCCCTTAAAGCATTCTGCAAGTATAAATGTTTGAGGGGTCGAGGTCGGATTATAAATCTTTGATAAGGCTTAGGTCCCGTGATGAGCGTCTATCAGGGATCACCCTTGTGGACTGTGCCTCATTCCGGTTTTTCCCTGAGTCTTATCCAAGCTCAACTCGAGTTGTGCTCACCTAAGCCTCTTGTCCGTGTAGGTTTAAGCATGAGCATGTGAGGTCATTATTAGCTACGTCCGGAAGTCCCTTAGAGGAGTGCTCATAATCTGTGTCGTATCAGGATTATTTTGTAAAATGTATCATGCATGTATGGTCTTGGGTTTTGTAATCGGGTGGTTTACCCTGATTTTATAAGAAAATTAACTATTCGTCAATTTATTATTTTGTGTTTACTAGGTTTATGTAGGCCTGGGTTTTCAGTTAGGATGTTGTAATCCCGAACTCTTAGTGAAATTAACTTGTCTAGCTAATTTACTGTATGTGTACGTTACCAGGCTCGTGTAGGCCTCGGTTTTTAGTTAGGATGTTGTAACCCTGAACTCTTAGTGAAATTAGCTTGGCTAGCCAATTTAGTGTATGTATGTTATTCCTATGTTTAGTGATCAGTTAAACATAAAGAATATCCGCCGTTAAAAGTTTGTTTAACTTTGACACGATAAGAAGTACTTGTGTTTTGCCGTGCACATTATAACTAATACTATTGACTAGCTATCTTCGAGTAACTCACTCATGGCAAGTTGTGTGTATGTGTACCTTGTAGGAGGCTTGCGCGATGAAACCGTATCCAAAGTGTCGTCGGATGTATTCCCTGCTTTTTGACCTGTAGGCGCCTTTTGATCATGAGCATTTTCATAAAGGCTAATTGACGTTCGAGTAAATGTTTACTTGTATGAATCAGTTAAATGAGACACTTTGTTTGAAAAGTGTTGGATTTGTCACTATATATTTGTAGAAATAGTATAGATGAGCTATCCTGGGTGTTAAAAACCTTGATGAAAAATGAAAAATGAAAAATCCACTCAAGTGTAGCATGTCCATCAGGCTGTATGCTTGCCATTAGAGAGTATGATCCCCCTTGGGTGGTTCCTATCAGGTAGAGCTTTTTTAGATCAGCGATCCACCTTTAGATGTAACATTGTTTGAGGTTGAATGCATGCCATGCTAGGGGAATGTCATCTCCTTAAGGAGTTGTTAACAGGTAAGAACCATTGTCGTTTGCTTGCCAAATGATGTGCGGCCCTTCCCAATTGGGAGCGAGCTAGCACTGACCCACAACCTTGCTGACCTCATTTATGCGCATTACATGGTCGCCACGTTTGAAAGAGTCTAGGCGGACGAGTTTGTTGTAATACTGTCATTTTGTTTTTAGAGTGTGCTAGGCGGATGGCGGCTAGTCCTAGGTCTAGCCTGAGGGAATCTTCATTTTCATCCTTGTTTGTTGAAGGGTGTTTCACCTGTACTTTCCTTTGGTGTGGTTCTATTTGCCCACAATATGCTTGAAAGCTCATCCACCGAACAAGCCTTGTATTCTTTCATCCGTTTCTCAATTGGCTACCTCTGCATGACCATTAGCCTGAGAATTAGCCTAAGAATGGTATGGAGATGTAGTAACTAACTCTAGAAACCCTGGTTTTTGCATCATGATTTGAATGGTTCGCTGACGAACTGAGTTCCGTTTGTCAGTTATGAGTGTTTGTGGCATGCCGAATCGAGTGATGATTTAATCACAGACAAAAGGTTAAGAATTTTCTTGAAGTGATGGAGCGATGATTTAATCATAGACTTGGTGAAGTAATCTACGCCTACAATCATATGTTTGACATTTCCTGGGCTAGCCGGGAACTATCCGCATATATCGATTCCCCATTGATAGAATGGCCAGGGTGCAGTAATAGGGATGAGGTTGTGTTTTGGAACGTGTCGGATGTTGGCATAAGCGTGACACTCTTGGCATGTTTTGAGCTCAACCTTTGCGTCTTGATTTACTGTTGGCGAGTAGTACCTCATCCTGATTGTTATGGCTGCTACAACGCGTGACATGAGTGAATGCCGAACATTTCATTGTAGATGTCTTGATTGCTCGTTGGTTTTGCCCCCCTGAGGATTTGTGTGATTGAGAAGGATGTGAAGTATGGCAAGATCTGGTCGACTAGTGCCAAGGTATAGCTTCATTGGCTCCTCCTTTGCGGTGTATTCGCCCCACATTTGTAAGGCTACTAACAAGGTGTCTAGAAATACCTTGATCCTTTTAACCTTCCATTGTTTTTATTGTGCGTAAGCCTGCTAACAGTGCTTCGTACTCTGACTCATTGTTTGAGGTTTTGAAATTGAACTTTAGGGCATAAGTGAAGTCGTGCCCAAATGGGCTTGTAAGCACTAACCCTACCCAGAACCTTTCTTACATAAAGCTCCGTCAGTGTGTGAAGTCCATGTAAAGTCATCGTGGCAAGTGGGTGTTGGCTGTATTTTCGACTTCTTGCCCGGTATTGTTGGAAGCGGCGGCGAGAAAATCTGCCATAACTTGCCCTTTGACCGAGTGTCTGGATCCAAAGGTGATTTCGTGTTCACTTAGCTCGATCGCCCATTTTGACATTCTGCCTGTATACTCGTGGTTCGATACGTGTTGCAAGGGCCTGTCTGTTAGGACGTGTATTAGATGTGCTTGGAAATACCTTTTGAACAGCCTAGATGATAGTAGTAAGGCGAATACCAACTTTTCTAGTGGAGGGTAGTTGACCTGTGCATCTTGTAAAATTTTGCTGAAGAAGTATATTGGCTTTTGGACCTTGTCTCGTTCGGCTAAGAGTACTTACCCGATTGCCTCCTGGGATGCTGCCAGGTACATAGTGAGAGTTTCACCCGGTAGTGGGGCTGTTAAGGTGGGTACTTAATTAGGAACACCTTGAGGTCTTGAAATGCCACTTCAGCCTCTTCCGTCCACTCGTGTACCTTTTTCTTGTTACACTTGGTTAACACTTTAAAGAATGGTAATTGCTTTTCTGATCATCCGAGAGCCAAGCCAGGTGTTGATCATCCAATAGCAGACAAGAAGGTAAATATCATTTGTCCTTTAGCTCGTAGTGGTGCTTGTCGCGCGTCCCTACTACGCGATGTCAGATGGTACATCTTAACCGCTAGTGACAGTTGAGGAGGAGTATCTTTGTGTCTACTCGGGCATGCCTGAGAGGTGCCTAGGATTTAAGTCGGGCCACTATCAAGTGTTGATTGGTCCGTGGTGATAGGCTTGATCCGAGCGTGTAATTAATGGGTTTGGGCCATTAATATCGATACGACGTCGTATACGTATACGTATATGTTGTTGGGATTTTAAGATGAGTTTGGTAAGTTTTTGAAACAGCTGAAGCATAATGTACAAATAATCTATGTTGTGACTTATTGTAGATCTTATGAAGCTCATGGTTCAAGCTCATAAAGCAACAGCCCAAGTAAGGGTATGTGAGACTCAGTAAAGCAAAAAAAAGGATAGTGGATTGGTTTTGGAAAGCAATCTTCGGTTGCAACCACTGCACCATGATTCCTACTTTTAAACATAGTAGAGATCATGGCTATCTCTTTATTATGTTTATTTGGACCCTATATAATAGGTAGAATTGAGCCAAGTTTGAAAAAACACAGAAAATCAACTAGTAACACACACAAATATGTTGGGTTATGCTTCATCTTCTTGCCATCTTTTGCATCAATCCTTAGGTCGTTACGTACGAGGCTTGCAGCGAATCGAGCACGTAAACACCTTTTAAAGACATGGAACTTCTTCCCGTGCTAGACTCTTAACGGGTGTTTAAATCGTGTCATATAATGTAAACAACATGTTGGTCAAAAGTTGTCGTTAGGCAATAGAATTGTTATACATTTAAGGTTGGTTTCATCTCGACATTTACATGGCAGGTTCATTCTTTTTCAATCTAATGTTATTTATCGTTTTCGGTCGATAAATGTGTGATATCGAGCATCACTTTAATTACGTTTATTTGACAAAAGCAGGTGTCAAACGACATGATCTCACTATTCTTATTCCAACAATCTTAAAAGGTGTTTAAACGTTATGAAATACCTGTTTGTTTAAGAGTTTTTAAAAGGGTTACGAGATCGATTTTGGGCCATGATTATTATGAAGCTTATTTACTACATTACGATGAAATATGTTTTCCTTTGGAAATAAGATAAAACAATCAAGAATTGAAACTTGATAAATAGGCTAATTCATTTGACATTTAATTGGTTTTAGGACACACGTGTGACATTTGAGATACGCACTTAGTGTTTTATATTTATAACACTAAAAGTCAAGATTTTAGTTATGGAAAAAGTTGTTTCGGAAATCTTTAAACCAAGTTTAATATATTTTAGCATGTTGGCTTATATATTAAAGATGAAATCATGATTGTAGATCACTTGGCTAAGGAGAGACCATGTATATGTTTTGGGCGATTTATTGCTGGTGAGCATTTAAGAAGGAATGTATCGCCATGAGATATCAGATTTAGTTGTAATTAGTTTTGAATAGAAGTTGTCAATGTGAGTTCTTTTTAAAGTTT
The DNA here is from genome assembly GCA_022545495.1 of Chrysanthemum lavandulifolium. NCBI lineage: Eukaryota > Viridiplantae > Streptophyta > Magnoliopsida > Asterales > Asteraceae > Chrysanthemum > Chrysanthemum lavandulifolium. The sequence continues at coordinate 37,182,775 of CM040242.1, read as the reverse complement.
GTGTTGATTAAGTAGTATGTATTATTTGTTTATTACTACTTGGGTCATACAATGAAAAGTAAAAAACATAAATTAGTTTCAAAATTATTATTTCGACAATGATAATACTTTACAATATATGAAGTTTGAGAAAGAAGTTTGTTTTGTTGTTAAAAAAACACCCCCTAAATGAAATAACTATTGTTATTTCATGGCTTCATGCAAAAACCAAATATTTAAATACCTACCTAACATGCGGCTATCCTGCTTCTCGATCTTTTTGAAAATTTATTTATTTAGATCGATTTTTAACTGAACGTATATGATGTCAGGTTTGAAAGAGTGGCAACAATATCTCAGGATACCACTAGGGGAGATAAAAAAAGGAACAAACAATTTTGGAAACTGTATCGGATCAGGTGGATATGGTAGGGTGTATGAGGGAGAGCTCATCATTCAAGGAAAGCATATGAAGGTTGCTGTGAAAAGGTTAAGCTGGTCAAGCAAATCCGGACAAGGTTTAACTCAGTTTTTGACAGAGATTGACTTACTTCAAGGTCTAGAGCATCCAAACATCATCTCTCTTATCGGCTTTTGTGACGAGGACAATGAGAAGATTATTATCTATGAGTTAGCAGAGCGGAGAAGTTTTGATCGTTATGTAAGACGTAGCAATGCCACTTATACCCTTACATCATTAGAAAAGCTCAAAATTTGTGCAGATGCAGCTCGTGGACTTGCTCACCTGCATAGGGGTGTTGGAAAACATCGATCCATAATCCATAGGGATATAAAAAGCGCAAACATTTTGATAGATAACAACTGTGTTGCTAAAATTTCTGATTTTGGATTAGGATTAGCATGTCTAGGCAGAGATGAAGTTATTTCCGAAGTTTGTGGCACACCACTGTATTGTGAACCAGAATACCGTAGTCGTCATATTGTGACAAAGCAATCGGACATATATTCCTTTGGCATCGTGCTATTTGAAGTTTTGTGTGGGAGATTGTGCTACTACAAAGAAGCTGCTAATGGTTTTGAGTTCTCGGGTAAAAAGGCTATAGAATACTATGAAGATGGAAAACTGGACAAAATTGTTGATCCTAGATTAATGAAAGAAATGAGCTCTGAGTCCATAAACAAATTCGCAGCAATTGCATATGGGTGCATGCAAACACATCGAGGACACCGATCTCCTATGGATCAAGTCACAAAAGAGCTGGAAAACTTGTACAAAATCCAGGTAACTTTAAAGTACATGATTTGTATCTTTTTAGATGGCAAATTATTCACAGATTTAAACAACTATCTCACATAATATTTCACTAATGTTTCAACCGAAACGTGAACCCTTTTGTTCGATGGGTCAATCACATACTGCTAGACCAAAAAGCTTACAGTTTCCAATTTTCTAATCGAAAAATGCAATAGCATCTCAACATATTTTCTAAACTTTCTAACACTTTTTCTTAAGACAAAACCCCTCTCCTGCTTTGCTTACTAGAACATTCGAGATGATAAATTATAAGAAAATTTTCCACAATTAAGTGCACAATTACGTTTTCAGGTGTGAAAAGTGTGTGTTTTGGAATAAGGTGATTACACTTGATAAACGTTTTAAAGTCTGAGCTTTGTTAGTTTATGGTTAAAGAGATGGTCCTGTGATTCCCCTTGTGAATAAAAATGATGATGCGTTTTATATTTAGATGCAGCATGAGGTGGATAAAAATGATGATGCGGACAAGCCTTTGTGACACAGCCCGACCGTGGTCTTGTGCAGGTTTATTTGTGATTATACGCTTGAGTAAAATGCCTTTTTAGGTAAGACTTAATGATATGAAATTGAGTATCATTTAATTACATGTGTTTGAGCTCTCCTAATGCTTTTATAGTCTTTCTTCAGGTCTCTCCATATGTGTTGAATTTAATCCGGAAATTATCAATCATTTCTTTTGTGAGGAGAGACATTGTGCGTTTGTATCAAGTTGGTTATATTAAAGTATTATTTGTTCAAGCTTATTGGCAAATATTTTGGTGTTGGTTTTTGTAATAAACTCTAATATGTTTGAGCTTTGTTTATACAATTATAGTGTAAGTTCACATATTGACATTCATATTTTTAATCAGTTATATCATCTACGAACTTTTGTTACTATAAGTGCCTTTTTTCAATTCAATTGTCTAATTATTGGAATGAAATGAAACTTCTTTCAAACACTTTTGAATTTATGTTGAACACGGGTTATGAGCTAGTTTATAAACAAGATGAAATTGGGTTGAATGTTGTAACCCTTTTTTAAGTGCTTACACAATTGGATTTTACTTAACAATTCTTGTTCGTTTAAGACCAGATCAATTAGAGCTTTATTCAAATCTAAAAAAAAAAATTGGCTAAATAATAAACTTTTAAAGATTTTATTACTTTACCCTCATTTTTTTGAAATAGGCATGTATTGCCCATTTAAGTTAAATGATAAGGCACATGTTTTTCTCGAACATTACATCGCTTTTAAAGAAAAACTTATATTTAATTTTTAAAGGTGTTACGCGGCGAATTTATTTCGTCGTTTTGGGTTTTAAAAATGATTCAGATAACACGGTTTCGCTTAAATTTACAAGATGTTTGAGAGCATACCCGCCAGTTTTGCCACCTCTAGTATCAATCATAATTCACACATATTGCATCATTTAAATAAAGGGTTAATTCCATATATACCCAGTTAAAACCCTCTAATGTCATATTTGTCCAACCAAAACACATAATACCATATATACCCAATTTAAATACAAAATTTGACATATCTACCCAATTTATTATTAAGTCAATTAACATAATTTTAACATTATTAAATACCCATTATACCCTCCATAAAAACACATCACCCACCATACTTTGTGTACATCTATGTGGTCATGATCATCATGTTACTACTCCTAATAATTTGTTTGTACGTCACGACTCCAACCTCACTGCCAATTTACTCCTAATAATTGTAGCATTTGTTCTCATGGAGAATTTCAAGTACTCGTAGAATATAGTTTAATAAAAGTAGCTAAAATTTTCGGTGCTCAAGTTGCCATAGCACGAAGACTTGTGTTGATTCTCTTAATGCTTTATTTCAGAGATTCGATTTGTATAGTACAAAGAAAAAGAGATACCTAATTAGTTAAATTCGGGTGTACAATTAAAAAATAATATACTACAATTAATCGTCTCATTTTGGTTTTGCTGCAAAAAGTTGACATAAAGATTTATCAGCAAGAGACATATAAAACCTTGATTACATTAAAACGCAACAAACGGACAATATCTAATGCGGAAGGTGTCACTTAAGTCTGCCAGATTCAATAACAATAATTTTATGTAAGTGTTAGAAATAGATGTTTAGCATTCATTATAGTTCTAGTTCATTAGTAAGACCCAATTGGTGAAATTAAATATTTCGAATACGGATCAAGTTTGTTGTAAAGCAATAAACTAGCAGTCGATTGTGAGAAACAAACAATTAATAGTAGTAGTAGCATGATGATCATGGCCACATAGATGTACACGAAGTATACTAGGTGATGTGTTTTTATGGAGGGTATAATGGGCATTTAGTAATGTTAAAATTATGTTTAATAGATTTAATAATAGAATGGGTAGATATGTCAAATTTCAGATTTAAATCGTGATATATACTAGATATGATTTTGGTTGGACAAATACGCTATTGTAGAGCTTTTAATTGGGTATATATGTAATTAACCCTTAAATAAAAATGCTCAAGTTCCGCCAACCACGGATTTGACAAGATGTATAGCAATTTAAATAAACTAATGAAAAAACCATGTCTACCTGAAGCAAGAAGCGAGATCTGCCCGATGTGATGTCCCCTGTGTTTGATAAAATATGAAGCAATTTGACTGCCATTTCACCTGACGAAGTTTGAATCTGCAGTATGAGACTTCTGGTAAAGCGTATCAACTAAGATAATAATACATCATCTAATAGCGATAGAAACTTGTGTCGAATCCGATCCAATTTGATCGGTAATTTCATCATGTAGCTTTAGATCCAAAATAAAGAGGATGACATCTGCTTCCATTCCTTTTCTTTCTTTTAGCAAAAGAGCCATGAATCTTCTCTCTTTACAAGAGATTTGTATGACAAAAGATATGTAAATTTGAGGATGAAGAGAGACAGAAAAGGATTTTCATAGAAAACATGTTGGTCTTATATGGAAGGGAGAAGATAGGAGTCAAAGTCTTACTATATACATTGAGTCTATTTTTTTTTTTTAAAAAGACATTGAGTCTTTATTAGTTTATTATATACAATGAGTCTATTTTTTTTTAAAAAAAAGACATCGAGTCTTTATTAGTTTATTATATACAATGAGTCTTTATTATATACAATGAGTCTTAAAATATTCATTGAATGAAGTCTTGTACATTGAACGTGATAGGATGCTCTAACAATATGACAGTTTTTTTTTTTTTTTTTTTTTTTTTTTTAAAGCTTTTACATGTGTTTTATTGCATTGCATTAAAGCCAAGAAATGGTGGTCGGTGGGACGAAGACGGCTAAACAAGACTACTGTAATCCAGGAGCAGGCTAAAATTAAGACGCCATCAAACCAAGACACGTTATACAAATTGCTTAATTTAAAGACTTAAACGATTTAAATAAATTCCTTAAACGTAATATTTTACTAAAGATAAGACCAAAGAAACAAATGCAGACCCAACACGCCGCTTTTATCGCACTTAATCTTTAAGCAGATGCAATTAGAGTTAATATTTGACGATTTACCCGCTTTGATACCGAAAATAAGAGATGCAGATTCAATTTCCGTGAAAGATATCAATACAAATATAAATATTCATACTTATACTCATTCGAACTTTGTATAACTTGAATGTTTATGATAAAATTACAACTATAAATTTGTATTATTGTAAGTTTAAAACATCTATTTTAATGTCAAAATTTAATGTGTCATTAGTGTACATTATAATGCAAAGTGTAGAATTTAGTTATATCAATTACTAATTATAGTAAGTTGTGTAGGCTTAAAAAATTAAGACTTCCTTCTTTAAAATGTCCTAAATACATTATAAGGTAGTATAGATTTATATTAAAAAACATAAATATATTATATAAAAAAAAAATCTTTAAAACGATCGAAAGTTTCTACAATTAAGAAAAAAATGTGTCTCATAATGTCTCATTTAAGTTTTCAACGAATGCATGTACTTGAATTAAAAAGTATGGGATAATCATCTAAATCTTTAAAAATACGCCCATTTACCTATCTTTTCGCCAAGACATTTTACCACTTCTACATTGTATGAATAGTTTTTTTTAAAAGCTTTATATAAAGATTTAACAAACATAAGTTTCTTTTTTAAGATTTAGCTAATAAATATAGCGTGTATTAAATGCATTGAATATTTCAAGTCATTAAAGACTCAAGATTGCAGACGCCTAAGTCATGGTTTACACATTTTTTTCCACAATAATAAAATTTAAAATAAGCTCACACATAATCTAGCTCTATTTTCACAATAAAAAAGGGTGATACTTACACCATATTTTTTTATCCATTCATCACATTTTATGCATTGAATTATTGTACGAAATGCATCAAAATCAAAAAAATAAAATATCATTCACACATAACCAAATTTCTTTTCCACAAATAACAATATACGGAGTAATATCGCGTTCACACATAACCTTCCAAGTAACCTACCATACCATTAAACAATATATTTCTCTCACACACTCGTTCAAACCGCGTGATATAAACAAAGAATAAAACGAGACCCGCCACATGACAATGATGGCATCGTAATTTAGTGGGATAAACAAAGAATTAAACGTACCACATGACAGCGTTTTTGGTGGAAAAGTAGAAAAGTGTAAAACTCACCCAATCTATATTTATATTTATATATATATAATAATGAAAAGTTTTATATATATATATATATAATAATTAAAAGTTTTTATATATATATAATAATGAAAAGTTTTTAAAAAGTATATATATAATAATGAAAGATATACTCCTTCCGTCCCATATTGTCATCCTAAATTTTGAGATATCTTAAATTGTCATTCATAACGATTTCAAACCAACGAGATGAGATTTTAGTGCAGAAAACGATATTCGATTGCATGAGAAGATAGCTAGTGATTTTTCTAAAACTTCAAGATATAAAAACGTAAACTTAATATCTATGGAGGAGATATAATAATAAAAAGTTTTTTGAATGAGACATCTTTTCTTAGTCAATTGTCCACTTATCAAAATTTCTAATTCATTTGGCTTGTCATGTGGTCTTTTTTTTTATTTGTACACAGATATTCGAATCGAAATGGCATTTATACCCCTACCTTTTTGTAGCCTTAGAGCTCGTTTTTGTAAATAAGTTTTGAATTTTAATTTGAATTTGAATTAAGGGCTTTTGATTTGTATATGAGTTTATGATTTGGATTTGGATTTATATTTGAATTTGATTTAATGAAAGAAAATATATTATATATTATTATTTAATAAATAATAAAAAACATATAAATGTTTGAAAAAGTGAAAAACAATCACTCCATCAAATTAACACAATAACCAATTTGTTCATATCTACACAATCCCCACTTTGTCAGAAAGAAAAGAGAAACTCACCTCTATTACTATCATTTACTGTGTTGAATTTCACATCTCTAACCAAACGATTAAACTAAAAAATAGAGAAAAATGTCTCTAAACTTTGCGAAAGTTGTCCTCGAAAAAAATTGCAAATATTATCCCTAAACTTTTAATTTTCTACAAGTAATGTCCTTTCCGCGTTACTGTAGTTTCAAATTTTATTTTTCGACTAACGCTCGTTAGAAAATCTCGTTAAATGCCGTGTGAAATGACTATTTTGCCATCCTTTTCTTCAATAATCGCAAATCCACCCTTCTCCTTTCTTTCCCGCCAAACACAACCAAATTTCTCAAACACCATTTCAATATTTATAACCACTGATTGACAAACACAATTTATGAAACACAAAATCACACATAATCGATTATACTTTTTCAAAACGAAATGGACAAATCAGATAACTTCAAGAATCCCATTCGTCCCTGCAACAACCATCACCAACGCCATCACATAACCCCCACCTTGGAAAACCTATATTCATCACACAACCCTGAAAATGAGGTTAGGATAATACCCGGTCCTGCTAGTATTGTTCAATTGGCTAAGCGCCGTAAACAAGCAAATATTAGCAAAGGTGGGCAGGAGTATGTAATTTCGACACAAGACTATATTAGGAAAGTTGTTGAGGATGTGGGTGGGGATGAGGATTTTTCACCGTGGGCCATGGCTTAGCGTGGTTGAGTTTGTGAATGCTAGTAGGGGGTTGTGTTTGGATGTTTAGGTGATATCAAGAGCTTTATCGATAATGGTAAAGTTGATCAAGTTGTTGCAATAATCAAGTCGTGTACTCCAAACGCCGTTGGCGATCTTACAGTAACTCTCAAAAATCTATCTTGTTCAATACATGTTGCAATACATCACAAAATCATTAACGAGGAAGGGGTTATGGAAATGATAATACTGTAGGAGCTGCTGTGATTTTTCATAATGTTTCAGTGTTTTCTCCTAATCGATCACTACATTCACTCCATTATCTTAATATTATAAAGAAAAACTTAGTTAAGGTTTTCCCAAAGGATACACTTTATGGGAATGGGAGTGGGGTAGCTGGTAGGGGAATGTTAAACGAAGAAGAAATAATGGAATTGTTAGTAGAAGAATAACGGGAGAAGCATTGTTACAAACACTGGCAGAAGAAGCAAGGGCCAAACAAGAGGATGAGGAGAGACTTATGAAAGAACGAGGGGAAGATTGGGAACTTGGGGTGTATGGCTATGTATCTGATTCATTTTCCGATTCCGATTAAGTTGTAACTAAAGTCTATGTTGACTTTTAGAAGTCAAAGTAACGTTGCATATGCAAAATGCAGTTCCAAACATAATTAGATTGTGTTAAGAGTTGCATGCCACAAATTAAAGCGACTTTAATGTATTAAACATAAGGTTGAATACTAAAGATGTGTTGAAACAGTTGTATTACTCAGTCATTCATGTTTTTGGGTGTTTGTTGACTTGTAAAAGTTAAACTGGTCAAATCCAAACAACCCCTAAACTGCAAAGGCATATGCAAACATGAAAGTGAAACCAAAACTGGGAACACGAAGATAAAAATTATCATCTAAATTTGCTTCATTTCATAAGGCAATTAATCCGAAAGGTATGACAAATGCAAATCATAATAACTGGGTGTTTCTAAACATTCATCTTCTACATTCATAAATTTCAGTATCCTTAGTATATATTTTTTTTTCTAATTTTCTAACTGTTGCCACTTATTTCCAATGCTCCTTTGCCAATTCACCATGCCTTTTTAACCTGACTTCTCTTTCTTCTTCCTCCTTCCAACTTTTTTGCTCCAAAGAAGCTTCTAGTTCATAATAGAAGCTTTCATCAGAAGGTCATAGGGTTTTTTTTAATCCTCGACAGCTTCAACTTTGGCCGATTGTTTTTGGTTAACTAGGGGGTTTGTGCTGCCACATCTTCCTTATGTTGTTTCCTGTAATGTTGAATGAATAAATCACATGGATATAGAAACATGGAAAACCATTTAAAGATAAACGAACTATAACATACTCGAGTTGATATGCTTCATTGTTTTCGATAATTGCATCTGCATCATCTCTTGCTCTTTTGTTTTCGGTCGACATACTCAGATTTGAATGTGATGGATAAACAAGGTTGATGATCTAAGATGGGCATGCATCAACATGTTTATGGAACGAATATATACACAAATAATGGGGAAACCGAAGAGTCAGTATTAAGTTTTAGAAGCATTATATGTTAACGTGTTAAATTCATAATTGTGTTCATATTTCCAACAATAAATCAAATCTAGATTTGAAATAAAACATATTACATAAATGTTCTTAAAACATATTAATACAACCATATCATAGATAGAAAACATATAGATCTAGAAAACTTATCATATTACATAAACTAATATAAATACAACCATATCATTGAGGTACTTCAAACATACTCAAAACTGAAATGAATACAACCATAACATAGATAGGACAACTTTCATGGTTTTTTGACTCTTTCCTCTATGACTTGGGCGATTAAGTTGTTAATCGATGTCCACATAGAGCGCGCCTCTTCCTTAAACACGCGTAGTTCCTCACGACCCTGAAATGTATTTTTGCAAGCGTGTGGTTCTGGCATTGGTGGAAGTGGTTTTTCTGGGTCTGCGGAGACATACCATGCTTGAGAGCCTCCTACTTTCAATGGGTAATAGACCGCATGGTTGTGACTGTTTGTTGCTAACTTTATGGATTGGGCATCCATGGTGAGCTGAGAGTTTGAATGAGTTTCATGAACAAGGTTTATGATATGAGATTGGTATGTTTGTTTGAGATTGTGAGAAGTAAATGAAGCTGGTTAAATGGGTAGGTTTGTGTGTAAATGTGGGAAGTTAAGACTCATTTACCTCACACAAAGAAAGTTAAACGGGTTTATCTCAAAGTAGCCTGACCCTATATTTGACTACACAAAAGTTAATTGAAACTAGGTTAGAAAGAGTGTGTGTTACACTTGAAGTAAATTCTCCTACCAACTAGTATAGCACATTGTTCAAGTAAAAAAATAAAGAGAAACAATATAGATGGTATTGATACAGATGCGGGGGTGTTGGATGACACCAGCCAATCAACTATAATGAGATGCATTAGCTGTTATATGAAAGTTCAAAATATGGCTGCTTTAACTTTTGATGCAAGGCTACCTAGAGGAGAAAATATATACAAACAAACTGCATAAACATGAATATATTCAAACACCCCCTAAACTGCATATGTAAATCCTCATGCAAAATGCTTAAGCAAAAGGATGTCTTAAAAGATTAAGCAAACAAATTGCATAAACATGTCTTACATATCTGTGAAGATCGTTTAGAGCACTACACCTAACACACACACACACACACACACACACACACCTTTACCTGGTGTTTACATCTTTTTGACTCACGCTTTTCTACATACCTTGTATCTCTTTATATACTAGAGAATGCTAGGGTTTACAAAGAGATAAAGACATAATATAAAGAAATCTTGCTAATAAAGTAAACTGATTTCTTGTATATTCTTTTTCTTTGAAGTTTAGCTCTTTGTCATCTTTAGTCCTTCATCTTTCACATGTTTTGTCTTATCAACTTAAATATTAGACCCAATAATCTTTCCCTAGTTGATAATGACAAAACCACATAATCACGAACTTCCCTTGAAGCTAATATATATGAAAGATAATGACTTCCCCTTAATCATGAAATCACCCAGGATCTTCAAGCTACAAATCTTCTATGTAATGCCTTCTTCCCCTTTTTGTCATAATCCACTATGAGATGCTAAGTAAATGCAACTTTGATTTCAACCACCACGAACTAATATCATACGACTAATTCATCCTTCTAATGCCTCAAGATACTCGCCATGAAGATCACCAAAAAGCTTACTAAAAATGAAATTAAGGCAAAAGAAATCCGAACCAGAAGTACAAATACCAACAAGCAGTAGTAAAAACCTTCCCCTCGAATGATGCATGTAGTAACCATAAGAACTTGTCAAATAACTAACCAACAATGACAGCGAACACCATGTTGTACCAACCATGAATGAGCATCGTAATTCCATGTTACATTTGAAAGATGACAACAACAGTACCTGATATCAAGCTGCAGTAAACAATGTAAAACAGTTCTATGGTTAACGAATACCCTAAGAACTTTTCAAATAACTAACCACCATGGTAACAAATACGTTGTTGTTCCAGACATGAACGAACATAGTACCTGCTAGAATACTAATAAATATGACTACAATAGCATTTGAAACCAAGCAGTAGTAACATGAAGAACAGTTCTAAGAGTAACCGGTAGAAACCATGTACAAGTATCCATTTTTCCCTAAACATGATGTCTACTTTATTAAACATTCCAATACCAGTCTCATGTGTGTGTATATTAATATCCCATGTGTGTGTCTTCTGTCCTATAAACTCCATACAAAAAGTAGTAGCCACAAATTAATAAAAGCACTTTAACCAACCAATTAGGCTAATGAATGAATATGATAATCAACATAATAAATGTTGGGAATACGAGGTAACTAGTGACCCAACCAATTATGATCATGCACTAGGTGACAATCTGATAGACAACAATTTGAAGTTATCACCATCCCATGATGTGTCAACAATGTAAGAATAAATCACTGATCAATTGTGAGCCAATAAATTTAACACCATGTTAAAAGAATGCATGACCACCGTCCAACTAAAACCAATTCAATATACGAACAATATTAATCTTGAACCTAGTAGAGTTGTTAGTCGAGCAACATAATTAAGTCATATCGTAGCCAGGGCAGTCTCCGAGAATGCCTAAAAAAGACGAGGCCCGAGGCAAATGGAAAAAAATAGGCCCCCAAAATTCAAGTTGATAAATTAAATAAAAGTCAATAATCAATGTTAATAAGGTGCTAAACAGGTACTCATATTCATTGGGCCTGTTATTGATTAAAAGTCATGTGCTAAACAGGTGCTAAACAGGTACTCATATTCATTAAAAGTCAATAATCAATGTCAATAATCAATTTTTGGGCCCCTATACAAGTTGGGCCCTAGGCTTGGGCCTTGGCTGCCTACCCCAAGAGCCGGCTCTGATCGTAGCAGTATAAACCATCATGATCATAGCCGTAGCATAAACTAAATATCAAAGTACCATAAGCAGAACATATCGTCACCTGGTACTTAATGAGCAGTACTAATAATCATACGAGCAGTAGAAACTATGCTTTCAAACTGTACAAGCAGCAGTAACGTCATAAAGGCAATATTAAGTAATAAACTGGCAGCATTAATCTATAAAGGAAGTAGTAACGTGAAGATCCAGCAACATAAACAGATTACCAGTAGCAGCATGAACCTTTAACGCAATAATACAACGAGCTGTACAAAGTGAACAACTAGCAGTAATAATATGTATGAGCAGTACTAAGTTTCCAATGGCAGTACTAAAAATTACACAAGCAGTACTAAAACCTACTAGCAGTATTAACTTAGACAACGAGCAATACTTACACGAGAAGTATCAGTAGTAACAACCAAGGACTAAACACTCATGAACAATCAGTTGCTTATGAACTCTATTGCTCCTTCTCCTTTAGACCTCTCTCACGACTCTCAATATTACGACTAGTACCTGTGAACAACCAGTAATGTAACACGTAACATGGTTCCATGTTAACACACGATCTTCTTGTCATGAATTAGGGTTTTTGAGAAAAACCCTTATACCACCGTTTCTTCTTTTAGATTTGTGATCATAAGTACAACAACAACATCCAAATCACCAGCTTGAGAATTACATTAATGGAAATATGCACAACCGACAAACATAATGTGTACCCGTTTATTGTTTTAGTGCCGCCAAAGAGTTTTTTTAAAGTTTCACGTATCATTAAACATCTATCTTCAAATGAACCAGTACCAAACTTTATAACACCAGCTTCCATTATGATTTTGAATGACAAAATAAGGAAGTCAAGTATTACAAAACCGAAAAAATTCAAGAAACCCTAAAAAATCGAATTTTTTATACCTCCCTCTGCAGCATTTTTTGACACAAAATATCTAATGACTCAGACCTCAGATGGAAAATCCCTCCAGTGAAAAGCTAGCCTGATATACAGAGAAGCTTCACCAAAAATTTCGTCCCGATCCAACGGTTAACGAATGAGATATCGATGTTTGAAAACAGCCTTGCAGAAAGGTTACGAATTTTTTTTCAGATTCGAATTTTTACCTTTTGTTTGAAAAACCTTGTAGATCCCTATATCACGAGCTCCCCACTTTGATACCAATTGTGAAGATCATTTAGAGAACTAAGGTTAACAATAACAACGATAATAAGATGCACAATGGATTAAACAAAACATCATTGTTATTATTAAGGTTCTTCGTCATCATCTCTAACAACTACAAATACAAACCAAAAGCCCCAATACTACATGATCAATGGTAGTACGATTACCTATCTCTAACAGTAATAGGGATAAAGGAAACCCTTGATTACCTTAAGGCTAAAATACATAAACCCTAGGCGTTTAGAGCACTACGCCTAACACACACACCCCCCTTTACATGGTTTTTACATCTTTTTGACACACGCTTTTCTACATACCCTGTATCTTTTTATATACTATAGAATGCTAGGGTTTACAAAGAGATAAGACATAATATAAAGAAATCTTAATAATAAAGTAAACCGATTTCTTGTATATTCTTTTTCTTTGAATTCTACTGGTTTAGTAAACCGATTGAATTTTTAGGGATCTTCAGATTGAAGAAATCTTCCTAATTTCATTTTATGGTCTCAGCAGCAGTTTTCATGATTTTATTACTTTATTAGGAAGTATACTGGTCTCTGCAGTAGTTTTCATGATTTTATGGTCTTAGAAATCTTACTAAGTAGTACCGGTGGTACAGCTGTGAAGAGGAACTTTAGGTACCTTAAAGGCCATTCTAAGTTGGGCCTATGGTATCCTAGAAAGTCCCATTTAGATCTAGTAGCATATCCAGACAGTGATTATGCTGGTGCCAGTTTGGATAGGAAATCAACACAGGAGGTTGTCAATTCCTAGATAGAAGGTTGGTTTCCTAGTAGTGTAAAAAGCAGCACCATCTATCGCTACCTCTACAACCCAAGCGAGAATATGCGGTCACCGCTAGTCGCTGATTAAGTACTTTTGACTCAGAACCAACTGGTTGACTATGGGTATAACTTTATAGGCACTATTATTTATATTGACAATAGCAATACCATTTGTATTATTAAAAATCCAATTCATCATTCTAAAACAAAACACATAGAAATCAGACATCATTTTATAAGAGATTGTAATGAGAAAAATTTAATACAAGTTGTTAAGGTTGATACTGAACACAACTTTACTGATTTATTAACTAAAGATTTTTATGTGGGGAAGTTTCAGTACTTGGTAACAGGTATTGGGATGCTTAACCCTTAAATGTTTAAATTTCTTAGTGTTTTTGTAACTGGAAAGGATTTGTACTGCTAGTTGTATCATATAGTACTGCTAGGTATCATTTGTACTGTTAGTTCAAATTTTGTATGTTGTATTTGTCCTGTTAGTCATACTTTGTACTGCTATAAGGAAATTCTTTGCTTTGTATTTTCTTGGTTTTGGATTAACATTGACAGGTTGTGAAAGCATCATGAGTGATTTGAGCTGTGGATTTACATTGTGTGACTTGCATCACACCACAAATGGTAATCAATTCACCGTGTCTTACAAACATCAAGAACTGACTAGTCCAGAGCAAACGATTCTTTGACCGAGTCCCTGATTTCATCAATTTTTGTCCCACAACCCTGAAGATGTTTGAGAAACTTAGCCAGGTTATCATCCAATCTATGAAGTCGCTCAGACATGATATCTCCGTGCTCGCTGCTGTTAGCATCAAGGTGAGCACATCGGATTTTAGATCGCGATAACTTGCGCAGCCTTCAAGATGTTGATCTCACAAAGGTGTCGCTGACCTCGAATATATCTTTCTTGAAGCTTTGGTGATCCACATAACTAGTCGCCTTTCGTTGATTGGAAGAATATTATCAAACCGGGTCAATTCATCGAATCGATGAAGAGGAGTCGAGTCATTGGCTTCATCGCCGGAAGGGTGACTCTTTAGGCACTTGTGGATCAGCCGATGCTCTTGTTCATGTTGAACATCGCCCACTTCTTCCCCGCCGATAGAATTTCATCTTCACTTTCAAAGATCCTCTTCATCGTAAAATAGTATCTCAAAGAACATCGCCATAGTTAACAAGGTGGGGTGATGGGTTCCAGATCGGTGGTATCTTTGTCCCCTTGACCCCTCGATAATCGATGGGTGTTTCCCAAAGGTCTTCTCCGATTCGTGATTGGTGATGGGTTCCGATCGGCGGTTGTTTCTTTCCTTCGTAGTCTTTGTCCCCCGAGACACCGATGGGTTTTTCCCATGCTCAGAAAGCGAGTCGCGATGCGATATCCCTATCGCCCGGTTGTTTAGTTCCTCCGAGTCTTTGGGATCATTCGATTGCCCTCCGACAAAGGCCGTGATTTGCTAATGTCATCATTGGGCGAGGTGGAAGACGCCCCTACCACGGGGTCAGATGTTTCCTCTAGATCTTGAGGAGGAGTAGTTGGGACCAAGGGCACCGATTGTGATGTATCAAGATCCTTCGTTGTCACCGGGTGGATTATGATTGGGCTCCAGCAAGTGGCGATCGCCTTGGGTTTTCTTTGCGTTTTGGCGGTGTTCCTCAAGCCTCGTGGCCCTAACTGGGTTTGGTCTTAGTCCTAGTCTCGAGACTTCCCTTTCTTTTTAGAGCAGGGTTTGAGACATCAATCACCGTGATTGTTTACAAGAATCATATGGGCCGTCAATACAATATCAGTGACTTGGGATGGGTCTTTTTGAAAATTAGATTGACTCAGGATACCAGGTATAGCACCAAAATTTTCTTCCTGAGGGTAATTGCAACCCAGTAACACTTGCAAAGCACATTGATAAGGTTTTAAAGTGTACATTTTTGAGGGGTCGTTTAAGCCCTTATTTGATCACTTTTGTATCCGTTATTAGTTAATATCGTTCCTTTTCACTTTTTAGGTATCTCGAAGGCAAATTGCTAGAATGACACTTATTCGGACGAAAAGGCGCGAATATATGAAGAAAATGGCCAAAGTCAAGAATCGAGACACTCAGTCATTGAACTAAAAGGGACGGCCAGTTCTACAAGTGACGGTGTCGTTCTACTAGAGACGCCGCTCGGACAAGTTTTGTGACGACTCAAGAGCTAAATTGCTCATTTACAAGTGACGGCTTCTGTGTTTTAAAAGAGTAGGGTCGCACTCAGACGGCCTAGATTTGATCCGACGACGCCGAGATCAAGAGGACGGCGTCACAAGCATAAGATGACGCCGCAATACTAACGTAGCCAAGACGAAACCCCAATAACGGCGACCAAGGCGCCACAAATTAAAGGTGACGCCGTCGCATTTGTAATCTTATATATAGAATCCGAATTTTTCGCCAGCGGTGTGTAGTCTTTTGGAGTAAAACCTAAACCGAACCAAGGATGTCTTGTACAAGATTTTAGGGTTCCATACCCTATCTTACATCAAGATAAGTGTTTTACTTCATTAATTTAATTATGTCTTCCATTGATTGTGTGTATGCTTGCATGTTCCCCATGTCCGGCTAATTTATTTGTGTGTTTGCTAAGGTAATATGAAACTTAATTATTGAATATTGATTGGTTGTCTCTTATCTTAATTGTGATTGACCTAGTATTGCGATAGGTCATTCGTTGTACTAATAATGCTTGATTAATCTTTGTTGAACCCTAGTTTATAATCACCTAGAGTAATTGTAGGCTATACATCCAAAGAATACCTCAGAGTTAAAGTTTATAAATCCTAGAGATTTTATAGTCATTAACCTTTGGTAGTTTCAAAGAGTTATGGATAAACGCATACCCTACAACCTTAGAAACACAACGCGATTAAGAATAAGGACATGACAATTCAACCATCAATAGGAGATAACTAGGGAGTAATAAAGCCTAAACAAATATATTTTTAATCATCATACGAGCACACAATAATAGACATAGACTACATACACCTTAGTTTAGATAATTAGATAGTAGAAGTAATCGGTAGAAATACCAACCCCCAAATCCAAACCCCGAGATTCGTACCTTTCCATTTCCTAAAAACATAAAAGATAAAAATTAATCTTCCTCAACCCCAACCTTAGCGTAGTAACTTCTCACTAGCATTCCTATTCCCTAGAGAACAATATCAATTCCGTGGCTTACCCTAATACTACACTACAACAATTAGGTTCACCGCTTAGGTGTTGAAAACTTGCTCGACGAAAAGGAAGTTCCTTTGACCCCGAACGCGCTGTGTAAGCGTATCACACATGAGACAAACCTAGGATACGAAATCTATTTCGTCCTAGTTTTGCTCAGTAGCTTAGTTATGAGATCACTGTAAATGATCTCCCCAATGTCGACATTGACCCCATTCATCAAACAGTATGCCATCATCAACTGAATAGAGTTAACTTGTTCAGTTGATTAGTGGTTCCCACCGAGAACCTGAATCACAAATGTGAACAGGATCTTCCAAGCCGTGGGAAATGAATTCTTGCTGACTGGGGTCTTGTCCAAAAATTTTAGATCCAAAACTATTTGTTTTAACCCATCCTTCACTGTGGAGGGTTCAGGATGGGTGACATAAACTCCCTAAATGTAGTCTAACCCTGTTGAGGTGCAAAAAGTTTAGTAATCCAGGGTGACTGATCTTTCCCCATTAAATAGACTGAACTTAATGAGATAATCCCTGAGTGGTCTTATATCTTTCTCATTAGTTGAGGGTGACGGGTCATAGGCCGTGGCTGTAGCCCAAAACTCCTTAAGGAGGTTTTAGTACAGTATAGAGGGACACTGAACAAAGGCCGTTTTCAGTGGTCAGTTGAAAAAAAAATCATTATGTCCTTATAGGCTGGGACATTTTGTGGGTATTCAAAATTGAATATGACATTATTGGTTTTAAATTCAACGTTACTGAGATCACCTACCCACTGTGATGCAAACTGAAGAGATTGTGTTCTTGCCATTTCCATTAAAAAGTTTTAGGGTTTTGAGAAAGATATCTTGACAAGAACAATCAAAGGTTTTTGAATCTCTCAAGTTGTGATGAGAAAATTTTGTAAAGGTTTACAGAGAAAGATTTGAAGAACACAAAGATTTCTGGGTTTGAAAGAGATTTTGACAGAGTTTTGTTAGCAGAAATACTTTGTGTATGTTTAAGGATTTTGTGAGAGGTATTTATAGAGTGATGAGAGGGGTAGTTTGTGCACAAATGTGGATTTGTAAAGTTGGTTTTTGAATACCTTTTGAATTTCCACATTTAATGCCACCACTCCACTACCCGCAGTAAAATCCTGTTTTTCAAGGAAATAGTTGCAGTGTACTGTAAAAGTGCACATTTTGAAGTAATAAAATATCCACATGATATTTTATGTGAGAGGAGGCATTTAATGCCAAGTGGGATGAGGTGTGTATGAGGGACCCCTGACAGTAAGATACAAAAACATATATTCCTATATTTAATTGGTGTGATTTTCAACCTAGAACATTTAAGTAACTAATACTTGATGCATTTAGTTACTCATTCAATGCTCAATATCTAGAGTCAGGGTCCCTGAATAAGTCTTACTCATTCAGTGAGAGGATTGTTTATGGGTTTCGTTCGGGGAGGAGAAACCATTTCAGAGAAAACTTATTGAGATTGGTTTTTAGATAGCTGACTTTCAATGTCAAGCATTCCCAATTCAAATTTTCAACACCAAGGTAGGTTCATCCAAGGGTTTGGTGAAGATATCGCAAGTTGATATTCGAGAGGATGAAATGAAGCTCTATGTCTCCTTTCATTATGTGGTCCCCGATGAAGTGATATCCGATATCAATGTGTTTGGTTCTTTGATGAAGGATGTGGTTTTGGAGATTGCAATGGCACCGTGTTGTCACGTAAGATGGGTACCATTTTGTAATGGATGTCATAGTCATCGAGTTGACTTTTCATCCATAAAACATTAACAAACATCCTCGCAGCAGCCCACATACTCAATCGCAGCAGAAGACATAGCCACCGATTGTTGCTTTTAGCACTCCAACAAACCGCTTTTCCTCCAAGAAATTGACAGACCCCGAGGTACTTTTTGTCCATATTGCGACCAAGATAATCGTAATCGAGTAACCTTTGAGATCAAACCCCGAGCACTTTGGATAATAGAGTCCAAGGCTTGGGGTTCCCTTCGTGTACCGAGTATTCTTTTGGTCGCAGTGAGGTGGGATTTTTGGGATTGGACCGATATCTTGCTATTAGACGATCGAGAATTGTATGTATGGTCCGAAGCAAGAAGATACATCGCTGAGCCAACAATCCTCCGAAATGGGTTTGATTGATGATTTGCCGCGAGATCGTGTCACACGATATCTCATATTTCTTCAAGAGATTTCTTGTGTATTTCTCTTGACTGATGGAGATTCCTTTATTAGTTTGCTTGATTTGTATTCCAAGGAAGTATGTGACTTCACCCATCATGCTCATTTCAAACTTCTTTGTCATCAGTTTTTCAAACTGTTTGCAAAGAGTATAGTTTGTTGAGCCAAAGATAATGTCATCAACATATACTTGGACCAGTATCACACCTTGTTTTGTGATAAGGTTTCAAAATGTACCTTTTTGAGGGGTCGTTTAAGCCCTTATTTGATCACTTTTGTATCCGTTATTGCTTAATATCGTTCCTTTTCACTTTTTAGGTCTCTTGAAGGCAAACCGTCAGAATGGCACTTATTTGGACGAAAAGGCGCGATATATGAAGAAAATGGCCAAAGTCAAGAATCGAGACACTCAAGTCGCTAAATTACAAGGGGGACGGCCATCGCTATCTCGCGACGCCGTCGGAGGATTTTTGTGACGATACGTAAGCCAAAACCCTATTTTCAAGTGACGACGCGGGCTTTAAAAGAGTAGGTCGTCGCTACTCGCACGGCCTAGATTCAATCCAGACGGCGCCGGTTAAAGAGGACGGCGCACAAGCATAAGGTGACGCCGCCGCAAGATTAACTTGCCAAGACGAAACCCTAATGACGGCGACACGACGGCCACAAATCATAAGGTGACGCCGCACATGTAATCTTATATATAGAATCCGAATTTTTCGCTTTAAAGAGTAGTCTTTGGGTAAACTTTGAGTAAAACCTAAACCGAACCAAGGTTGTATTTTAGGGTTTTAAACCCTATCTTACACTAAGATAAGTTGTTTACTTCATTAATTTAATTATGTCTTCAATTATTTGTGTGTATGCTTGCATGTTCTCCATGTCCCGCTAATTTACTTGTGTGTTTGCTTAGGAATATGAAACTTAGTTATTGAATATTGATTGGTTGTTTCTTATCTTAGTTGATTAATGATCTAGTAATGCGATAGGTCATTCGTTGTGTACTTAATGCTTGATTAATCTTTGTGAACCTTAGGTTATAGCACCTTGAGTTGTTGTAAGCTAAACTATCCAAAGAGGCCTTAGAGTTAGAGTTTATCATCCCTTGTGGGTTTTGTAGACGAGACCCTTTGGTAACTTCAAAGAGTAGGAGAAACGACACCCTACAACTTTAGACACACAACGCAATTAGGAATAAGGACGTGACAATTCAACCACCAATAGAAGATAATTAAGGAGTAGTAAAACCTAAGTAAACACATCTTTAAACTATCATACGAGCACACAATAATTAGACATAGACTACCACCACCTTAGTTTAGATAATTAGATAATAGTAGAGTAATCGGTAGAAATACCAACCCCCAAATCCAAACCCCGAGATTCGATTTTCCTTTTCTAAAAACATAAAAGATAAAAATAATCTTCCTCAACCCCAACCTTAGCGTAGTAACTTCTCACTAGCATTCCTATTCCCCAGAGAACGATATCAATTCCCGTGGCTTACCCTAATACTACACTACAACGATTAGGTTCATCGCCTAGGGTGTTGAAAACTTGCTCGACGAAAAGGAAGTTCCTTTGACCCCGAACGCTACTGTAAGCGTATCAAGTTTTTGGCGCCACGCCGGAATAGAATAGCTAGTTAGTAGTCCACCTCGCTTAGGTTTCTTTGCTTGATTCCTATCAAGTAAACTTTTTCTCATTTTTAGCTTTCTTTAATCTATCCCCTTCTTCGTGACCTTTGTTCGTAACCCCATCACTTTTCATCATGCAAGGTGAAACCCCTCAAATCATTGTCCCGCCAAGAGATCGTACTTTGGTGAATACTGAGACCCAGCCACCTAGGCTATAGGAACACCATTGAGCTTCCCGACCAAGCCCAAATTAAGGCCCCACGATCCGACACCATCCGGTTGGTGCAAAATGGATGTGCATTCCATGGACTTCGTTCAAGATCCTAATCAAGATTTGAGGATTTCTCAAAATTGTCGATTCCATCGACCTTGATGCTACTACTCGGAGACCACGCGTCTGCCTCTTCCAATTTTCTATACGGGACCAAGCTAGTAATTGGCTTGAGCGACTTCCCACGGCTCCATCTCAAGTTGGGATGATCTCACCACTGCTTCCTTGCTCAATTTTTCCCACCGGGAGAACCACAAAACTTAGGAATGACATCTTGATGTTCCAACAACGCCAAGGTGAATCTCTACGAAGCATGGACTCGATTCAAGGACTTACTCCATAAAGTCCTCATCATGGCATTGATCTTTGGCTCCAAGTCCAAATCTTTATGATCATGTCAACTTCCCCACCAAGCGATCCATTGACCAAGCGGCCGATGGAAAACTTAGTGATCTCACCGCGAAGAATCATGGGGTATAATAGAGGACCTTGCTCTCTATGACAACGAAGTTGGAATGACCCCGTGAGTTGCCCAAAACCGTTAAGGCAATCTCCTTGCCTCCAATTGACTCACAACCTTCCGACCGTAGGATGCTTGAACTTGAAGATCAAGTAAAATTCCTTATGAGCTCTTACGAAAATCCTAAGTCTTCACACCATGTGAACAAAGTTTCCTCCTCGTGCGAGCCGTAATGATCCTCATAACATGCGACTTACACCGATCCCCGAACATGCTTCCGCTGACTACGCATCCTCGCGTGTTAATGGAACGGAGGAAGATTCCCCAACACCCGGACCTAGGACTTTAATGACACCCAAGAAGCATGGAAGGGCAAGCCCGACTTCTATTGGGGACAAACCAAAGAATTCACTTCTAATGATTTCTCATTACCCCTATCTCATGGCCCTAGCCAAAACATTGAAGGAATGTTGCAACAACTTGTCGCATCCCAAGAGGCCCAAATAACTAAGCTCTCGACCGCTTCAACCAACAACAAGTCGATATGGATAGGAAGATAGACAACCTTTGAAAGCCATAACCAATAGTGATAGGAAGGTTAGTGCTATCTCAACTCCCGAGCCTTCCGTGTAGAGATTAAGGACCCAAGTAAGCTAGCTAAGCACGCTCAATTCGTCAATACCATCGCCTTAGTGAAACCTAATGACTAAGAGGACCATACACTTGAGAATAATGAAACAACCAAGGAAATAGATGAAGTAGACAATGACTATTTCAATAAGTTTCCTACGGAAGAAGAATTATCTCGCCACCCTCACTTAGTACGTGACCTCCGTCACATGTATGTTAGGAAAAGCCCTAGAATCAAGTTTGGGAACCCTTGGAATCTTAACATACCATGTTGCATAGGACACCTTTTCGTGGCAAAGGCCTACATTGATCGCAAGTCCCCAATCAACATAATGACTAGCACCTATTACAATTGGGTAATGAAGAAGCCTATTCCAACTAGGCAAGGCCCCAATGATCCTAATGTTAGTTGCAATTTTCTCGGTAGAATTAAGGGATTGCCCATTTATGTAGGTAGTTTCACGTTTCCTACGGACTTCATAATTGTGGATGATATTAGCACGGCCATAGACCCTAGCTTGTCCCACGTTATTCTAGGAAAACCTTTCATAGAAAGCACCGGGATGACCTATGATCCCTTATTAGGAGTAGTGCGATTCAAGGATGAGACCGATGACATAGCTTACCAAATGCCGCTTAAGATTAAGAAGTTTTCATCACTCTAATGATGAAAAGGAACTTAAACTGCTTGGTCTATTATAGGAATGATGAGGATAGGGAAAAGGAGTGGATTATATTATGGCTAAGATTTTCGGATTCTATAAGAATTGCTTGAACCTAGGACCGAATATAGGACCAATTGGGGAGAGGATGAACTCTTAGAGAAGTGCATCATGGGCATTTCTACAACATGGAATCTCCCAATAGAGACCGTCAGAAGGAAGAAGGTGGCGGTAATGAAGTAACGTAGGAAGATGACTACGAGTCTAGCAACAAGACTCATAAATAAAGAAAAGAGCTTCGTGGGAGGCAACCCATGCTTAATTGTTTGCTTGTTTGTGTCATATATCTTTTATTGATTGTTTATTCTCATGTTTAAATTTGTAAAATGCTTTATTTTGTTTTTAACCTCGCCTTAATTGCATATAAAGGTATTTTACATAAAGGATAAATGTAGGAGGATTACACACGCTTTCATAAGAAACGTGAATATGAGAATAACAATTAATTAAAAGATATATTTGTGTGTTTGTTCGAGTCAAATGCTTGTATCGAGTCATAATGAATGTTTTGCGTAAATTTTTCCGATTCTAAAGATGTAAATTTTCCGTAATTTTTCCGTAAAATCGCACCGCTTTTTGTCGATAACTCGACGGCGTCAGATTGCAACCCGACGACGTAGAAAGGAGTAAAACATCGATGACTTTTTCTCGCTTTTCCGAGCTTCTTATAACTTTTGGAATTTTCCGTGTCTTAATTTTCTTAGAAATTCGTAAACATCCATTCCACAAGCATTATATCCTAGTTTAAATCGAGTCTTATATATTATTACCACGATTTTACGCCAAGGTTTCGCTTTGTTTTCTTCAAGTGTGCGTGTTTTGTTTATCAAGAAGAAGATACATAAAGTTGGAGGAGTTTTTCACGATACATTCTTCTTTGAAAGGATTTAACCACTACTTCACACACGGATCCTACCGAGCTAATCGTGGAGTACTAGTTTCTTTCGCTTTTAATTACCTTCTTTATCATAACTTTGATATTTCGGGAACATTGGGGACAATGTTCGCTTTAAGTGTAGGAGGAAAATAAACGGAACTTTGAAACTATGCTTATCCTTGATTATTTGCTTTGTCCAATTGCACTTTTGTAATAAACCATGAGAAAATGTCGGTTAGGGTAATTTTGGCACCAAATTTAAATTTTTCATGACATATAAGAGTGGGCCATTAGTCTTAACAAAAGCGCCTCACGGATAGGAAGTTATATGACTAGCACAAAACCCTTTACCACTTAAATTCCACAAAAATGCGAGGATCGCCTTAGATTAGTAGGAATTGAAACATTCATCTTCAATGCTTAGAGTGTGAACCGTAGTATATTAGATTCTAGAACTTGTTTTGTGATGCATTCCGAGATCGCTAGTAAGACTATACTTGTGTAGTTAGGAATAACTAAATGATAAGAGGCATTAGGATAACCCTTGTTCGATACCCGTAATATAATTACTTCTTCCACATCGGTTGAGTAATTCCCCACACCTTTGCGTTGTACTCATCTTTAGTACACGATACCCCTAGTTAACCCTCGTAGCCTATCCTATTCGCGGTTCTCGTGATATTTCGTTTTCCTAATATCAATGAAGAGCATTGTTTACACCCCACCCACAAATGTACACCCAAATCGCCTTAGCCTACCTTGTATGCACTCACTTTTAGTGTATTATTGTTATCACCCTAAACCCTTAGTTCAATTATCTAGTTGCTTGCATGAGTTGCTAAGTCGAGTCATATCCTTTGTACACAGTTTTGGGACGATTGGGACTCATGGGAAAAGTTAAAGTTTTAAATGACTAAAAGGGAACGCCAATTCCCTTATTTGCGTAATAACGTACTCCAAGTGTTTTGATCTTTTCAAATCGGGTCATATTAGTGTTAGAGTAATAAAACTCAAGTGTAGGGATGTGCTATAAACCTTATCATTTTGATGTTACCGTAGAGGATGGTAGAGTAAAAGTGTATAAAAAAATCGAAAAAAAATAGAAAAGAGAAAAGAAAAAAATAGAGTGTTCAAAAAAAAAAAAAAAAAAAAAAAAAAAAAAAAAAAAAAAACATACGGCTACCATCCTACATCTATCTTTAAATTTATGTTTGTTTATTTCAGTTATCTAGAGTTTAGAGTGTCGAGTCTTGGCTTAGCAACGCCATTCTTCGTATGCATTTAACATAGAGATTGTTGACTTGCCACCACTAAATAGCCTATCCCACCAAACCCTTTGTTTCCCTACCCTAAGCCTAACGTTACAACCCTTTAAAGACCTCTTTGATAGTCTTTCCTAGGTGCTTACGCCAAAGCAATGGAGGTTTGATCTATTCTCAAGCCTATGGTAATCTATGTACTAGGACCGGTTAATGAGTGTTTATGTTCCATTTCCAATTTGTTATATTTCATATACACCCGAGAGATGTGAGTATCCAAACACCTCATGTGAGGTGCTAGTATGTACTCCGTGCTTGTTATGACTTTTATGGGCTTATATGTGTTGTGGACTATTTTAAACCAATGCTTCATGACCCTAACTTATAAATTAATTGGCTAAAAGCACATTTGCTTGAGGACAAACAAATACCAAGTGTAGGGATATTTGATAAGGTTTTAAATGTACCTTTTGAGAGGTCGTTTAAGCCCTTATTTGATCACTTTTGTATCCGTTATTGCTTAATATAGTTCCTTTTCACTTTTTAGGTCTCTTGAAGGCAAACCGTCAGAATGGCACTTATTTGGACGAAAAGGCGCGATATATGAAGAAAATGGCCAAAGTCAAGAATCGAGACACTCAAGTCGCTAAATTACAAGGGACGGCGCCATCGCTTATCTCATGACGCCGTCGGAGGATTTTGTGACGATACGTAGCCCAAAACCCTATTTTCAAGTGACGACGCGGGCTTTAAAAGAGAGGGTCGTCGCTACTCGCACGGCCTAGATTCAATCCAGACGGCGCCGGTTAAAGAGGACGGCGTCACAAGCATAAGGTGACGCCGTCGCAAGATTAACTTGGCCAAGACGAAACCCTAATGACGGCGACACGACGGCCACAAATCATAAGGTGACGCCGTCGCACATGTAATCTTATATATAGAATCCGAATTTTTCGCTTTAAAGAGTAGTCTTTTGGGTAAACTTTGAGTAAAACCTAAACCGAACCAAGGTCGTATTTTAGGGTTTTAAACCCTATCTTACACCAAGATAAGTTGTTTACTTCATTAATTTAATTATGTATTCAATTATTTGTGTGTATGCTTGCATGTTCTCCATGTCCCTAATTTACTTGTGTGTTTGCTTAGGAATATGAAACTTAGTTATTGAATATTGATTGGTTGTTTCTTATCTTAGTTGATTAATGATCTAGTAATGCGATAGGTCATTCGTTGTGTACTTAATGCTTGATTAATCTTTGTGAACCTTATGTTATAGCACCTTGAGTTGTTGTAAGCTAAACTATCCAAAGAGGCCTTAGAGTTAGAGTTTATCATCCCTTGTGGGTTTTGTAGACGAGACCCTTTGGTAACTTCAAAGAGTAGGAGAAACGATACCCTACAACTTTAGACACACAACGCAATTAGGAATAAGGACGTGACAATTCAACCACCAATAGAAGATAATTAAGGAGTAGTAAAACCTAAGTAAACACATCTTTAAACTATCATACGAGCACACAATAATTAGACATAGATTACCACCACCTTAGTTTAGATAATTAGATAATAGTAGAGTAATCGGTAGAAATACCAACCCCCCAAATCAAAACCCCGAGATTCGTAGTTTTCCTTTTCTAAAAACATAAAAGATAAAAATAATCTTCCTCAACCCCAACCTTAGCGTAGTAACTTCTCACTAGCATTCCTATTCCCCATAGAATGGTATCAATTCCGTGGCTTACCCTAATACTACACTACAACGATTAGGTTCATCGCCTAGGGTGTTGAAAACTTGCTCGACGAAAAGGAAGTTCCTTTGACCCCGAACGCTACTGTAAGCGATCATTTTGTCCTGTAGATAAACAATGTGTTGTCTATCTTTCCTCCGACAAACTTGTTTTGAATCGTAAGGGTGAGAGAGTTTCATACCATGCCCCAGGAGCTTGCTTTAGTCCATAAAGGGCTTTATCAAGCTTGCGACATAGTCGTGAATTCACTACTCTCAAAGCCGTGAGGTTGTTGAACATACACATCTTCCTTGAGTTCACCATTTAGGAATGCAATTTTACATCCATTTGGTAAACTTTGAAGTTCATGTAGGTAGCATATGCAAGGAAGATTCTGATGGCTTCCATTCTTGCAACAGGAGCAAATGTCTCATCATAGTCAATGCCTTCTTGTCGACTATAACCTTTGGCTACAAGTCCGGCTTTCTTTTTAATGACAAGGCTATTTTCATCGCTTTGTTTCGAAACCCACTTCATTCCTATGACAATGACATCTTGAGGACATTTGATCAAGGTCATAACCTTGTTTTTATCAAACTGCTGAAGTTCTTCTTGCATGGCCCGAACCCACTGGGTGTTTTAGAGCCTCAAGGACACTTTTGGGTTCTATATCCGATAGGTAATCAGCATATAGACATTCATTGGTTGAAGTTGCAGTTAATTTAGCAGCCATGCTTCTAGTGAGCATGCCCTCAGTGGGTTCACCAATGATGTTTACAAGCTCAATATCTTAAGATTTTGTCCACTTACTTTGTGGTCTAGGATCTGAGCTTGAAGAGGTTACTAGAGACTCAGGAATGAGTTCAGGTGCATGAGCAACATAATCATTAAGAACATCTGTTGAGATGTCTTGTTCAGGTTGGGGTTCATGAATCATAGGTTCCTAAACATTTGGTTCAGTGTAACCTATCCAAGCAGGGACTGATTGATTATCAATGAATTCACTGATAGTTGGTTGTGACAGTTGTGAGGCACGACATAATATGAGATGTCAAGATCGCCTTGGTATGAGGAATTGATTTCGTGTTATACTCATCGAGGATATCTTGAAGAGTTATCAATTCCTATTTCCTCCACCGAGGTGTTGGTGAACCCGATGCTTTCGAACTCTCATCAAAGGTGACATGAAAGGTTTCCTCAACTTGTTGTCTCCTTGTGTTAAATACCTCAAGGCTTTGGAGATCGGTGAGTAACCTAGAAAGTATCCATCATCGCCTTTAGCATCAAACTTGCCTAGATGATCGTTGTGGTTATGGATAAACACAGACATCCAAACACATGAAAGTAGGCGATATCGTGAAGTCTACCTTTGAATATCTCATATGGGGTTTTGTTATGTCTTTGACAATGATTGACCTGTTTTGAGTGTAACAGTCGCTTTGACCGCTTCATCCGAGAAATGATTTGAGAGGGTCGAGCCATTTAACATGGTTCTTGCAACCTCAATGATAGTTCTGTTTTCCTTTCACCACCCCATTTTGTTCGTGGTGTAAGGAGATGAAAATTTTGGGAGATTCCTTTTCATCATAGAAATTCTCAAGCTCTTCATTTCTAAACTCGCACCATTGTTCTGCTCGATTTGTTTTATCAGTAATGTCATTCGGTTTTCAATGTTCCCGATGAATGACATTATAGTATCACCGCTGACTCTTTTGGAAAGAAAGTATACCCAAGTGTATCTTGAAAACTCATCAACAATAATTAGTGTATACTTCTCATGCCGGATTGATCTAGGACCGATCGTCCAAAGAGATCTATATGCGAGAGATGAAGGCGCTTTTGATTGAGAAATTTTGTTTTGTTTTGAAAGATGCTCTTTGATGTTTGCCTTTCTCACAGTCGAGCATGGTTTATCTTTTGCAAAACCAAATGATGGTAAGCCAAGGACCTTGTTTTATTTTGCCAAGTTGTTGATGTTTTTGAAATTTAAGTGTGAGAGTCTCTTGTGCCACAACCAGTTAATAGTTTCAGTGGCTTTGGCAAAGAGACAAGTTCCATTTTGAGAGAGTGTTGACATGTCTAAGACATAAACATCATCTCTTCTAGGAGCTATCAACATAACTTGTTTGTTGGCATTAAAAATGGTGCCTTGTTTGTCATTGAATTGCACAATATACTTAGCATCACATAGTTTACTGACACTAATGAGATTGTATTTGAGACTATTGACATAAGCTATTCTAGAGAAAACTATTCCATTGCAATAAACTGAACCATAACCTTCAGTGGGACATGATGAGTTGTCACCAAATACTACTTTGGGTCACGGTTCCTTTACATATTTGTGCAGATACTCCTTAACACCAGTCATGCTTCTTGAACATCCACTATCTAGATGCCAAATAGGCTCCCTGGCGTGTCTCTGCACAAATAGTAAACTGGATTAGTTTCTCTTACTGACCCACATACTAGTGGGCTTGGGCTTAAAGGTCTGTTTGAATTTGGCAATTGACTCATGGTCAGTGGTTGAGTGCATTATGCTACCACAGGTTTTGCATTTGGAGACTGAGGATGACTCAGTGATTTTGGGTTGCTTGGAACTTCTCCTTGCTTGGATGACACTGTCATGTTGGGATGTTTCATGAGCTGGATTTATGCAAATATCACAGCATGTGTTCATGAGACAATCATCAGGATGATGATCATTAAAGCCACAGTGAGGGCAAGGAGGAAAGGGTTTTGCTCTAAAATTTTGAGCAGACTTGGAGGTTGAAGCATACTGATGACCAAATTTGGGATAGTTTGCTTTACTGAGAGAACTTACATATTGTAAGTGATCATCCTTTTTGCAGATCACACAAAAAAAGATTCTATAACAGTTGTCAGTGGTATGACTCGTATAGTGGCATAGATCACACTTCTGCTTGGTTTTAGTGGTGGTTTTTTACTTTGAGGAACTAGAGGAAGCTGACTTTGTCTCCTTGATTGATTCAATAACTTTTTTGATGGATTCCATCTTTCCAGTTAGCTTCCTCACAAGTTCACCCGCTTCTTGAATTTGATCGACTTCATGGGGACAGAGGATGTAGAAGTCTCGATGGGGTAGATTCTTGTTGAGTTGGTTTTGATGGTCTTTTAGGATGGTTCTACCAAGTCCCGACCTTCTTTTGGTGAGTGTGGATTGAATCAGAAAGGAGTAAGCTTAAAGCTAGGAGCAAGACCACAAGAGGTTCCGGGGTGGAAGTGGTGCTTGAGATTACGCTCAGACTCGGAGATGTGTTCAAGACTCCGGGCACATCAGTGAGTCCAAGCATGCTCTTTAGAGCTTGACTTTCGTGCTCTAGAATTCTTCCGTAATCGAAATTAGGAAGCTTACTATCGTGATTAACCCGCTCAATCCAATCACCGGGTTTGGGAATAGTCAACACATTGGTAATCATGCCACCGCATATAAATGATTTGGGAGATCGGTCTTTGTTGTGAGAGTCGTGAGATGATTTTCACCTATGACTCTCTTTTTGTCGATGGGGCTCCCACAAAGATCAAAGACTCTTAGATTCTTAGCAGTCCAACTAGCAATGATATACTTTTCTTTCTTAAGTTCATCTTGAAGAGCTTGATTTCTTTTGACTAATTTAGTGATTTGAATTTGCAGAGTGATAGCCTCAAGCTTTTTTTTAAAAGAAGCAGTTCATCCCTACACTTGTTTAGTTCAAAACTTAGCTTGTTATACTTTAAAAAAAGATTTAATCGTTGCTCTTTTACAAACTTAAGGTCAACATTGATATAGTTCATATAGGACTGCCAATCAAAGTCATCCATAGAAAGTAAAATATTTACCTTCTTCATTGTGATGTTGACCCACTCTCCATTACTGGCATGATTTTTTTCCAACAGCTAGCTTGTCCTCTTCTGAGAGGGCCATCGCAGCAATCGACATGCACTATTTCATCATCGATGAGATCGGCTCTTCATCCCATCGAAGGTTTCAAAGAACAAGGCATTTGTTTTACCCCGCATGATTGAACACTTTTGTTGTTTCGTAGGGACTGCCTCAAGCAATGCAAGCTTAGCTTTGACTTTCCTATACTTAGCTTCAAAATCAACGCTTTATTTTGATCGATTTGTTTTGAAAATTTTGATGAGACCGATAGATTTTGGTTGAAATTTGCTAAAGCTCGAGGACCGATTTGACCTCGATGGTTTATAAGAGGTTCGAAATTGTTTTTGAAAACAGTCTTTTGCAAATGACCTCTTTTGTGACACTTAAAGCATTCAAGTCCTCATTTGCTTTAGCATTTGAAAACTTTTGTTTCTTTTATAAACCTCCGAGAGTTAGCAAGGAGTGCCCTTTCCCGAAATTCAATGTTCGGTCATTTAGGTAACGCTCACTTGATCTCTCATCGCTCATCATCCGAATTTTCTTGGAAATCTTGAACCACATTGTTAGAAAAGAAAGCGTTGATATTGGTGATGAAGTGGTGGTCAGGGACTTCTTGACTTCCCGAGACTTTTTAAGTCGGTATCGTCTGTTGATGAGGTTTTCCTCATAGACAAATTTCCCATATATTTCGTGAAGTTCAAGATTCTCAGATATGATTAGCATTCCTAAGTCCCCGAGAGAAATTCAACCACTTCTCAAGGAGACTATTGACAAAACCAACATTGATTTCATGTTTAGACAACTTAACACCATCATTTGACAGCTCATTTAAAAGAGTTTTGTATCGGTGTAAGTTTGAGACGAGTTTCGAGTCCTTAGCCCTCAAGGTGTTATACTCAAGTTTCGTGTCCATTATCCTGCTTTCCTTGGTATCGATGGGCCTTCATGGCTATGAATTTGTTTAGTCAGACTTACGACTTATAACCGACTCCATAATATCATCGAAAAGACATGATATGATGATACTTTTGAGTCTTTGGTCCTGGTTGACCACTCTCATCTCATCCTCGAAGTCCATCGAGCTTGTGTTTAGGCAAACCTTCAAGCCTTTGGGATAAATGGACCTTCATTTATACACTTGATATAATAAGGTTCCATCCCAATCAAATAGCAAAGTATACACTTTTTTCATTTGTTGAATTTGCCAACTTCAAGCCTAGGGGCAACAGCTGAATAAGCTCCACCCTTTTTATCGACTAGTTGGGGTACATCAATTTCAGCCATAAGGATCCTGATTTAAAAACATTTAGAGCGGCTTAAAAAAAGTTTTATAATTAGCCTCGCTCTGATACTACTTGTTGTTCCCTATTCACTATCTTAAAAACAGTTAAGTATATAAAACAAGTTAATAGTGAATCTGTGACTGAAAAGATATAAGTAAAACACACTGATTAATTTTCAACATAATATTCTTTATTAGATATAAATCAAAACAAGAATACATTACCCAAGTACTTACGGAATATTACTTGGGATTGAAATGACAAAGGTTGGTGACTCCTCTCGAAGCTCAGGCTAAGTCTGACCACAACTACAAGTACCCAGTGAGCCATCTAAGGGATTAAGTTGTATTTGGAGGAGCGAAAGATGGCTTGCGTGTGTGTGTGTCTTTACAATTCACAAGCTTAATCTTTCACTCCATCTCTTATGCTATTTATACAAGTATGAGTTTTACTTTTCCTAAGTGACAACCGACACCTTACGTAAGACAAAATCTCGATGTATTTTGTCTCGCTATAAAGACTATTTTAGGTAAGAGACATGATCGCTTTCCAAAGGTCGGTGATGACACCGAGCCCGATTGTTTGCCATTCGGTGAAAGTTGACTTTGGTTGATAAGGACTTCGCCTTATCGATTCAAACTTATCCCGCCTTATCCCGCTCATTATTCGCCTTCATATCCTTCAATCTTCTACTTCGGTTTGTCTTCATGTAAGTAGTTGGAGAGAGTCTTAGGGATTCAAAGAGTTATTGTCATCACCACCGAATCCACCATCTTCTTCTTGACTCCGCCTTCACCCTTTAAGTTCCGCCTCATCGAGTGGAGACTTCTTCTTCGCCCATACCGAGTATCCCGAAGATGACTTCATCGAGAGACTATGCACTCAAGGACTGTTAGTGTTTAACGGTCTAAACACTTAGGATATTTTCTATTCAAATCCTAGATTAAGGGGTTTGGGTATTTACTGAACCTAACACAACCCTCAAACACCATTCTTAGCTAATAAAAGAAGCTTGGTGGAAAGCATTCACATTCTTTTGTTTTCCTTTCTGCAGCTATGATTTTGCTTTTGTTGATGCTGAGAAAAGAATGTATCAGGAATATTTTGAATTGCTGCTACAATTGGTTAACAACAAACCCTCTTTTAAAGCGAGCATACATGTTTGGGTTCAACAAATACATGTTATCTTAAACTTTTGCTTGTTTGATTTGTAGGTAAGAGTAGGTGGTCTTATAGTAATTGCTAATGTGCTTTGGCATGGACGAGTTGCTGATCCGCTGGTAAATAAATTAGCATGACTATTCAGTTTGCGTATTTTTGAGGCTTAAGAATCTTATGGGTTCTGCCTTTATACAGGTTATAGACAAAAAAACGAGCATACGAAGTTTTAAAAAAGCTTTAGTGGACGATGAGCGTGTTAGCATTAGTATGGTCTGTCTCCCGGGTTAAACAACTTGAGTACATTCTATAAAAGATGATGCAACAATTGACATGTCATATAGTTGAATCATACCTAAATGGCTTTATATGACATAAAATTTGAATTAGAAATTACAAAAATCAAAATCTTACCTTTTTTCTGGGACAACCAAAAAAGAACATGTTGCATTATGTTTGGGATGGCGGAAGCAATGTAACAATTCGCATTTTTAGGTCACTATTCACTTTTACTATTCACTGTTACTATTCACTTTTCACTATTCATCTCATAAAATTTTTATTTCACATTCTCGTAGGATAAATTATTTTAGTAATGACCTGAGAGTTTGACAATCGTTAGATCATTTTCGCAATAGTTATTAAGAAAACATCGCCTTAAAGTTTTATTTTGGTCGAACACCATTTCAACGTCTCACATGATAACTAAAACCGCCTCGACAATTTTCCCGCATTAGATTAATTTTGGATCACTCATTATGAATTTGAGAATTTTTAAGATTTATTTTATGTTACCAAATAAGCCCAACGCAAGATTTAAACTAAACTTACGCTTTAAACAATTCTACTTACATCCGGACTTAACGATTCTCGCATCAGATTTCCTAAGATTTTTAGAAACTTTTACATTTTGGAAAAGTCAAACATATTTCCTCCTCCTTTGACCATAAAGAAATTAACCTTGTACGCTTCTACCTTTTCTTAAATCACAGAACTTTTAAACTTCGCAAATAATTGTTAAGTTATCCCACGTATGACTTAAAACCACATTTTTACATCTCATATCACTTTTAGACTAATTTTAGTCTACTCTAAATAAATTCATAATCGCTTCCTCGAAATTTTGTTCTTTTCGATAAATTACTTAATTACGCTTTTTGACCCGATTTCCGCTTTTAAGCGTTTTGCACCCAATAAGACTTATCACCCATTTTATATTTTTAGATGGAGTATAATGATGAGTTTCATCATTCCTGCAAGTTTCATATTTTACGATACCGGTTTTACCTTTTATGGCTTCGGTTAGCATTTAACTGAACCAAAACTCACTCCGTAACCAAGATAATACCAAAACTATCCACCAAAGTCATCCTATCTTATCATGAACGAAATTAGGGAGGGAGTCATCATGTTGGTGTCAAAATCCTAAGCATACTTTCTTTAGATCATTACATGTGTAAACTTAACCATGGTTAGTTTTAACCCAATATATAGTTAACCATAATCTCTAGCCTATAAATACCAAGCTAAATCACTTCATTTTTCTTGCACCACCCCTTCTAATCATCTAAAGTCCTAAACCCTAAGGCATTTCTTATAGATCTTGTAAGAACATTCATGTGTTCTTGAAGAAAACTAGCGTTTGATCTTCGTTCTTGGAAGTTTTCAAGGAAAAGTCGTTATAATCTTCAAATATCTTTAAGTCTCCAAAAGACGCCGATATAATCTTCTTTTCTTCTTCGGTTCTCAAGAAGGCGTTGTTATAATCTTCTAATAGCCGTGGGTTTTCAAGATTGCAAATTCTACGTCAAGTCTGCTAATATTTTATTTTTCCATAATACTCAAGCATTCTATTTTAAGGTAAGTATATATATAACTCAAACTTATTTAAATACTTATAAACTTTGTTAGTTTATTTTATGTACTTATAAACTCTTAATATATCATATAATCAAGTAATTAAAATACATGTTTTACGTATTGAGCACT
This sequence comes from Chrysanthemum lavandulifolium, assembly GCA_022545495.1. Lineage (NCBI taxonomy): Eukaryota > Viridiplantae > Streptophyta > Magnoliopsida > Asterales > Asteraceae > Chrysanthemum > Chrysanthemum lavandulifolium. Next base: position 37,147,683 of record CM040242.1, on the reverse strand, counting down.
ACAACACTATGGAACTTCATGTGAGGGGTTCATTTGGGTAAACGGATCGACGAGTTGCTGGATTTACGATTTAAAGTGTCCTAGCTCCTCGAACATTTATTGCATGACCTCTGAATTATGATGGCCCGAACGGTAGTACGAGATATACAAACTAAAACCATTTCTATAAACAAACATACAAATACTACGTCATGATAAATATAATGGCATATATAGGCTCGTTCATGTTTTCTTAGGCATTATTCCGAACCTAAGAGTTGGCACCATATTCTAGGTTATACGTAGAGACTTCCAGGCTTATCCATCAACTTCGTTATACGTTGTGATATCATTTTTAAGGTGAGTTCGTAGCCCCACTTTTACTCGTTTAATTACTTTATAAACTCTTTGGGGGAGATACATGCTAAACTATTTTCATTTACTTTCACTAATACTCTAAACTTTTAAGGATTACCGTAAGTCATGGCCCCTATTATTTTAATGCTTGTTTTACAAACTCTTTGGGGGAGATACATGCTTAACTATTTGCTTTTACTTTTACAAATACTCAAAACATTATACTTGATTGCATTATACATGATTGCATTATACTTGATTGCGTTATATACTTGATTGCATTATACTTGATAAGTCGATGGTAAGTCTGCCAACATACACGGAGCAGTCCCCTCGTAAACTTGATAAGTCGATGGTAAGTCTCCCAACATACACGGAGCGGTCCCCTCAGAACTTGATAAGTCGATGGTAAGTCTCCCAACATACACGGAGCAGCCCCTGCTCACATGATAAGTCGATGGTAAGTCTCCCAACATACACGGAGCGGTCCCTCGCTCTCATGATAAGACGATGATAAGTCTCCCAACATACACGGAGCGGTCCCTGCTCGACGATGATAAGTCTCCCAACATAAACGGAGCAAACCAACTTGAAAGTCTCCCAATATAGACGGAGCAACACTAAGTGCAATAATGTGAACTATTATGTCTCAGAGGTGTGCTTGACTATAAAATGTACTATATTTTAGCAAAGGTTGTAAACACACAAAGTTGCAAGTTTTGTATGGGCAGAACTTGGAACTGAGTGGATTTACAATGCCTTTGTTGTGTGAACATTCTTTAAAGGCTTTACATGTTAAACAAACTCTATGAACTCACCAACCATTGTGTTGACACTTTTTAGCATGTTTATCTCAGGTCTGTAAGGTGATAGCTAGAGTTTGAAGCATAGAGTCGCACGACATGTTTTGAAGACTTTATACATTCGTATTTACCATTCGAAACATTTTGTAAACATTTATATATTATACTTTGGGACCTCATTGTTTGTAACTCTGATTTCATTAATCGAATGGTAACTTTTCAAAACGTCTCATTTAGAGGTCGTTTTCTATAACTTGTACTTTGTATTATGAAGTAGCACCCCAATGACACAATCTTCCGCTGCGGTATTTTGGGGGTGTTACAAGCAATACCCAATTTTTCTGTTTCCAACAGCAAGATAGTTAACCAAGAAAATAAAGATGTTCTTCTGTATTCTTTCCCTAGCCTACAATATAAAAACTGGTCCATAGAAAATTTGGACCAAGCTGATTAATGCTTTGCTTGGAATTTTGTTTGCTAGGTACCAATTGGTGATGGCATGACAATATGTCGCAAAAGATGATTTCTTAACAAGCTTAAAGAAGCAACAATTAAACTCAAAGAACCTTGGCATTAGGCAATTCCACTTTGTTTAATTCTTTTAAAACAGTAAATGATCATGGGTCTCATGCCACAAGCTCAAAGGGTTCTTGACTGTTTTACCTGTAGCTACTGAAGGTGCTTCAATCTGTGTGAATAACCAAGTCACTCAAACAACAAGAGTCGAACTCAATGTATACGACTGTTGGTCCCTACGCTGTGATATTGAGTCGATATGAAATATGCAAACAATAACAATATGGATCTTTGAATAACTAAAATCGTCTAACATTATAAATGAAACATTTTACAACGTATTTATACTAAACGAATGGACATAATCCCAAACGTTATACCGGTTCAAATGTAACCGTTTTTGGCGGTTATTTGGCGGTTAAATAACTACCCTATCTATAACTACTTTATAACCGTTTTATGGTTATGTAACTGCTAGTAACCACTAGTCGGTTTTCAACTTTTAAATGAGCAAGTCTGGTCCTTCGAGTTAGAAGCAATGGCGAGATTATGTTTACAATCTCCTCCTTAATCTTGATCGTTGCTTCGTCCTAAGTCTTGAACTCCGAGCATTTGTCGCATTGTCACGAACTTGAGTCTTGGTAATGCTTTCGTTAAGATGTCTGCTCTTTGTAGTTCTCCACTTACGTGTTCCACTTTGATATGACCATTCTCTACGCATTCACGAATGAAATGATAGCGAATGTCTATGTGCTTGCTCCTTCCATGAAAAACTGGGTTCTTTACGAGTTGTATAGCTGATATGTTGTCAACTCTAAGCGTTATCTTCTTTTCTTCTAATCCAGTTAATTCACCGAGTAATCGTTTTAGCCATAAGGCTTGACATGTCTTCTTCTGAGTCGCCATGAATTCGATTCACATGATGAGAGTGCTACGTTGGTTGTTTCGAGTACACCAAGTAATGGGTGACTCTCCAAAGTAAAATACTATGCCAGTGGTGCCTTTTCCTTGATCCGTATTGATTCCATAACCACCGTCAGTATCCTGTAATCTTGTAGCCTCCTTCTTTCTTGTATATTATTCCATCGTCTTCGTGCCTTTGATGTATCGGATTACTTGTTTCACTTCCTTCGGTGATGATCCTTGGTCTTGCATAAATGTTGAGTAGTCCGACTTGGGTAACTAAGATCCGGTCTTGTATGTAGTAAATATCTGAGACTTCCAATTAGGCTTCGGTAATAAGTTGCGTCAACTGGTTCTCCATCTTCCGCCTTGACCAACTTAGTGCCGGGTTCCATAGGTGTCTTCGTATCATTACTATCTGTCATGCTTGTCTCCTTTAAGATCTTGTTAATGTATCTTGTTTGCTTGATCGTGATCTCTCCTCCTGTCTGTGTAACTTCTATCCCAAGGTAATATGCTAGCAAACCTAAGTCGCTCATTTCGAATTTGTCTTCCATCTGGGACTTGAACAAATCTACTTCCTTCTTTGGAGTGCCCGTGATTATTAAATCATCTACATATACTCCAACGATAATTGTAGAAGTCTTGCTTCTCTTTGTGTAGATTGCTTGTTCGAGATTACATTTCTTAAAGTCTAGAGACTTTAAGGTCTGGTCAAGCTTCACGTTCCAAGCTCTAGGTGCTTGTCTTAAGCCATACAAAGCTTTAGTTAGCTTGTATACTTTTCCAAGGTTTCCTTGTTGAATGAAACCTTCAGGTTGTGTAACATAGACTTCTTCCTTCAATTCTCCATGTAAAATGCCGATTTTACATCTAAGTGGTGTACTTGCCATCCATGATATGTCGCTAGTGCTAATATCAATCGAACTGTCTCTATCCTAGCAACTGGTGCAAACACTTCATCAAGTCTATTCCTTGTTCTTGTACATAACCTTTGCTACTAATCTTGCTTTATACTTTATGATCCTACCTTGTGCATCTCTCTTGGTTTTATAAACCCACTTGAGTCCTATTGCCTTCTGATTTTCGGGCAATGTGGTGAGGGTCCATGTGTTGTTTTTGTTAATTGAATCTAATTCAACTTGCATGGCCTCAATCCACTTTTCATCTTTTGATGCTTCCTTGTAATTACGGGGTCCTTCTTCTGTGAAAAATAAGCTAGGTGCTTCTACTTCACGTGCAGTTTGGTAAATTTCTGTAATATCCTTTAAACCTTGTATAGGTCTATGATCAAATCTAGAATCTGAGCTTTCGAATGAACTTATAGTAGCTCTTTCTTCATCTTCTGAGTTAGGATTGTAAGTGTATGATGGTGGTGTGATTGGTGAGGGTGGATCTGGTATAGGTTCTTGTTCTTGATACGTGTTATTTGTGTTTTCTAAGTTGACTGGTGTAGGATTATCATAGTCAACTCCATCTACCATAAAGCTAGTCCAAAACGTATCATCTGTGTCTGTATCCTCCTCATTGTTGTTCCAATTCCACGGTTTCTTTTCCATAAACTTCACATCCCTACTAACATGTTTTTTCTTTTCTACTGGATCATATAGTCTACATGCTTTTGATCCTTCTTCAACTCCTAAGTAAATCATTGGAATGCTTCTATCATCTAGCTTCTTCAAGTGAGGTATCGTTACCTTAGCATAAGTTGTGCATCCGAATATTCTTAGGTATTCTAAGTTTGGTTTTCTTTTGTAGAGGGCTTCATATGGTGTTTTATCTATCAGGGCTTTCGTAGGTACCCTGTTGAGTATGTAAATGGCGTGCCTGACTGCTTTCGCCCAATAAGTTAAGGGTAACTTCATCGCTTTCATCATACTCCTAGTCGTTGATAATACTGTCCTATTTCTCCTCTCTACTACACCATTCTGCTGCGGTGAGTATGGTGCTGTCAATTGTCTTTCTATTCCATTCTCCTTACAATATTTTGTGAATTCATGTGATGTAAATTCACCTCCTCTATCCGTTCTTAGCATCTTAATTTTCAACTTCAACTTTGATTCAACTCACGCCTAAATTCCTTGAATGTGTTGAATGCTTGATCTTCGAGTTTAGAAAGTAAGCCCACATAAACGTGTGCAATCATCTACTAATAAGAAGATGAGCTTCTTTCCGAGTGTGTTGTTGGACTTATGGGACCACAAAGATCTCCATATACTAAGTCCAATGGGTTCTTTGATCCGAATTTAGCTTGGTTTGGAAAAGGTGTTCGATGTGTTTTCCTAATAAACATGCATCATGATTTGTCTGCATGGTTTATTCGGGTATTCCGCCTACTAACCCTTTTCTTGTCATCTTGTCTATCGCATCAAAGTTCGTGTGACCTAATCTAGCATGCCATAACCATGCTTGGTCGCTCACGTTTTCTAAGAGACATATAGGTGCTACTATATGTAATCTAATCTTGTAAAGTCGATTCTTAGATCGTTCTACTTTCATCAACAACTTCTTATTCTTATCATACAAAGTCAGTAAATTTCCATCCATGATGATCTTGCAACCTATTTCAGTAAGTTGTCCTAGACTATGTATGTTGCTCTTGAGGTTTGGTATGTAGTAAACATCCGAAATCATTTTCTGTTGCAAGTTTCTACATCCTAATAATATCGAACCTCTACCCTTTATCTCTACATACGATCCATCTCCAAAACGAACGCGTCCAGTGATGCTCTCGTCAATATCTTTAAAATGGCCTTTGGTGCCCGTCATATGATTACTTGCACCATTATCTAAATACCATATGCTAGCATCTGTTGTAGCATATTTTCGGGGGTGTACTTGTTCTTCATTTAACAAGACTTCTTCAGTTTCTTGTATCGCCATTAATAATGATGGTTCATCGTCTTCTAAGATAAGGTTTGATTGTTCCCGAGTTGTTGGTGGACTTTACAATTTCTTATGAAATGTCCGGGTTTCCATAATTGTAACATTTCAAATTCTTTCTATCCCACTCACCTTTATTCTTATTGTGAGGTGAGTTTCCTCCATTCGAGTTATCTCTTTTTCCCTTATTCTGCCAATTACCTCGTGAATTGTTTGATCTTCCCCTAAATTTGGTAAATCGTTTCTTATTTCTAGAGTGTTCGCCTTGTGCGAATAGTAGGTTATCTTGGCTTTCCACTTGTCCTCCCTTTCGGAGTTTTATTCTCTCCTCGAATGCCTTAAGCTTTCCTGCGATCTCATCTAACGTAATGTCATCGAGATCATTCGTCTGTTCTATGGATGCTACTATATGAATGAATCTATCGGGTGTGGAATCTAATAGTTTTCGAACTAAAAGTGATTCATCCAAAGGTTTTCCTAATTCTTTTGCCTTTGTGGCATAGCCGCTCGTTTGGTCAGAATGCATCCACCGTTTCATCCTCCTTCATTTGAAGGGTCCAAATCCAATCATCAATGATTGTAATCGTGCTTGTTGCACTTTCTCTTCTCCAACGTGTCTCTTTCTTAATGAATCCCATAAATCTTTTGTTGTTTCGCAACTTGCTACTTGTAAGATCACATCTTGGTCAATGCTTGATATAGGAAGGCGCTTGTTGCCTTATCCTTTTAGCATCTACTTGTGTATCGCCTTAGGTTCTATTGCTTCCCATAAACCTTGTGCTTCTAGTATCACCTTAATTTGTATAGTACAAACCGTGTAGTTTGTGGCTTTGAGTTTTGGGCATTGATATCTTGTGTCATAGGGGTTACGGGTTTTGGTGCGATGTTATCGCCACTTGCATCTTCACCGGGCATATTGATGGTGTTTATGATCTTCACTTTCTATGGGCTTCTAACTAAGTATGATATATACTTAATACTACGGGAACAGAAATAGTTTCCGGGAATCTAATAATACGGGATCAATATAGTTCTCGGGATTTCCTAGTAATGTAAATAATGATCTATACTATCTAAAGTATAATAGAAATCCAAAGTTTGAATTTGTGACCTCGTTGTTGTGTATTAAACACAGACGTATTCCCACTTTTGTCGGTACTTGAGTATGATACCAACTACGTTCTTTCTTTCCCCACGTTGTCTTTTCTCCTTTCTTGTGTATCGATGTAATAATGATTTGCCTTCGAACTCTTGGTCTTGGCTATTTTCCGAACACAATTCCTTCCAAAATACCTTTCGGTATTATCAAAGAAACAAGTTAATTTACTTGTTCTTTCTTCTTTACCAACAAATGGTAATCTTCTACGTTTGCTTGCCGCGTCTCACAACCTTTCTCTTTACCTTTGTTCCACACCGAATGTGCTTCACCCCAAAATACCTTTCGGTATTTTCCAACAAAAACCCACAAGTGATCAAGTTGTGTCCTTTGTTAATATTCTTATATCGCTAGCGTCTCTTCTTTCAAAAACAATACTTGATTGTTTTCTAAAAACCGGTTGTGTTTTCTTCTAATTCCAAGCAACGTCTTTTTCTCTTCTTGTATATGCCGTCTACTATACAAGGTATCTCTAACGCGTCTTTCTTCTTTGGTTACGTAACTCCTTCTCTTTCTCTTGTTGCTGCGTATTAGTGCTTCACAACAGAAAAAAAACGACACCACACTGGAATGGGTGTCTTCTCCGTTTGCAATTTCGACACAAAGACGAGATGTATACGACTTGTCTTATGTCCTAGTTATTCAAGTAACAACGTCTCCTAGTTTGAAACGTCTTTCCTTCTCCTGAAACAAAATTCCAGCGAGTACTTCTTCTTTCCAGAAACAATGTTTCTGTTTCTTCCTGAACCAAAAGACCAGTGGTTTGATTTGTGTCTTGGTTCTTCTCTTCAACGTTGGGTTTTTCTGGAATGTATCTCGTTAACAGGTTTCTGGGTTTTGATTCTGTCTCGCTAAACAAGGGCTGGTATGAATGTTGCCTCGTTAAAACAAGAATCTGGTGATTGAGAATGATGGTGTAACGAGATGTAGGCAGGCTCTTGATGCCAAATGTTGGTCCCTACGCTGTGATGTTGAGTCGATATGAAATATGCAAACAATAACAATATGGATCTTTGAATAACTAAAATCGTCTAACATTATAAATGAAACATTTTACAACGTATTTATACTAAACGAATGGACATAATCCCAAACGTTATACCGGTTCAAATGTAACCGTTTTTGGCGGTTATTTGGCGGTTAAATAACTACCCTATCTATAACTACTTTATAACCGTTTTATGGTTATGTAACTGCTAGTAACCGCTAGTCGGTTTTCAACTTTTAAACGAGCAAGTCTGGTCCTTCGAGTTAGAAGCAATGGCGAGATTATGTTTACAACGACATCATGGGGATTAAAAAAATTGTTGAAGTCCAAGAAGAGGAGATGATCGTAAACCTCACTAGAAATTACACTATAATACTTGTCATATGAAGCTACAGCATTCAACGAGATGAAACCTTCTTTTATCTACTTTTGATTTTTTTTTGTACCTAATTTCTTGATATCAAGACAAAAGCAAGTCTTGAAACAATTTTTTAAGGCCACTACAGCTATTTGTTTAACATATTAAAAGATATGCTTGTTTCCTGTAAACTTTATTGATGGTTCCTTCTAAGTTGATGAAATTCTTTCTTGCTGATCTACAACAGCTTAAGATGTGTAAATATGCAAGAAAAGCAGAAAATGAAATTCCGAAATGGTCACACAAGTCGGATCAAGTGTGACGAAAAGATAAATGCTTCAACAAAAACCAACTATGGTGCTACTATCTAAAGGTTTCAAGTAGACCAAGAAAGTTTACTTTATCAGTGACCAAAAACTGGTAACCAAACGTTTTGCCATACCTCTACAAACAATATGTAGGTTAAGGTTTCAAACTAGTACTAGCAGAGCAGCTCACACCGCAGCCACAGTAGCTGATTCGGATTTAGCTGCATTGCTGGAGGAAAAGATAAATGCTTCAACAAAAACCAACAATGGTGCTACTATCTACAGAGTTCCAGATCGTTTACGTGCAGTCGAACCTAAAGCTTATGAACCGAATATCGTATCTATTGGTCCATACCATCATGGAGTAACTCGTTTACAAGCCATGGAGAACACGGAATGGAACTTCTTTCATCGCCTTTTTAATCCAACCAAACCCAACAGGCCTAATCTAAATGCACTGGTCAATGAATTAAAAGATATCGAACACAAGGCTCGTGGTTGTTACTCTGAAGAACTGAACCTCAGCAGCAAGCAGTTCATCATCATGAATTAAAAGATATCGAACACAAGGCTCATTGATAGCTGTTTCGTTGTAGAGCTTTTGCGGGAAACAAAAGAGATTGATTTCACTAAGAAGTCAATACTTATAAAGCGGTGGATGTTACCCGTACTCCAGCGCGATCTCATCATGCTTGAAAGTCAGCTCCCTTTATTTGTTTTGAACAAAGTATACAAATTAACAAGTTCTGAAGACACCGAAGAGTCAGGTTTGAAGAAACTTTCGTATCAGTTCTTTGAATCAATGATTTACAGAGATTCAGATACACAAAACAACGATGAGGTAGGAGATGAGAAAGATTGTGGAAGCCACTTTCTTGAACAGTTTCGAGCGAGCATTTGCCCAACAGAAGTTTTAGAAAACAAGTTCCTTGTCAAGGAGCCACACATGTTCTACACAATATCTGATTTAAAAGAGTCAGGAATCAAAGTCAATAAGGCTGAAAAAGGTCAACCTTTAGATGTAAGTTTTAAAAAGTGAGTTTTAAAGATTGCTCCAGTGAGCATGGATGACCACAAGTTCACATTGCTTCGTAACATGGTCGCCTTTGAGCAGTGTCATGTTAACTGCAAACCGCATGTAACAGCTTATATATTCTTTCTAGATAGGTTGATCAACTCTGCTGAGGATATAGAATTGCTTCATTATGCGGGCGTTATGCAGCATACTTTGGGTGGAAACAAACATGCTGCAAGATTAGTGAATAACTTGTGTAAAGAGGTAGCTGCGGCTGTTATTGATTCGTACTTAAGAGATGTTCTTTGGAAGATTAATTGTTATTGTAATAATTTTTGGCATCAGAAGAGGGCGAAATTGAAACACGAGTATTTTTACAATATATGGGTATCACTCTCGACTGTAGCAACTATTCTACTACTAATTTACCTTACCATACTTCAAACAGTCACTGCGTTAGGAGATAAGGATGCAAGCGGTCACATTAATGGTCATGGATACTGGATGGCAATTATCGAAGCTTTTTCTGTACCATTTACAAGTGTTCAGCCATCTAAAGACTCATCGATGCTTCTCAAAGATAAATTTGAGATTGACAAATACATGCAATGGGTCTACAAGTGACGATGGCAGTAAGCCTTTCTTTTTCATGAGTTGTTAGTAATTATTTTCTGAATAAAAATGCAGAATTCCATGTTCGTGTTTCTTTTCGGTTTTTAGTTCTAGTATAATGTAATTGCATTTTGCAAGTGAAATAATGACAAATTAACCTACAATATATTTGTGGACTGGTGGTGATTCTTGATCATTTTTTATTTCATAGTTGTGTGGTAAGTTATGAAATAATGACAAATTAATTAACCTACTTAATTAACAAATCTTACTCTATCATTCCTAGTTAAATTTTGGACTAATATATGGAACTATGTGAAATGTACTCATTAACACACCTACTCCATAGTCCATACACATGGAAAGGTACGTGAAATGAATCAAACTATTAAATTTTAGTTAGGGCTGAGCAAAACTGACCGAAATCCGATAAGCCCGACTAACCGACCGACCCGATTAGAGCCCGAAACCGAACCGACTAAAAACGGGTCAGGAGTCGGTTTTAAAAACATTGTATATCGGTATCGGGTCGGGTTCGGTTAAAAAAACCCGACTTTATCCCGTTTACCCGCTAGCCCGTTTTTAATTAGGTCTGCTTCTAAAAACTAAGCGCCCCTTATTCTTGTATTGTGATAAACCCAATCCAAAAAACCTCATTCGCTTAACCTAATCTCAAAAACTAACGATTGATTCATCATCTCAAGGTCAAGATTACCCAATCTAAATGGATAAACCTAATCTCAAAAACCCCACATATGAATCAATCTCATCATCTTTACCTACATATGAATCATTTGCGTCTCAACAAAACAATGCAATGGAAGAAGTAAGTTTTGTATAATTTTAATTTTCATTAACTGATTTAAGCATTTAATTGAAATCGTAATTTTTTATTATTTTTTATTATTATTATTATTATTATTTTAAATCGTTACTGATTTAAGCATTTTTTTTATTCATCATGAGGTAGTATAAATGAAGTAAGTTTTAAGGTTTTGTATAGATTGACTATGGTAGTATAACTTGATTTTGTCCACCGATACGTGGACTTCTAGTTGTAAAAGAATGAATTTTATGGTATTAACCGCCCACTTTATAGATGATGATTGGGTAATGCATAAAAGAATTATTAATTTTAGACCAATTCATAGCCTTAGAGGGGTGGATAATGGTAGGGCACTTTTGGAATGTATAAACGGATGGGGTATAAAGAATGTTATGACCATTACGGTTGATAACATTTCTTCAAATGACAAAGCTCTTGAATACTTGGTAGAAAATTTACCAAATAAGTATGATGGTGGTAAACATTTTCACATAAGATGTATGGCTCATATTTTAAACCTAGTTGTCAAAGATGGTTTAAAAACATTCAACAAGGAAGTGAATACCATAGGCTTAGCCGTGAAATACATAAAACATTCAAGCCAAAGAGTGACTAACTTTAAAGAAAGTGTTGAAAAGGCTTGTACTTCAAATAAGTTTTGGTTTCGAATGCCCTACAAGATGGAATTCCACATGATATGTTGAAAACCGCTATTGAGTTAAAAGAAGCTTTTTTTTATTATGATTTTCATAACTCTTGTTTTGCCCGAGACCTAGAGGAAATACCTAAGCGGGGTGATTTTAAGGTTTGTAAGAAGATAGTTGCTTTTTTGGAAAAATTTAAAGAAACAACCCAACTTGTGTCACATGTATCATCTCCCGTAGCTCATTTGTGGTTTGGAGAGGTTCTTGATATTGATAAGCATCTTCGTGAGTGGCAAGAAAAACCTTCTTTTAAAGTAACGGTTGAAGAAATGAGAAAAAAGTATGACAAATATTGGGGTGATTACAAAAAAATCAACCATTATATGTACTTTGCTATTATCTTAGATCCCATAATGAAGTCGGAAATAATAGGCTACGGGTTTAGACATTTGATAGAAAATGGTTGCATACCCATGGAGGTCGATGAAGATAGTGATGAGACGCCAATTTCAGATATCTTAGATTCTTTGTGCTTTGTTTTTTATAAACTTATGTTTTTTATTAATTTTGTTTTAGATATCTTGTGCATCCAAGTATCCACCGTTGCTTCCGAATCCGCCTTTAGCGCAAGTGGTCGAGTTTTAGACCCGTATAGGAATTCTTTAGCTCCTAGCATTGTAGAGGCTTTGGTGTGCACACAAGATTGGATCCGTACATCAAGTAGAAACATCACTTTTGATACGTTAGAGGATTTAATGAAAGACGACGAGGTTGCTACAGGTAAAATATTTATATTTTAGTTTATTGGTTATTTGGTTATATTAGTAACTTATGTTTGACTTATGTTCTCATGTTTTTTTCTAGAAATTCAAGAGGCGTTAGAGAAACAAAAAGGAGAACATGAAAATTCAAGAATGTTGTGATTAGTATTTGGTATTTGTATTTGGAGCAATGATTCAAGACATTTGTCATTTGTGTTTGTATTTGGAGCCATATGGTATTTGGTTTTGTATGTTTGATGAATTGATGCAAGAATGTGAAGACAGTGTCTCATCTCAGTAGCCATATGGTCAAAAAAATGGAACTGCAGTAGGCAGTAGCTACTATTGAAGTGTTGAGTACTTGAGTTTTTGTATCTTTTGTAATTGTCATATGGTCAAAAAATTGTCACTGCAGTTAACTAGTTTTTGTGCTATGAGTTTTTTTGGTTTTGATTTTTGCTGGGCCGGTTTGTATGTCTTGGAAGACATTATCTTCCTTTAACTTTGCTGGGATAAAACATTAAATCGGGCTAGGCCCGTTTATATAGCATACCGAAACCGACAAGCCCGTTTGGGACCCGAAACCGAACCGACACAATCGGGTCGGGACTCGGTTATAGTTTCTGCCTTTATTCGGGATTCGGTACCGTCGGGTCGGGTCGGGACGGGTCGGGATCCGACCCGATGCTCAGCCCTAATTTTAGTAATATTGTGAGATAGGGCCTTCCTGTTGACAGTTAGTCAATGGTCATTCTTTATTAAGTCAGCTGATAAATGTTAGTATTATAGTCCTTACTCTTAAGAAATACTAAAATACAGAGCAGATTTAGGTCATAAGATTAGGATATTTTTAAATGGTTCCCATCTATTGTGATATTAAGGTAATTTGCCGTGTTAAATAATTGAATCTTGAAAAGTAACAAAACCAAAGATCAATCTGAGCAGGATCATATACGGTTTCTAACACAAAGGAATAAGATGCGTTAATAATTTGAAGGTCTCAAAGTCATTACACAAATGAACCCTAAACTGTCCTAACTAAGCATATGCGTTGTTTGGTAAGTAAAAATTAAATGGATAACGATGACAATGAGGTTCCATATATGCAGCACGTGTGAGGCTGCAACCTTTACTCCTCGCCTAAGTCAGATGCATAGTGTCCATCGTTTCTATCCTGCAATCCCAAAACATAAATGTTAGAATAGTTTTACAATGTTTGATAGATATGCGCGAAAAGAAAGAATACAAAGCATTTGGAGAATTAAGAACTTGGCCTACCCGAGACATCATTCATTGCTTGCTTATAAACTGGGTCCTTGCCTAGCTGAGAATCGAATTTGGAGATCTATACATCCTCTGAAATATGGAACAGAGTTGTAAGGAACATAAAACCATAAAGCAATAAGATTTCTATTGTAACTTAGATGGATTACAATGAACTTAGGTTACTAAGAGAATGCACAAACCTTGTCTATCCCGGATACACGGTCCTCTTTTGAAAGAGACTTTTTCTTTTGTGTAAAGTTGAACACTTCATGAAGGAATTTATTTTCCTGCTCATATAAAATCAATCATTAATATATACTCAAGTCAGTTCACAACAATTCCAATTGCTTTGTAACTTCACTTTTTCTAACAGCGAGTTCAAAAGCATTTGCAACTGTCATACTAAACATACATAACAAACATATGATCTGCTAACAAACGAACCTGCATTTGCTAAACTAATGATCTTCTAAACAAGCTAAGTCGATCTTGATTGCTTGCCAACTTAGACTTAATCTTTGCAAGCAACTTAACCTGGGAACGAACCATAACCTTAGCATCAAAGAATCCGCTTAAGTTTGCCATTTAGGGCTTTAATTGACTAATTAATTAGGGTTTAAGTTAGGGTTTCAGTTAGGGTTAGAGTATATCAAAGGTTTAGAATTTTGATTTCACTCTTTGATTTGGGTTTAATTTTTAAAAGGTGAAGTAATTTTAAGTATGTGTGATTTAGGATAGTAGAGTGTTGGTGTATGTGTTTGTGTGTGTTAATGTTTTAAAAAGTACTTTAAAATTATACTTTTGAAAAGTGATGTAAAAAAAGTAGCAAAAAGTGCAAAAGTATAAAGTAAAAAAAGCCGCTTAAATTAATTCGCTTACGTTGCTCAGCATTGGGAAGATGCTAAAATGATAAAATAATATTTTAGGAAGTTTGATTTTTTTTTTAAAAAGGACAAAACATAATTTTGCTCGAATCTTAAAAAAGTCGCTCGGTCTAGGTAGCTTAAAAAATATAGCTGGTAAAAGTCAGAACCAATCATTGGGTTCACAAAATTTCGTGTGACACTTGGCGCTCTGAGATTAAAAATAGAAAAGTTGCAAGTCTATTTAGGGAATAACTAAAAGTCGAGGATAGAAAGTGTTAACACCCCGAACGACCGGGGCAAATGCATAATTATCGCTTATTTGATCGGTGTAATTGATTATAGTTTTTCTCTCATTTCTAATTAAGCCAATCAAACAATAACAATTCCATTTATAAAATGTTTTGTAAAAACCTTTTATGGGTCTAACAATTCACATTTTTTAAATAATAATTAATTTTGTCATTCTTTATTTACTTTCGAATCTTTCACAAATCAAAATTCAAGTCCAAATCAACTCTTACAAAAAGGAGGTGATTTGTACACTCCCATAAATAATTGGTACATTCAAAATTTGAGTATTTGGACATTTATATCCTTATAGGATAAATATAACTAAAAATAATGTGAGGGTATAAATGCCCCAACACTCAAAATTTGAGTATCTCAATCATTTATTCAAACAACTTGACTTAAGTTAGGGACTTATGAGCCATTAGATTTAATCTAATGGTTCAAATCAAAAGAACTTCTTTTGATTTGAACCATTAAATTAAATGCAATGGCTGACAATCATTTAACTTGAGTCAAGTTGTGTTATGCAATTTGAGAAGATCTTGATCCATCATTTATAAAAGTGTGCAAACCAACACCCTTCTAAAAATCAAACGAACCCTAACAGTGTACACGAGTAAATTCCAGTGTCGGAATGTGGGGGGCTACGTGAGTCATTACGCTCCATCAGACTAGCACTTTGTAACGTAGTGGCAAGTTACAACAAACACCTATGCAGAACCTGACAAGCCGTTTTTTTTGGGAATAAATACAACACCACCTTCTTAATCTTAGGCTGGATGCATTCGTGAGGTGTACATCGGTCGGGCACCAAAATTTTGCCTCCTCAACAGATTTGAACATCGGTTGTATCGATTGTAGGTGTGGGTTGCAACATCGGTCGAGTGGGAAGAATTTGCAACATCGGTTGCATTTTCACTCGATATTAATGCTTCCAAATTCATGTTCCCAACCATATTTGACCGGTATAAATTCAAAACAATTTTCAAAGTTGACTGTTTGGTCATTAAAAAAAAAAAAAAAAAAAAAAAAAAATCGAGAGAGAAAGCTCACGTGGCTGGATGACCAGGTCGTCGGTCGTGACTGGGACAACCCGGTCATCCAACACGTCACCTTTCTTCTCTCCAAATGACTGACAACCGGATGCCCCAATCGGCGACCCAAGCTTTTTTTTTTTTTTAAATCATTTTAACATAAACTAAAATTTCATTAATAATTAAAATGTTACAACGCTAAATAAAAACAATACGAAATACATAAATCATAAATCTAATCAATGCTCCCGCATGCAGAGTCATACGAGGAGTACGAGAATCGGCAAATCCTCGAGCGAGCCAAATCTTCCTCATCTAGCAAAGGTGCCCCGGTGGCTCGAAGTTGGTAGTCGAAGTTGATGCACCAACACCATCGTTTCGTTCTCCGATAGCTCCAATTGATTTTGGTGTTGGCGTTGTTCGTTATCTTCCGAACACACCGCCATAACTTGTCAAGAACCTCGCGATCTTTGGGCTTGATCACACAAAATTTGTCGATCACGACTTTTCGTTCGGCGTAATGTCGTTGCAACTCTTGTAGTTTTGTCTCATCTGTTCCTTCTCCGCCTTCGCCTGGTCAAACAATTCGATGACGGTTATAATAGCGTTTTTTCGAGCCTCATCGTCATTATGGCATTGATTTTGAACGTACACTTGCATATCTTCAACGGAATGGGGGAGACGGCAAGCCATAATAAATCTTGTGTTGAGAAGTATTTTGAGGTTGAATTGTGTTTGAAATTGTGTGTTAAGAAGTGTGTTTGAGATTGGTATTTATAGGATGTGAAAAGTGGTAAAGTTTAAAAAAGTTTTTTTTTTTAATTTAAATGAAGGTAACAAACGGTTGAAATCGAGTGAGATTTCAACCGATATCGTGATTTTTAAACCCCAACCGATCTAGCGACCTCACCACCACAATCGTGACAACCGACTTCAACATCGGTTGAGGGGGAAATATTTTGGTGCCCAACCGATTTTGACCCGACGAATGCGACCAGCCTTATATGTAGCAACTTGCTTTTAAGGGGTGTTTGAGATTTCTTTTTAAAGACTTTTTATCTTCTGTAGAATTAGCTTAAGGGACCAATATGCGTTTTTTTTAAGTGAATAAGTTCTTAGATAAGCGATATTCTCTAAACTAAGCTATTTCTTAGATGAACAGATAAGCCATCAAAAAATTAAATAGCAAAACGGTATGAAAATAGCTTATCCATACTGTTTAAGTGTTTACATGTGAGCAAAAAGAAGCATTTTTTTTAATAAGTAGTAACATGAAATTACTAATTCTGAACTACTTAATCAAGAAAGCAATATGCATAAGCAATTTTAATAAGCATTCCAAAACATAGATGGCTTGTAACTCGGCTGACTCAAGTACAAAAAACAGCTAGTTTTGTTGGAATTATATATCATGACAGTGAATAATAAAACACAAAACATAAAAAAAATACATGTGGAAGCGTATAGAAAAGATTAATGAATAATTAATTAACACTAGAAGGGTACCCGTGCAATGCGGCGGCGGGTACCCGTGACTATTTTTGTTGCGAGCAAATTATTTTCATTTTAAATCTTCCTTATTTAGCATGTCTCAAATACTTTATACTGTAGTAGATATATGTTTTTCAAAAGTAGAACGTCTAAATTATTAATAGTATAAATAATTAACACTTTTATTTTTCAAATTTTAGCATTAAATTGATGGTTATAAGTTTAGTGAGCTTTTTGTGTATAAACAATTCTATTAAAATATATCATTATTGGAGGAGGTTACTATATGGTTTAAATGAGACTTAAATTTTTAAATTTTACATTAATTTTCTATTTTTCTTTTTATAGTAATGTTTTTTGTCTTAAAATTTTAAGACTTCCTTTAATAGGAAGTCCCAAATGCTTTATAATGTAGTATAGATAAACAAGAATATGCGTACCTTTATTGATTTTAGCCGAACAAGAATCAAATCCACAAAACTAGCATTGGATGAACCCTAATTAGGTTTTATAGGATTATGTGAGTTATCCCTTACCGATTTTGTAATTCAATCCAAGAATACTAACAATAATGTGTTAGTACCACTTTTTTGTACACACGTACTATAATGAATTAAAGCAATGCTAGTTTTAATTAAACAAAATAATTTGATTTGGAAAATCAATGTGTCGACACCCTTGTGGTGATAGTCGACCGAATATAAGCACAAACACACACAAACTATTTTAGGTTTTAGTTTATGAGTACAAGAGATACAAATCCAAGACCCCTAGCCTTGTATATATACTCAACTTAACTTGGTGAACAAGTTGAGTTTGAGTTGGGTCGGGAATGCCCCTTGGGCCGATCGGTTGAGTGTCCCCAAAGGGATTCCGGAACCTTCTCAATATTAATTTGCAATCTAGTCCTTTCCAATTACATTTAACGATCGTTAGTACATTACACTTAATTACTTAACGTCCGCTATATTATTTCATTTAATTAATAAATAAATATAACATTTACATTTAATTATTAACTTTAATTCTCATACGCAAAGTGTGCAATCCTGTGGTCTCGAGTTCGATCCTAACTCACGTCTACTAATTTATATCCATAAAACCAACAGCTCCCACTTGGATATATCTTAATAGAGTGATCACATCGGTTAGCGTCTAGCAACACTTCGATGCCTCTAGTACAACTCAAGTAAGGCTCCTGGAAAACCTTTTAATGATTTCTCATTATTATTATCCTTTTGTTTCTAATACCACATTAAATAAAGATATGTAATTAAGTCATTCTTTATTCAACTATTTTGTTTCTCATTTTAAGTGACTAACCATGATTACCAAATCTTCTGAACATATTCAGTGGAGATTTTGGGTGCGGCCGCATAAACATCTTGTCAACTCTACGAGGTGCCCAGCAGTATTAAACTCCAAATAAATTTGAAGGAACAAATTATATCTTGACTACTTGACTAACCCACAAACTCTGTAACAGTTCTGGAAACAACCCTGTAGAAAACTAGAAGGGGGGTTGAATAGTTTACCAATTAAAAACTTTGTTTTGAAACTTATTGAAAGATCAATTGATATTGATCTTGAGTATGTTAATGAAATATGCAAGCAATGTGTAATAAGTAAATAGGGAAAGAAATGATCAAACCACAACAAGTTGTTTATAGTGGTTCGGCCTACAAGGACTCTTTTTCCTTGCCCTACTCCACTCCCCGAGTCTCACACTCGAGAGTTTAACTTCACTAGTCAACAAGCTCCTTTCACCGCGGAGAAAACCTTTACACTTAACTTACACTATTTCCGACACTAAGCTAGATGTCGAGTTCTTTCCAAGGGTACAACTACTCCCACACACAATGTATTTTGAGGACTAAAATACTAACCACTCACACTCACAAGATTATGATGGTTTGATACAACAATGAAGTATGGATCAATACTAGATCATACAACACTAAACAAACAAGACTTCCAACTTCTCGTTGAAGCTTGAATATGACTTGATCTTCTTTGCTACAAAGAGATCACTAATATGATATGAAACCGAGTTAGAAAGGTTAGAGAAGATATGTATGAGTATGTTAGAAAGGGATGAGAAAACTACTTGGCTTGGCATTGCTATTTATAGCCAAAATGGACGTGGCGTCCACGGACCGCGAACCCTTAAAGGGTTCCGCCTGTACCAAATTGGTACCGTGGGGTTACGACGACCAAGATATCAAATCATGCTAAAGTCAACTATATCTAAGTGAGATTGTGCAAGATATGAAGAGTACAAATCCACACAAAATATCTAATGAAATCTTCCAATGATTTCCATGATGTATAACATGATGTCATATGTTGTATTTCTATTTTTAGAAATATGCAAATGCTTAAGTAGTGTTTGGTTTTAAGAACCTAACACATTCTAAAACTACTATCATACATAATGATTAGAGTCATATCAAGATGTCACTAATCACAAATGTAAATGCTTGAATGATGAATATATTGTTTGAGAAAGCTTGTTTTAATATCTATTAAACTTGACAAGCTTTAAGCTTTTATAAATTAAATTTACTTTTGTCGTTAACAAAACTTAGGCAAAGATCAAAAATATAAATAACGTTTAATGACGATATTTGTATTAACAAACCCTTATGACTACCAGTTACGTATTGCGTTAAGTTACCCCACAGAAATGCACTACATTCATGACACTTATCTGGTATCTCAAGTCTGAGGATAACTATTCATAATTTACTTATAACAATATCCACAAAGTAAATTATGGGGATAAGTCCTATATTCAATTCATTAAATATCATCTGAAATTGGTATGCATTCTCATCAATATACCTTCAAGTATATTCTACCACTTCTCTCAGATTTGTCTTAGTTTGATGATACTCCCATATCATTAATCGACAACGGACAATTTAGAATAACTCATGCAAATATAGGACAACAATATTATAAATGAAAATAAACATAATCAAAATTTTATTTCATCAAAATAATAAATGTTTTACAACATCCTTTATCTAAATGCTAATCACAGTTCTGCATGAAACTATTAGCTAAACGAAGTCCAATGCCATTGGCAAGTCCAACAAGATTTTCTCTAGCTAAAGGCTTAGTGAATGGATCAGCTAAGTTGTCATCCGTATGAACTTTCAATAGATTTATTTCACCTTCGTGGACTTGTTCCCGAACATAGTGATACTTTCGTAGAAAATTGATAACATCAAATTATCCTGAATATTAAGTGTCAATTTTCCCTGATAATGCTTGTAATTTATATCATTTATATGGATTTACGCTTATTTTCCATTATATTCCACTTTCAGGTAAATTACGAGCATTCGAGCTAAAGAGACGCGGAATTGGAGAGTTTATTGAAGATTTATCATAGCATGCTCACTTTGAAGAAGTTACGGCATAACTCCTCTCTCACATTACGCCGTAACTAAAGCGTGGCTCAGAAAACCAACTTATCAGAAGATTACGACTTAACTCTCTCAAAAATTACGTCGTAACCATATTAGGTCAAATGAGGTTCCGCGCCGTTGATAATTACGCCGTAACTTATGCATCAACTACGGCGTAACCAAGATTTATTGAAGATACGGCGTAACCCCTTCTAAGGTTATGCCGTAACCAGCATTTCTAGTGCAATCTACGAATAAGTTATATGTTACGGCGTAAATATTTTATTAGTTACGCCGTAACCAAGATCTGGCCTATAAATACCCCACGATTTTCAGCATTTCAAAGCATCCCATTTCACACACAACAATCAGAGAACGTGAGAAGAAGCCAAAGTCAGATCTGGAGGAGCATACAGAGCTATCTCCAAGGGAGAAATCACTCCCCTACGATAAGCATTAGCTTTTTATATTTTCTTTACTTTCGATTCATTTATTTCATAACATTAAACATTGAATTGATTTGTATGGTTAATATGAGCGGCTAAGCACCTCTTGGTGCTGGCCTAGTTATGATTCCTTAATTGTTTTGTTTGTGTTTACATTGCTTTCGTATAATTATTTCTAAGTGTATGCATGCATAGTTTATTGGTAGCTACCATTGTTTGAGTAGTTTTGAATGGCGATGAGGCTAGTTGCTTAGGAGATATGACCAACTAACCCTAAGTGAGTAGACGAGACGGAAGGGTAAGATATGACCAACCGACGACCCTTTCTACTTGTGCGATTTGACCAACCGATCACCTACCGTTTGGATGAACTTAAGAATTAGGGGTGAGTGTCTAAGATGCTAGCGCCCGGCACTCACTATTATAAGTCTAGCATGTAGCGGAACTTAATGACTTGGCTTAGGGACCGGGAACAAGCTGGACTTATGAGGGACACGACTTCTCCATGGTGGCTCTTTCTTGATAGGTTAGGCGAACCCGACCAAATGTTGTCCTCTCGACTTTGACCCCACCTGAAGTAATTGGAAGTAATTAGACGTAAACATTACTAGTTAGGATGAATAACTAGGTTAGCACCACTCTCCTCTATTGATTACATCTTTGCCATTATTTGTTTTAGTAGTTAATTAGTTAATTCGATATCAAAACCATCTTAAAATCCGTGACACATATACTTAGTATTAATCCACACACATAGCTCTTGGGACGACCTCGGTTTTACCTAATACTACACTACACACGACCAGGTACACTGCCCGTTAGTGCATTAAGGTAGAGCATAGGTATAACGAGACATTATAAATATTAAAACCTGGTCAGTATAACCCGCATCAAGTTTTTGGTGCCGCTGCCGGGGAGTTATATTAGGATTGCTATTAAGTCTTTAATTTTTGTTTTGTTTTAAAATTTTCATATTCTCACGACCACTTTTCAAGTTTTCAGGTACCATGGAAGTTGTTAACATTGATAACCTCACTCTCGAGGAATATTTGGCGTTAACAAGAGAAGAACAAGGACCAGAGATTATTAGGCCGGCCATCGCAGAAGATGCTCAATTCGAAATAAAACCTCAATTTATGAGGGAATTGTGTGCAAACCCTTTCTCTGGAAGCATTACCGATGACCCAGACTACGAACTGGAATCACTTCAACTTCAGGTGGAGGACCCAGACTATCAGGTTCTACCAGAAGTACGCTAGTGTTTTCAGAAGGTAATGTATCTTCATGATCATCTTCCAGATCATAAACTCTCCCACTGAATTCTTGAGATACGAGATCATTTTCAAGAAAATCTCCATACCTATCAACAATTACTTTATTTTCAGTTGGATAGTAAAAGTAGTAACCCATAGTGTTAATACAAATAAGCCGTAAAAACTTTTATTTATATTTTAAGATCTTCTAATGTTTTGTCGATAACAAACGTAAAATCATTTTAAAAAAACAAATAAAATACGTAAACTGGTTGAGCCAATAGTTTTCTAACACACTTACGTTTTCACATAAAACACTAAAACAAGTATAAGTGATTTTATGATTTAGTAATACATATGTACAACAACTAGTGTTTACATATTTGGGTAAATATATATTTAACTAGTATATACTAAAATGGGTAAAAACTAACAAATGGTATTGACCCATAACCCATGGTATTATCCAAACCACTTGACTAGGTACATTGAACTCATGAGATACATTGTATCTAATAAGTAACCCATGGAGCAACCCATGACCCATGACCCATAACCAAAATACCCATGGGCAAAGAGGAGCATCCCACGGATCCCTAGGTTTACGCTAGACGGATCCCTTATGGGAGGGATCCGTGGGATTCGGGGAACAGTAAACTTTCTCCTCTATAAATAGTGAGCTATTTCTTCCTTTTGGCTTGCCACTCTGTTGGGAATTATGTGAAGTAGGATTTCTGCTGTCATTACTGCCGAAGGTTTCTGCTGAAGTAGAAGCAGAATCTGTTGAAAAGTGATTCTCTTGAAGAGTACAAGCGTTGCCGTGTTCTTCTTTGAAGGGTGAAAGTGACTAGGATCGACATCGCCTTATGAATTAAATGCTAACTCATTATTATTTTTGAACGGCCCGAGGTTAGCATGGGTTTTATTGTACTTCTCAATATAGTTTAGTGTATTAGTCATTAATTGCATGCTTGCATGTTTAGTCGATTGGGTTGTAATAGATTAGGGTTCCTTGTTTATAAAAGGAACCTCTTAGTTTGTAATAGATAACAATTCATCTGGAACATAGAGTTTCAGTTAATAAAAAGATCCATAGAGGATCTAAGTGTTCTTAGTTATAACAACCTGTATTTACTTTCCGCTATAGAATACGAGTTGTAGAGACTATCTATTAGTTTGCTTATGATTACATATGCAACACTAACGATCCACGAGTGCTAAAGATCTGTCAAGGTCTGAGAGTTTTCAACAAGTGGTATTAGAGCCTCGGGAGAGTCTCTACGATACTGAGAACCTTATTTACCTCACCCCATACAACCAAAACATATTCACCATGCACGAACCGATGATGAATCAAGTCACCACCAACAACAACATCAAAACACCACCTCTATGCAAAGAATCGAGTCTCTCCAACAAGAATGGTAAGTTTCCTTACCTAAAGAAGGAAGAGTATAATCATGGACCATGAAGATGCGAATCGGATCTCCAATATTGATTGGAATCTGTGGGAGATTGTGAAGAATGGCAACAATCAAGAAGACTATCCTGGATCTTGATGGTAAGTTTACCATTGCTCCTCCCAAAATATTCAAGAGATTCTTGCGGTACAAAGAGAGCACAAAGTAAGAACCATCCTTCTTCAATCTATTCACGAAGATCACTTAGGTGATTTTCACCACATGGTTGATGCAAAGGAAATCTGGATGGCTCAAAGCAAGGTTTGGTGGGAATGAAGAGTCCAGAGAATGAGGAAGTCCATCTTTGAGACAACACTTCCAAGAGTTCAATATCTCGAAGAAGAAGGTATCCATGGGATATGACAGGTTTCACAAGATTCTGAGTCAGTTGAATCAGCTGAATGCAAAGCCTGACAATGATGATTGCAACTCTAAGTTCCTTCGATCTTTGCCTCCATCATGGTTACATGTCAGTATAGCACTTAAAGCTAAAGGTGGGCTGGACATGCTCACCTTTGATGAGTTGTACAACAAACTCAGGTCTCTTGAACATGATGTCAGATCTCCCTACCGTGCATCCTCTTCTGGTCATTCAGCCTTTGTTGGGACATCCCACTCGAATATGATGATGCATTCTTCAAGTCCATCTTACTTACCATCATCATCTTATCGTCCCACTCCATCACATCCTCAAGCCAAATCTGGCAGTATTGTGGAGGATGTTCTTCATTCATTTGTTGCAGATTATGATACTCAAAGACATCGGTATATGAAGACTTTGATCGGTGGACCCACTTGAAATGGAGGAGATGAAGTCGAAATGGCGGTGGCCATGCTATCGATGAGATATCAATAGGTTTGAAGAGAAGGCGGGGAAGGAAGTTTGGGTTCAAGGAAAGGATCCACTTCGTTTGGCGGAGAAAGGTCAAGTGTTTCTCTTGTCACCAAATGGGTCATTTCTCGGGGAGTGCAAAGACAGGAAGAGTGAAGAGGAGCTAGCTACCACTCGTGACGCCAGAATCGGAAGGAGCTAGCACTTGACTCTAGTCACCATGGATGAATAGGTCAACTGGCCGCTCATGAACCCGTGATGAGGAAGTCTAACGTCTGAGAAGCTTGGATTGTCGCCGGATGCACTTGAAAGATAGGCATGATCGGTTTGCCTTCATGGGACTTTTCGTACACAACTGTATATTTGGTTGTAGTGAAAGATACAATGAACTGAAAGAAGCTTATGATACTATGAAACCTAAATACAATGAATGCTATGTTGATAATGAAGCTTATAAACTTTCGTTAAAAACATTAGAAAGACAAAAGGTTTGGTTTCAAAAGAATCAGATAGCTTATGAAGAAAAGATTAAGGTGCTTCAATTTGATCTAGATATTGCTAATATTAACTTTAAACGCACTGAAAAGAAAAAGTCGATCTTATTCTTTGAGAATCTAGAGCTTAAAGAGAAACTTCTTGAGGAAATAGCTAGACATAAACAATGGTTAATATCGGTGACAATCTAGCTAGAGCGCTTTATAGTAGTCAATCGGTGACTTGAGGAATAGGTTTAGGCTTTCAAAAGTATGTAGGATTGGAAGCTAGGCAAGATGGGCGTAAATCTACACTGCAGTTTAGAACACTTTAGAAAGGAAGGTGATTTACATGTCGTCCTGGACCTATTAGAGGTGAATTTATGCCCACGACCGTCCATTTCTCTCGACTTTGATGGATCACACCATCAGATGGCAAAAGTCAAAAGACTTGCCATATAATGATGCTTCATCTTATGACTTTGTCTCTTTCTCTGACAGTGACAATTCATCGGATCAAGGATCTACTTACAACTGTGATTCAAGTGATAAGTCAGACCTTGTCAAGCCCTCACCTGAGCCTACACCCAAGCCTGCACCCAAGTCTGTATACAAGCCTTCTAGGATAGCTGCTGAGGAATCCACCTCCAAGCATGTTTCCCCTGAAGACTTGTATTTTCGATCTTTGAATAATTTGTCTGTTAAAAACAATTCCTTTAATGTTTTTGGTTTAAATACTTCTACATGTAATCGAACATCTTCTTTGTTGAATACATCTTCCAAAAGGAAGACATGTTTTGTGTGTGGAAGTAAATTTCATCTTATTAAGGATTGTGATTTTTATGAGCAAAGATTGGGTGTTTGTGCTAATCAGCAGAAACCAAGACCAGTGTGGACCAATGTTAACAATATTCCTATGTCCCACAAGCTAGAACTGACTCTCCTTGGAGGAGATCAACTGATAGACCTTATGTGCAACCTATTAGCCCATATTTTAAACATGGTTATTGGCCTGCATATGTTGACTCTATGAAACATGGGAAAGGATGTTGGGGCACAGCTGTCAAGTCCTCAGCAGGTTGTTCTTGGAATAATAAGAGACCTAAATATCAATGGAAACCCAAGAACAATGGTGGATCTTACTCTTTTGCTAAACCTAAATCTAATGATCCACAAGGTGTTCAAGTCAAGAATGACTTGAGCCTACTCGATTACTAACATTCTTTTGTATATATGTTTGTTTCTATAAGATCATCCCTTAAGCATAAAGATATTGGTATTGTTGATAGTGGTACATTCAAGAAGTATGTCGGAAATAGAGATATGATGCACAATTTTGTTCCTATTGAAGAAGGAGGAATGTGACCTTTGGTGGAAGTGATGGTAGAACCGTAGAATTCTTGGGAAAGGCACCATCAAGACACCTCTCTTGAACTTTGAGAATGTATACTATGTTAGGGAACTTGAACTTCAACTTGTTCTCGCCTCACAAATTTGTGACACCAAGAACAAGGTACTCTTCTCTCGAAAATGAATGTCTTGTGCTTTCTAAAGAGTTCAAGCTTCGGAAGATACTTCAATTACTGAGAGTCCTCGAACTCACAATCTTTACACATTCAACCTCAATGAAGTTCACCACGAAGGTGACCTCACTTGTCTGTTGGCTAAAGCATCATTGGATGAGTCCAACAAATGGCATAGGAGAATGGCTCATGTGAATTTCAAAACTATAAACACTCTCTCCAAAGGGGACTTGTCGAAGGTCTTCCCACCAAAGTTTTCTCCAATGATCATAATTGTGTTGCATGCAACAAAGGGAAGCAACACGAGCATCCTACAAAGCTATCAACTGCGGTGAGCATCATCTCGAGCCTCTTCACCGTTACATATGGATCTTTTGGTCCAACTCAAGTCGAAGCATTGATCACAAGTACTATTGTTTGGTTATCACCGATGGATATAGCGATTTTCTTGGGTGTTCTTTCTAAGGACTAAAGATGAAACAACTCCAAGGTTGAAAGACTTCATCACCCTCGTTGAAAATCGCTTAAACAAGAAGGTTAAGGGAATTCGGTGTGATAATGGGACGAGTTCAAGAATGCTATTATTATAGAACTCTGCGGTCTAAAGGGATAAAGAGGACTATAGCAATCCAAGAACCCCGCAACAAAATGGGGTAGCCGAAAGAAAGAATAGGACCTTGATAGAGGCTGCGAGATCAATGCTTGCGACTCTAAATTGCCCACTATGTTACGGATCAAGTCATTGGCACGACTTGCTGTGCTTATGAGTCTCCATTACTAGACCTCACCTCAAAACACCATATGAACTTCTCTTTGGGAAAGTTCCAGTCATTCATTACCTCAAACCTTTTGGTTGTCAAGTGACCATTCTGAACACCAGTGATCCTTTGGGGAATTTTGATGAGAAGGCTGATGATGGTTATATTGTGGGTTATTCAGTTAATAGCAAGGCTTATAGAGTGTACAACTTATATGCCAATAAGATAGAGGAGACTTTGAACCTGAGATACCTAGAAGATAAGCCCAATGTTCAAGGACAGGGTCATGTGTGGTCTTTTGATCTTGACTACCTAACTGACTATCTGGGTTATACTAGACATATGGCTAACCAAAGTGCAGGATCTCAAGACACTCCCCCTATCAATGCAGGTACCGTGGATGCTGACTCTGGAAGTGAATTTGAAGATGATGAACAACCCATTCTTGTGCCTTCTTTCTCCCCAACAATGTTGCGGTAACTCTTCAAAAGATAATTCACCGAGAGTGAAGATGATTCACACTATCTTGAGGACCTTGCTAGGCTTGAGACTCAAGAGTTTGCGCTAAGCTTGAGGTGAGAAGGTGGATGGGGAGCTTGCAAATGAGGCGGTCGGTGGGAACCATGTTTCACGACACCGATCGATCTCTCCCATCGTCATCAAATCTGCTGGCTCGTCTGCATTACTACTCCTACTCCTACTAGAGTGTCCACAGACTTTGGTGACCAGATACTCGCTTTCCAAGTCCTTGGATCTTGGAAATCATCAACCCAACGGCATCTTCACCTCACCTTCCTATGACACAACCTTTGTACCAACTGTGTCTAATCTTGAACCCACCATTGATGTCAACCCCATCGCTACTAAAAGAATCAACATCACTCACCCTCAATCCAATATTATTGGTGACATTCTAGCTCTGTTAGAACTCGAAGGGCTATCTCTAGTCCTAAATTTGGACGAGTTGCTTTTCTCTTATGTCTCTAATCGACAAAGAGACAATAACACGACTTCAAGCATTGTGCATTTGCGTGTTTTCTTTCACAAGTAGAACCAACCAGTGTCTCTCAAGCTCTTGAAGACTAAAGTTGGATTGAAGCAATGCATGATGAAATGCAACAGTTCCAAAACCAACAAGTTTGGATATTGGTGCCTTTACCAGATGGGAAATATGCTATTAGAACTAAATGGATTCTGAAGAACAAAAGAGATGCACGGGGTGTGGTGATTAAGAACAAAGCAAGATTAGTAGCTCAAGGTTACAGGCAAGAGGAAGGAATTGACTATGATGAAGTGTTTGCACCTGTTGCTAGAGTAGAGGCCATTCGTATTTTCTTGGCCTATGCATCCTACATGGGCTTCATCTCAGATCGGATGGATGTTAAAGGTGCTTTTACGTATGGTGAGATTGAAGAGGAAGTTTATGTCACACAACCAAAAGGATTTGAAGACCCGATCATCCTAATCATGTTTACAAAGTCGTTAAAGCTCTATGGACTTCATCGAGCACCAAGGGCCCGGTATGCTAGGCTTTCATCATTTCTGTGAAGCATGGCTACGAAGAGGTGCCATTGATAAGACTCTTTTTCGAAGAAGAACTCGACGGACATCATACTTGTGCAAGTGTATGTGGATGACATCATTTTGGATCCACTAAAGAAGCTTGGTGTAGGGAATTCGAGGATCGATGAAGGAGAATTTCGGATGAGTGCTATGGGAGAGCGACTTTCTTTTGGGTCTCCAAGTTCGGCAAAAGCAGGATGGGATATTTATCGGTCGGGATAAATATGTGAGGACATGTTGAAGAAATTCGGCATGGAAGGTGTCGGGGCCCACAACACCTTATGAAGCTCCAAAACAAAAGCCAACAATGATCCGGATCTACTTGTGAATGTTCATTTATACGATCTATGATTGGTTCATTAATGTATCTAACGACTTCAAGGCACGATATTACCTTTCTTTGTAAGTGTGTGCTCTCGACATCAAGTCACTCCACTTACTTCCCATCTCAATGCGATCAAGAAGATCTTTAAGTACCTAAAGGCCAACCTCATTTTGGCCTTTGGTACCCAAAAGAGTCTCCTTTTAAGTTGGAAGCATATAGTGGCGGTGATTATCTTTGGTGCAAATCTGGATAGGAGATCCACAACCGGAGGTGTCAATTCCTTGGAAAGATTGATTTCTTGGCGATGCAAGAAACAAACGATTGTGGATACCTCAACTCTTCAAGCGGTATGTTGTCTTTGCGCAAACTAACGTAGACGGTGCTTTGGATTCAAAACCAATTCTTTGGACTATGGGTATAACTTCATCACAACTCTTTTATTGATAATCGAGTACCATATGCATTGTCAAAATCTAGTTTTCACAAGAGAACCAAACATATTGAAATCGACACCACTTTATAAGAGATGCATATGAAAACATTTGATAAATGTGGCTAAAATTCATCTGAGATGATAATGTGGCGGATCTGTTAACTAAAGCTTTTGATGGACCAAGGTTTCAACACCTTGTGGTCAATATTGGAATGCTTAACCCTTAACGCATAGTTTAAGGGAGGCATAGGCCTCGGGGAGGCATATGCCTCGGGGAGGATTTGTTTGTTTGTTTGTTAGATTCTTAGCTAAAAAAAAAAAAAAAAAAAAAAAAAAAAAAAAAAAAAAAAAAACTTTTGCGGGTTTGTTGCACTTTTGATGGTTTTAACTCACCGGATATACCTTGTGTGTATCAAAGAGTTGGCTAGTCCAAAGGGTGCAACTTTGGTAAAGACACATCAAATCATTGATAGATGTAATGATTTGCTCAAAATCATAGGGTCTGCAACCACCCATGCTTAATTGTTTGAGAGTTGTATGGTCATCAATTCACCATGGTCTATTCCTAGTTGGAATCCAAGAATTGACTAGCCCACAAGTATATGGCTTGTGGTAAAGGCAACCGAATCCATATTTGGTTATCAATTCACCAATTCTAAGAATTGACTAGTCCCGAGCAAGCGGCTACGGTAAAGACACATCAAATCCGTTTATATGGTTTCGGTTTGCTTATAAATCGATGGTTATCGATGTACCATAGTTTTCGAACTTAAACATTTGGCTACTCCAGTAGAGATTTCTATTGGTAAAGAGACATCAAATCCATTATTTTCAATGATTCACCTCTCACAGGAGTTCACACACCTGGAAGTGATGAGAATAGCATGCAACTAATAAGTTTTGATGTACGTTATGTCATTTGTTGCTGCAAAGACCTGGAGTTTCAAAGTTTACTCATCATAGAGATGAGTTATTTAGTGGTTCTTTGCGCCTGATGTTTGAAAACAATCCTCTAGTACTGAAGTCTCAAAAGATCTTTCAAGGTCAGAAAACGGAACTTAACCAAGTCAAATTCCGTTTAGGGAGGATTGTTGGGAATTATGTGAAGTAGGATTTTGTTGTCATTCTTGCCAAGGTTTCTGTGAAGTAGAAGCGTAATCTGTTGAAGAAGTGATTCTCTTGAAGAGTACAAGCGTTGCCGTGTTCTTCTTGAAGGGTGAAAGTGACTAGGATCGATGCGCTTTATGAATTAAATGCTAACTCATTATTATTTTTGAACGGCCCGAGGTTAGCATGGGTTTTATTGTACTGCTCAATATAGTTTAGTGTATTAGTCATTAATTGCATGTTTGCATGTTTAGTCGATTGGGTTGTAATATATTAGGGTTCCTTGTTTATAAAAGGAACCTCTTAGTTTGTAATAGATAACAATTCATCTGGAACATAGAGTTTCAGTTAATAAAAAGATCCATAGAGGATCTAAGTGTTCTTAGTTATAACAACATGTATTTACTTTCCGCTATAGAATACGAGTTGTAGAGACTATCTATTAGTTTGCTTATGATTACATATGCAACACTAACGATCCACGAGTGCTAAAGATCTGTCAAGGTCTGAGAGTTTTCAACACACTCTTACACATACTTTCCCCAAGTATTGTAACTCTCTAACCACTGATCCTAAGGGATCTTTCTATGTAGTTTGTCTTTTGTTTTTGTGTGATTCTCTAGGTTCCTCTTAAAGGCGAGAT
This sequence comes from Chrysanthemum lavandulifolium, assembly GCA_022545495.1. Lineage (NCBI taxonomy): Eukaryota > Viridiplantae > Streptophyta > Magnoliopsida > Asterales > Asteraceae > Chrysanthemum > Chrysanthemum lavandulifolium. The sequence goes on along the minus strand of CM040242.1, from coordinate 37,116,394 downwards.
CACCACTTCTTGAAGTCGAGCAAGCTCAAGTCCATGAGTTGCCATGCTTCGTCATCATCAAGACAACTGAGGTTCTCTTGTTGATAGTTCTTTCTTCCTCTGTAGATATGTTGTGTTGAAGGAATTAGTGAAGGATGCCGAAAGAGTCAAGACGAAAGCATTAGTGAAAGGTGCTTAACGTCCTTGTTAAAAGCATTAGTGAAGAATGCTAAAGGTGTCAAGACGAAGGCATTAGTGAAAGGTGCCAAGCGTTGTGTCAAAGGCATTAGTGAAGGATGCCTAGGAATCAAATCAAGTGGCATTAGTCAAGAATGCCAAGGTCGTATAATCGATGAGGTGTATCGTTATACATATAAGTATTAGTTTGTTTTCAAGGATGGTGATATCCTTGATGGTGTTGTAATAAGGAGTTGGTCTCATTGGGAATAGGAGTTGTGTTGTGTTGGGTAGTAGTTCCTCCATAGTAATGGAACTAGGTGCTTAGCCTAGTACCTAAAAAAGGGTAGGACGTTGTGGTAGGTGTGGTTCACCTTGGAGTGAAAGAACCCGGTGGTTAGCCTAGTACCGAAAAAAGAGTAGGCGACGTTGTGAAGGCTTCTCCGCCATAAGGAGATTGGTGTCGTGTAGTGTTTACGAACTCTCGAGTAGGTGACTCGGGGAGTGGAGTAGGGCAAGGAAGGTGTCCTTGTAGCCGAACCACTATAAATACTCGTGTCGTAGTTATGTGCTTCTTACTCTTTATCTTTCATTACACTTTTATATATCTATCTATCAACGTCCAACATACACATCTAAATAGATTGACATAAGTCGATCTAAATATTTAAAAAGAGGTTTTAAATTGGTAAAACTATTTAACCCCCTTCTAGTTTTCCACAATTGGCATTAGAGCTTCGTTACCAAGTTTCTTAGAGTATGTTGTACTTTAAAAACTTGATACGATCCGTGTATGTTTGAAAACTACAAAGAAGGATTTTTCAAGTCATGTTTAAAAAAAAATCATTATAGTGACATTTTCCTTGTTAAGTATTCTCCATACTTTGATTTTGGCTTACCAAGAAAATCATGAAGAATCTATCTAAATATTTTTTTTCGCAAAAAGAATGTTTAGTATTGTTTTTCTCACACATGAATCTGGAGATTCCAAGAAGATCACAAGGCATTTCATCTAAATACTTATTTCTTAAAAAGAATATTTAGCTAATGTATGATCGTTAATAATTTACTTTTGTTTTATTATTGTTAAAATCTTAGTTGCATAATTCATATCTATTAGTAATTACTTAAGTAGTTATCTATATTAAAGTCATCATCAAGAATAGTATTCTTCGATTGATTTGTATAGACTACACTACCAACTCGTAATAATGATATCTTGGTTATTCGATAGCCTTAATCATTATCCATCACAAAGGAATTATTGACACTCCATCTATACCAATAAATTTCCGTGTGAAACTTCTTATATTATGATAAAATGGGATTTTATCATAATCTTTGATAAACCTTCCAAGAATTATGACTAATTCTTAAAAAGGGAACCACGTCTAGTAGGATTAGTACTAAACCGTCAAAAACTCAAATCACAAGTTATTAAGCTTAAACATCAAACTCTATGAGTTTTTAGAACTCCCAAACCAAAGTTATCAAGGAATGCCTAACCTGATTTTTGCTGTCATGCCGGATCCCTGCGTTTACACTAGTCGGATCCCAAATGAGAGGGATCCGCGGGATCCATGCAACATAAGACAGCATAAGTTAGTAATGATCACTGTGGAAGTTCCACAATTATATTCACTTCAAAGACTCACGAACAAGAACACAACTAATGTTCAAAGGAGCAATTTGATCATTTCTCTCAAGCATAACAATCACTTGTGTAAGTATAATCTTCACTACATTGTTAATTTAATTCCTTGATTTATAGGATTACAATTTCTTCATCTTTAAGAGTTGGGTTCAAATGGGTTTATCATAATTTGTCACCACATTGTTTTCTAAGATAATCTAAATCAAAGAATTAACATTGTTAATACAAATTAAACACATTTCTTGAATTCAACAAAGATGATGAGAGCTAAATTGTGATCAAACCCTCTAGGTTACTATTCACAATTAACACCACATCGTGGTTGTATTGTTTAGGAATAATCATGCCAAGCAACCGACAACAAGACTACCAAGATACCGCTCATTACATACCAATGTACCATAGAAAAGATGGACTTAGTCCCGAAGATAGAAAATCCTTTAAAATGCTCGAAAAGAGACTCTTTCACGAAGGTCGAGTAGTAGAACCATCATTTCTTGCCAATACCGACATAAGAGATGTTTTTGGAGCTATTGGGTTTGATTGTTTATTGGACATAAACGAACAAATTTGCCCGGTCTTTGTACTCGAGTTCTACAAGACAATGGGGATTACTAGAAATGATGATGGGTCCATCTCGATTGTCTTCACCATAAATGAGCATGAGTACACCCTGTCACTTGTAGAGTTTGGAAGAATAATAGGGGTTCCATATGAAGGTGTTTGCATGTATTCTAATGAGTGGTCTTTGGAAGAGCTACATACTATGGTTGATCATCATGAAATTTACCACATGTTAATCCCGGATGCAACCTCGGTGAGGGACACCGTGTTCATGCCAAGAGCATCCCCATCAAGGGGCATGGGGAATTCGAAAGTGATCTATAGGGATCCTTTCCAAATAGAGCTCTCCGAGATGTATGCATTGTATAGGAAATGGGAAAATGTGGTGACTGAGAATGTGGTGTGCCTAGTAGGAAACAAGGATCACCCCAACGTATGTCTAAGTTTCATAATCTATTGCCTAGTGACCAAGACTCGCTTTAACCTTACCTACTACATGATCAAGAGAATGGCAAGTGTAAGAAGCATGGACAAAATGGTGCTCCCATATGCAATGCTTCTAACCTGTCTTGCTAAATTCATCTTTGCATTAGATCCTTCTCCACAATTCTATGATCATAGCTTTTGCAACAAGGTTACGGTGTCATTGACTGAGGGAAGAACTACAAGGTTCATGGTAGATGGCAAAAGGCCTCACCCACCCACGGATTCCTCGGAAGAAAGGGAGAGGCAAAGAGAAGGTGAAGGAAGCAGCAACCCACTCGGGAAATACCGATCTCGACCCCTTGGACTACATCAACCAATTCTTGGACGTTCTGGTGCATCACCGAATGGCAACAAACCAAGGAATCTTCAAGTGCTTCGCCAAATTCTTGAAGAAAAAGAAGTAGAGATGGTATGATAAAGAGTGGAGGACGGGTGAAGACGAGAAGGAGAGAAGAAATGAGGTAAGGTCATAGGACCTAAATTTGTGAAGAACAATTTCAAATAATGGGTTGTAACACTTAAACAATGCTTATGTAGAATAGTGTAGTATGTAGGTCTTGCCATATCTTGGCACTAAACAATCTTAACTTAGGAACTTGTAGAATGAGATTTTACGACTTCTTGAAAACATTCAAGTGGTCGTCGTCACTCATTTTAGGAACTTTTAGCTCTCCCTACTTTGCTATGCCTTATATTTGTTGTGTTCTTGCATTTAGCCCTTATAGAAACAACTAAGAGAAGCATTTGCTAAAAGTGCAAAGTCGCACATTTGCCGAAAGCCTTCGATCCGTAGTAGGCGGATCCCAAGATTATAACTAGCCGGATCCTCCCGAGAGGAACCGCGGGATCCGTGACTACAGATGAGCAATACAAACTTGCTTACATCAAAATAGCTCACTAGATCACCTCACACTAGTCAAACATAAGATATTAGAGCCAACTAAGCCTTCCTCAAATATTTGAAGGCCTCACACTCACCCATGGCTTACCTAGGATATATTTCAAAGTGTTTTTTATTTATCAACTCATCAAAACTCACCATACTTCCGCTCCAACGCTCACACATTATTTATCACATCTCATAACACTTAATTTGGTATATCCATCAATTTTAGCAAATTGGTCTTAATCACTTTTGACTCAAAATTAGGCTCAAAACTAGTTTTTTATTTTTTCTTTATTTTTTAAGATTTTAGTAAAATTTTTTTGAGTCATCATCTGACTTCTAGGACTAATTACCACCATTTCTCCATATCAAATCAAATGGTATCCTTGTCAAACACTTAGTTAAGACTACCTAAAGTCAATTTTCTTACCCAAAACCATCATTAAGCACCATCACCCATTATGGTTGAGAATTTAAGATATCCACCAGTTAAAAACTTCAAAATTAAGTCAAAACCTCAAAATACATAGGTAATAAACCTCACAAAAGCATAATTATTTCACCTAGAACCTGTCTGACAGACGGATCCTTGGAATATAACCAGACGGATCCCTGGTGAGAGGGATCCGCGGGATCCGTGGCTGCAGAAAGCTTAAATCAGTTTCCCTCTTCAATTTTAAACCACCTTTTGGTTATCTAACCACTTTTAGCTTTTATTTATTGTCTTTTGAGCTGATCAAAATCCTAAGTGCATGCTTAATCCTCTTAGTGGCCATTTAATTCTCTAATTCAAATTACCCTTTATAAACCAAACACTCTTAAGGTTAGGGCATCACTTCCACCTAGCTCTCAAAAACCAGTCACTAAAAGCTCATATAGCATAATATCACCACCATGACTAAAGCTCTTAGCAACAACTCTTCAACAAAAGGATCATCCAAAAGAAAGGGTCATATGATCCATGAAATCTCATCCACCGAATCATCTCCCATAAGAGATAACAATGGGAGAATCCCACCTCAATAAACTCATTCAACAATTGCTAAGAGAACAGCAAGGATTAGCATCAAACCTTTTGGGCTACAAAAAGGGTCATCTAGTTCAAAACCAAACATAGCTAGTTCTAGCAAGCCATCTAAGTCCTCATTCCTTGAGCATAGATTTAACGAGCCTCTTCCTCACCCAAATCTCTATGCATTAGAGCACTCGCCACCAAGAACCTCCCACTCACCAACTTTCTCGTTAAATAGAGAACCACCCACAACACCGAATAGTCCATCATGGGAAACAAGGAACAATCATGGACATGATCATATGGAGGAACTTCCACTACCACCACCCTCACCTTTAGAAGAACCTCATCCTACACCTCAAAATGAAACCCCACAATCATTCGTAGAGCCTCCTCAAAACATCCATTTCCCTCCGGTTCCCAATCAAGGCAATAGATGCCCAAATTGTCTAATCACCCAAGGACTTGTTCAAGAAGTACGAAATGAGTTACATTTCATGTTTAATCATCTTCTTGAAAGATTGGACCAAATCAACAAGTCTACTCATCCTTAGACTCTAGCACTTTGTTGCATTCTAGGCTTTAGTAACTTATTAGTAGAAGATGTATGGCTAGATCATTCTCTTAGTTTTAGAGAATTGTTTGATTATCTTTTTGTTTTATTGAATGATATTTTACGTGCCATATTGCTTTGAGTGTATTATTTACACATATCTCACTCTCATATTTAGCATTGTTTGGAATATCACAATTGCTGAAAATCTGTCACCAGACAGACGGATCCATTGAATAAGCCTAGACGGATCCCTCCAAGAAGGGAACCGCGGGATCCGTGCAACAGAAATCAAATTCCCTACTAACATTCTTATTTGCAGGAAATTATGCACTATACTCTTGTTTTCTAACCTCTATTTTTGTAGATTTTCAAAATACACATGAAGAACTTGACACCATAAAGCTAGGGGAGCTTTGTGTCAAACCATATTGCAAAACCATTTGCAACATAATCCTTATTTGGATTACACTTCATGACACCCCATTGCAACGTTGACATCTTCAAGGGGAGCATTTTCGTCACAAGGACGAACCATTTGCAAACATAATTGCAATACATTAGCTTAGTTATTTTTATGTACTTGACGCCCTCACAAAGGGATGGACTCGTCAAGGGGGAGTTAAGATGAGAACCATTCCCGTCACTTGCTCTCTTTACATTTTTTCTTTTTACATGTTTTTCTTAAAATATTGTGTTAGTTTCTTTTCGACGCTCCTTTTGTTTTGACAAAAAGGGGGAGAAGAGAGTAAAAACTCCAATTCGAACTTTTACGAATTTTAGTTTTCCCTTAAATTAATTTTATGTTTTGTCATCAACAAAAAGGGGGAGATTGTTAATACAAATAAGCCGTAAAAACGTTTATTTATATTTTACGATCTTCTAATTTTTTGTCGATAACAAACGTAAAATCATTTTAAAGAAACAAATAAAATACGTAAACTGGTTGAGCCAATAGTTTTCTAACACACTTACGTTTTCACATAAAACACTAAAATAAGTATAAGTGATTTTATGATTTAGTAATACATATGTACAACAACTAGTGTTTACATATTTGGGTAAATATATACTTAATTAGTATATACTAAAATGGGTAAAAACTAACAAATGGTATTGACCCATAACCCATGGTATTATCCAAACCACTTGACTAGGTACATTGAACTCATGAGATACATTGTATCTAATAAGTAACCCATGGAGCAACCCATAACCCATGACCCATGACCCATAACCAAAAAACCCATGGGCAAAGAGGAGCGTCCCACAGATCCATAGCTTTACGCTAGACGGATCCCTTGTGGGAGGGATCCGTGGGATCCGGGGAGCAGTAAACTTTCTCCTCTATAAATAGTGAGCCATTTCTTCCTTTTGGCTTGCCACTCTTACACATACTTTCCCCAAGTATTGTCACTCTCTAACCACTGATCCTAAGGGATCTTTCTATGTAGTTTGTCTTTTGTTTTTGTGTGATTCTCTAGGTTCCTCTTAAAGGCGAGATCACCACTTCTTGAAGTCGAGCAAGCTCAAGTCCATGAGTTGCCATGCTTCGTCATCATCAAGACAACTGAGGTTCTCTTGTTGATACTTCTTTCTTCCTCCGTAGATATGTTGTATTGAAGGCATTAGTGAAGGATGCCGAAAGAGTCAAGACGAAAGCATTAGTGAAAGGTGCTTAACGTCCGTGTCAAAAGCATTAGTGAAGAATACTAAAGGTGTCAAGACGAAGGCATTAGTGAAAGGTGCCAAGCGTTGTGTCAAAGGCATTAGTGAAGGATGCCTAGGAATCAAATCAAGTGGCATTAGTCAAGAATGCCAAGGTCGTATAATCGATGAGGTGTATCGTTATACATATAAGTATTAGTTTGTTTTCAAGGATGGTGATATCCTTGATGGTTTTGTAATAAGGAGTTGGTCTCCTTGGGAATAGGTGTTGTGTTGTGTTGGGTAGTAGTTCCTCCATTGTAATAGGACTAGGTGTTAGCCTAGTACCTAATAAAGGGTAGGCGACGTTGTGGTAGGTGTGGTTTACCTTGGAGTGAAAGAACCCGGTGGTTAGCCTAGTACCGAAAAAAGAGTAGGCGACGTTGTGAAGGCTTCTCCGCCATAAGGAGATTGGTGTCGTGTAGTGTTTACAAACTCTCGAGTAGGTGACTCGGGGAGTGGAGTAGGGCAACGAAGGTGTCCTTGTAGCCGAACCACTATAAATACTCGTGTCGTGGTTATGTGCTTCTTACTCTTTATCTTTCATTACACTTTTATATATCTATCTATCAACGTCCAACATACACATCTAAATAGATTGACATAAGTCGATCTAAATATTTAAAAGGAAGTTTTAAATTGGTAAAACTATTCAACCCCCCTTCTAGTTTTCCACACAGTTTCCTTAGGGTATTATACGAAGATACACTTTACAGATCTTTGTTGGAGTTTATCTGCTGAGTCACGTCTAACATACGCCTCGCAACCACAGACCTTTAAATAAGACAGGTTAGGAGCTTTACCATGCCATATTTCATATGGTGTCTTATCAACCTTCTTTGTGGGAACCATATTCAGAATGGGAACAGCTGATTCTAAAGCATAATCCCAGAAGGATAAAGGTAGAGTATTAAGATTAAACATTGATCGTATCATGTCCAACAATGTACGATTTCTTCTCTCAGATACACCATTTTGTTATGAAGTATATGGAGATGTGAGATTCTGGACAATTCCATTCTCAGCTAAGTAATCTTAAACTCTTGGCTTAGATATTCGCATCCTCTATCGGATCGAAGAGCTTTAATCTTCTTTCCCAATTGCAGCTCTACTTATGCTTTGAAAACCTTAAATGTTTCAAACACCTCATGTTTATGCTTAAGTAGATAAACATAACCATAACGGTTAAAATCATCAGTAAATGTTAAGAAGTAGCTAGCACCTCTCTTTGACACATGTTTAAGTGGTCCACACACATCAGTATGAATAAGACCAAGTAGATCAGACGCCCTCTCCATATTGCTATGAAAAGGTTTCTTCGTCATCTTTCAAGATATGCATGACTCACATTTATCAAATGATTCATCATTGATATTTTGCAAAACCCTTCATGTTGTAACTTTTGCATGCGAGCCTTGCCTATATGAGCAAGTCTACAATGCCAAAGATAAGAAGAATTCAAGTCCAACTTCATTTTCTTATTGATGCTACACATCGAATTATTATCTTTGTTAGATTTATTTCCAATCACATCAATTTCAAACACACCATTCACAGTAATCGCATTAAAATAAAATACACCATTTTAAGAAACAGAAATTACATTACGTGAAATAGTATGAGTAAAACCATCATCCAACAATACTGAAAAGAAAACAACACCTCTAATTATAGAAGGTGCATAATAACAATTGTTTAATAACAGTACTAAGCCCGAAGTCAATACTAAACTAAACACTCCTATGGCTTCAACAAATGCGGGTTCCCATTGCCCACATGCGATATTGCTCCCCATAAGCCGCCTTCCTCTCCACTCTAAACCCACAGTAGTGTATTACCAATGTGAATACCACATCCAAGATCATATACCGTGAATTTTATGATTTAGAGTAAATAATTCAATTACAAATAAGTTACCTGAAGGACCGGCGCCCGAGGACCCAGCATACTTCATCTTATTTGCCCACAATTCATCAAGATAGAGAGCACATTTTCTCTTCCATTGCCCAACGACCTTGCAGTGGTGGCATGCTTGATCCTTTTTAGGATTTTCCTTCCTAGGAGTAGGTTACTTCTTGGGTTCTAGTTGATAGGCCATAACATGTTTACCCTTATCAACTTTCCCTTTGCCTTTTCCCTTCTTGTTGTTCGCCCGTTGCGGTTTTGGCTTATTTATCCTTCCACCCTGAATAGCAAGTACCTGGGGAGTAGGAGCCTTCTGAGTGTAGGTCAGTAACTGTCTTCCCCACGCAGTGCATATTGAAGTTTCGAACAAAACCATTGAAATCCTTGTTAAGGGATCTTTTGATCAAGCTCACACCAATGTCATTTTCATAAACTTTGCCAAGTGCTAGTAATTGGTCCATGTATCCTTTCATCTCCAATACATGAGCACTTATGGGTTTACCCTCTCCCTGCTTGCAGCTGTGTAATACATCGATCAAATCATAAGTTTCGATAGCCGCAGGTTTCTCAAACATAGTTCGAAGTTCATTGAGCATGTTGTATCGGAAGTAATTTTCGAACTGCTTTTGGAGAGAAGGTTCCATCGTTCCCAACATTAGGCAAGCTACATCGTTATGACTCTTATACTCAACCTTCCAAGCAGCCTTTTTCGCGTTAGATGTGGCAGGTGCTGGTTCAACAGGGCAAGGCGTGTACAGATAATCCAACCGATCAGCAACTCTACAGACAATTCTCAAAGAGAGGTGCCAATCATTGTAATTCTTAGAGCCAGTCAAGTTTTCTCGATCAAAAAAGCTTTTGAACGCAGAACTTAGTGCAGTGTTAGTGTTATCGTTGTTTTGAGTCATTTCTGCAGAAAAAAAGTTCAAGTATTAGTATTATCACAACTTTTCAAGAAAATAAAATATACCCAAGATAATATAAACATATAACCATATAATTTTCTCGAAAACTAGGATCCAAATTATCATAGTTTCATTACATCAGTTGATCTGCTAGTAACGAAAGCATATATAAAAGGTAACTGTCGAACAATAATTTGCAAAAAAATTCCAATTCCTAGATCATTATGGGATTTATATTTTCCAACGCTATTGCAAATATAAACATGTTTTATCCCATCTTATGCCTTGAGTCCAGGTCTCACTTCCTACTCAATTTAAGTGTCTAACTTAAAGAACTGTAAATATGTTCATGTAAGGTCTGACTTTACATAAAGATTTATCTTTCCATCACAATCTCGCCAAGTTCTGACATGACGTAAATTACAACTTCAAGTGTCCCTTTAACTAGATGGCACAAACTTAATTTATAAAGGGTACTAGTTTTGATTTTATGGTGTCAAATCAAATATGTACAAAGATGTCATGCATTCATCTTGTAGCATAAATTTTAATAAAAAACTTTTTATTAACCAATTCGTAAAGATCAAATTATCAAAGTTTTGATTGAGGTATTGGTTTAGCCAATCCAGGAATTTACCTTTAATTATCGTCCATTATATCGTACTTTTGCATAAGTCGAAAGACTTAGTGTTTCGGATAATTACCACAAAAGTGACGCATGAAATTAAAGCTAATTCGCCCTTAAGATGATTTTGTACATTTATGGCTTACTTGGTAGTTCTAATTTGACTCGCAAGGAAGTGGAGAATTCGGTCACAATTTAATGCGCTCCCCTCCTTATACCCCCACACAGTCCGTCAAATTGGGTGAGCCGTTCAGACCATTTTTACCAAAATCGTCAATCAATTAAACTTATTGAAAATTTAACTCTTAAAAGACAAATCAAATTTCACCATTGTTTAGTCCGATTTATTTTTCTATTCAAAATTACCCTTTGCTTAAAACTTGTCACACATAATAAACAAACAAGTAAACAAATAAAAAATAAATAACTAAAAACAATGCGCACATAACTAACAATTAATACATGTAAACAAGTAGCCACATGCAACTTATTTGATAAAACCTATTAATAATCAATGTCTAGGTAAATTAACGTATATATTAGTTAGGGATTTCACTTTCTCAATTGAAAGTGAGCCACATACATCGACTAATCGATTGCGTAAGCCATAATTAAAATATACCAAATTACACATAATTGATTCATTAATATATTATTGGAGTCTTCCCCAATTCAAGATTTATCAAAACAAACATGTGATAAAATATCTTAACAATTAAACAAAATTCAAGCAACCATCCATGACAAACATGCATGTATCATCGTGGATATAACATAACAATTATTCAATTAAGTCACAAGATCGCATACAATTCCATGTCGCATAACATATTATTCATGAATTCATCACGTAACACATATATTAATTCTAGGTTTCGATAAGGTTAACATAACAATTAAAACCCTAATTTTTTTTAAAAAAGAATCGACTACAAAAAAAATAGGGGTACGCCCTATAAATAAATAAAAATCGATCCATAAAAAAAATAAACGAAAACCATAGAACAATCACATCAAACAACATACAATATTCGTTTTTTACGTGTTTAGTAATTAATTACTCATTAAAACCAATGACTCTTTTTTACAATGTGTGTGTTTGTGAGGTATATTGTAGGACATGTTTATATAAAATGGAGTACTTTGGTGGTTATCAATACATTTTTTTAAGGATGAGTTTAATGGTATATTGTATTTTGATGTGACCATGAAAGCAGTGAATTTAATAACCATTACATTTGAGTCTTATCTAACCAAGTCTACACCATCTACCGTGCCTATGTCTCATTTGTCTTATTTTATTTTATTTTGTAGCGTTTACCTTGACGCCCTTTAGTTACGTTCTGGTTTTGGCCTCAACAAATGGCGACATCGGCTACCCAAAACCTATAATATATTTATAAAAAGACAACTTTATTTGGAATTTTTAAGGCTTGATTCGCTCTACATATATTGCTTAAATTCACTACCATAATATTATTGCATTGTTACTTGTTATCATCTTATTACAGGTATTTGCTGACTTACTTCTTTTAGTGTATTTGTTTTGAGTTTTACTTTTTACATTTCTAGCTTTGATGTTTGTGAATTGTGCATATGAATTGTGGTTTGTTTGTTGTATGATAAACACTTAATTAAGCTATACACTCCAAGCTATGTTATTTTCAAGATGAGTAGATAAGCCACAAAAATATGAAATCGCTAACACATTACGAGATAGCGTATCCAAATTGTTTATGTGATTATTTGTAATAAGAAGCATTTTTTTTTTTACTACTAGGGTCATGGGTAAAATAAGTTTTTCTTTCCACTAAAGTTTGTAAGAGCTTTCATAAGCTATGGGCTTTTATAAGCTATAATGAAAGTTCAAACTAACATAAATAAAAGCTTTTAGAAATAAGTGGAGGTTATAAATAGTCAAATACTCAAGTACTATTCAAAATACTTTGAATAACCATATAATAACTTGATATATGTTAATATAATTCGATAATTTTCCATGTAATTTAAAATAATAATCTCAAGCTGTGATTAGTTCGGCAACACCTCTATAAAAATAAAAGAGTACTGTAACTTTTTACAATCTACACCTAAAAAGAGATGCATTAAGTTAAAGTTTCCTCGCCGATTTAAACCAAGATAAGCTCTAACTTGAGATTCATCTTCCTTTGATTTCACTAAACACACCTTGTAAATTCAAAGGCAAATAACACATAAAGACATCTAACTTAGAAGTATGTCAAAAAAGTTTTACAACATTTTTTTTTTTCTTTTTTCTTTAAAAAAAGAAGCTAATTTGGGGCTTTTATTATTTTTTTAATGATTTCCGTTAAATTTCATTATTAACTTTTATATCATTATGTTGAGTATAGAAATTTTTGTTGATTCTAAGAAAAATAAAATTATCGACAAACCAAGTTTTATTTATTATTATAAGTTTCTTAGGTTATGCTTGTAGCTTATTCAGTTTTATGAACTTAATTCTTAAGGCATAAAAGAACCTTATTACTCCGTAGCATTTAAGTAAGCTTATAAGCATAAATCACAATGGGAGGTGATTTGCACACTCAATTAATTGATTGAGACACTCAAAAATATTGTATCTTGACGTTTATACTTTTGCAAAAGTGAACATGAGCACAAATGATCTAAGGATATATATGTCAATACATAATATTTTTGAGTGTTTCCATCAATTAATAGAGTGTGCAAATCATCTCTCAATAAGAATATATAAGTGATAACAACCACTACTAAACAATATTAGATTCTTGATATCACTTGTCTATTGGTAGAAGCGTAAAAAGTGAGAGATGTCCCCATAACCCGTTGCGCACTCAACAAGTCAACTATCATATTACTATTTCAATACCAACAATCAAGTTGAATCAACTATTAGCTTAAATGATCACCTACTTGTGCCTCAATGTGATAATAAGCTTGTATATAAGATGTCAAACTTACTTTTAAAAGAAAACGACTTTAGCTAGTTTAAGTACATGCATTGATATAAATTATTTAAAAAAAAAAAAAAAAAAAAAAAAAAAATCCATAAATAGATAAAAAATAAAGCTTGATTCGCTTTCAAAAGAAAAGATACTTCTCACAATATACATCGACTATGCGAATTCATCAATATTTTGACACGTGTTTCACTCTTCTTTATTTCTACTATATATAAAGCATTTAATATTTTTATTTTTATAATTCTTAAAATTTTTAAGTTCACACACTTGTTATTATTAAAAGTTTTTTTTTTTTTTTACAAGTAATAATTAGTTATTATAACTATCATTATTTGTAATTGTACATATTAATTTGAACATTAAAACTTACGCTAAAGTAATATAAATAAAAATTTGTAACTACACATGTCTATAATAATAGTCATTAAGTTCTTAACTACACATATATATAATGATAATTCATTGTTTAAAATTCAATTTTGTAGCTAAAAATATATATATAATTAACAGTACCATAATCTTAAACTAAAAAGATTAGAGAAGTGGTCACTTATTATCTCATCGACGGTTTTACAAACGATCTTGCGTAGCCATATCTTTAACATAAATATTAAACATTGTGTATGAATAAAGTTTTGGTACTTTATTAGCCACAATTACTATGATTGGTGATTAGTATGAATTACATGGTATATATATATTTTTTTAAATTGCATAAATCTATCTTCATTATGAGTTGCATAATATAGTCAAGTATATTCATTCACTTTTACGTCATAAATAAACGACATATGCATCTCTCATTTATATATGCAATCAACAATTACCATTGCCAATAACCACCACCGACTTTTTCTTCTCTACTATTACTATATATCGACATCAATTATTCTTGTTTTTTTATTTATTTTTTTTGACGTCAGTGTAGCATTACGTGTGTACCATGTTAGTAATTTGTAAAATACTACGTGGGATGTTTTTATGTGCGATTGACACCTATTATACTTGTGTACAACCAAATTTTGTCTTTTTAAAATAATAATAATAATAATAATAAATTAAGTATACACTTTTTACTTATAAAACTTTTAGAAAAAAAGAAAAAACAAATTGGATCACATAATAGAACGATAGCCTCCGGCCCTCCAGTCACAAAAAAATTAAATTAAAATCAATACGAGAGTGACTTACACACTCTACCAACAAATAGTACTTTAATAATATAAAACATGACACATTTCGAAATGTATATTAATGGAGTCGCACAATCCCGTCTATTTTAAAAAATATTTCTAAAATGAATTGAAATTTTTTCATGTTTAAGTTGAACATAAAGATCATGTTAGTTATATTGTAAATAAAAATTTATTGTTGATAAAATAAATGTCCTACAATGAATTGTTTATTATTTTTCTCAACTCATTTAAGTTTCAACATGATCTCTCATTCACTCATGTTTAAATTAAATATAAGAGGATTTCAATCATTCTAACAAAATAATATGTTAACCGTCTGTTTTGAAAAATATTTCTTAAAAGTTAACATTAAAGGTTCTCTCTAACTTGAGTATCTGAATGTCAACCTCTCCATATCTATAATCTATATCTATAATCTATACTACATTATAAAGCATTTGGGACTTTCTATTAAAGGAAGTCTTAAAATTTTAAGACAAAAAACATTACTATAAAAGGAAAAGTAGAAAATGAATGTAAAATCTGAAAATTTAAGTCTCATTAAAACCATATGTAACCGCCCTCAAATAATGATACATTTTAATGGAATTGTTTATAAGAAAAGCTCACTATAGTTAAACCACCAATTTAATGCTAAAATTTGAAAAATAAAAATGTTTACCATTTACACTATTAATAATTTAGACTATCTACTTTTGAAAATATTTATTTACTACTTTATAATAAGGAAGTTTAAAATAAAAACGTTTCTTCATAGCAAAAATAGTTATTGGTGACTCCACCACCGCATTCTTGGCACACTTCTAGTCTATCTATAATGTATTTAGGACTTTATAAATATAAGTCTTAATTTTTAAGTTTACTCATGTTACTATATTTAGTAATCTTGAAGAAGACCAGTGCAATGCGGCATGCATGACCATAACTATCTTATAGTGAACAAATGTTTTGAGGTGGTGATGTGATGAGATGGTGGTGAATGGCGATAAGTATAGTTATATGTGTTTGCTTACCGTTTAGTGAATTCGTTTCACAACACTTCGAATGTATATGTGTTAGTTGTAAGTATTTGTTTGGGTTCATCTGTAACTTTCACGCGACATCATTATTCCCGCGTATAAAAATACCCTCGCAATCTCTTACGCGTCAAACACTCCCTTAAAAGTATATGATTACGACGAATCAAGATTATATTGATTGGAATAAATGAAATAAAGGTTAAAGTTGTAAAAATTTGAATTAAAATAAAATAAACCCACTAAAATATAAAACTAAAACTCATAAAAATATATTAAAATGGATGTTGAATTAAAGAGCGTAAAATTTTAGAAAATATGGTGAAATTAGATTATAATATAAATAAGTAGATAAAAGATATTTTAATTTGAAAATAAAGATGAATTTTAGTTGAGTAGTGACATACGTCGTTTTATAATTAGAGCCCTTATCTTAATTTTTGGTGGTTAGTAGTTAGGCTTGGAGTTGTTAGAAGTTGAACTTTGAGTTTGTTAAGTGACATACGTCATCTCACGATTGAGCTCTTATCTTAATTTTACATGCGTTATAATATATCTTTCCATAATAAGCAAGTAAAAAAGTCTGAATTTTTAAGCCTTCTAATTTTAGAAGGCCTAAATGCATTATAAAGTAGTATAGATATATAATTAAATACTACACTACACTAATTGTATTATAATATACACTAATGACACATTAAATTTTAGTATTAAAATGGAGGTTACAAATCTAGAATAATACAAATTTAAAGTTCTAAATTTTATCATATACATTCAAATTTATTAAGTTCAAGTGAATATAATTATGAAATCTATACGTGTATTAATATGTTTTACGGAAATTTAAACACACGTTTACTTTTTTTAGAACTATCAAACCGGTAAATCGTCATATACCGACTAAGGGTGCTCATGGTCTAAAAACCGGAGCATACCGGCCAAGACCGAGTTAGGCAAAAAACCTAGACCGAGACCGGACCGAATGTGGTCAGTCCGGGTCGGTCCAATCCAAATAGGCTAAATGTCCGGTTTGTATGCCGGATAGGATCGGACCGGTCCGGACCGAGACCGAAATAATGAAAAACCCATTCCAAGACCGGACCGTTGGTCCTTCGGTCCGGTCGGTTTTTGATCGATTCAATCGGTTTTGTCGATCGGTTTGGTCACTATGTAGTTAATGATCGAAATTTCGGTGTTTCGGTCAAGGACCGAAATTTGAAATTTTCGAAATTTCGGTGGGATTTCAGTGGTATTTCGGTAATTATGTGTATAAAAATAATAAATTTTGTAATTTTATATAAATTACGTTGGTTTTTAAGTTACAGGTTGGTTTTTAAAGCCCACCTATTTTAAGCCCATGTGACTTTTTAAAAGTCCAATAACTTTTTATTAATAAAAAAACCCATATATGTTAACCTTGACCTAAATCTTCATTACAACAGCTATCTATAAACAAAAAAAATCAACTACACAACGGTTCTTTCTTTTTGTCTTATTTCCTTCCATCTCACGTTCGTTTTTTCTTATTTCCTTCCATCTCAGGTTCTTTCTTTCTTATTTTCTCCATCTCAGGTTTTTGAACCGAAAATTTCGGTCAATTACGATCAAAATTAGGTCAATTTCGATCAATTTGGTCGATTTACGAAAATTTGGGACGAAATTCGACCGAAAGTTTGAACCAAATAGTAGTGAAAGAAAATCGAAATATCGATGATACCACCCAGATACCACCGAAATTAACTACATAATGACTGGTCGGATTACTCACCCTTAATACCGACTATCATTATATACCGCTAAAAAAATTAAATTACCATCCTACTATTGTGAAAGACCGTGTTAAGAACTATAACAGTATAACCCGTTACTTTATTTGTTTTAAACACTATACTCGTGTAAATTCCGGTGGTAGGGGCCACGTGATTACGCTCCATCTGACTGACTGACTAGGACTTTGTTTTCTCTCTCTGTTAAACTTGTAACCTAGTGGCAAGTTACGCAAAACCTATATATGACAAGACGTTTTTTTTGGAATATATACAACACCTTCTTCATTTTGGATACTATTGCATTCTTATTTTTTATCTTTTACAGGTTTCTGCTTACTTTTTCTTTATTAATAGCTTTCATGTTTTTGAATTTACATTTGTTACTTACTGAGTATGATTATCATTTAACTTGTGTTTGGCTGGACTTGTTCAATATTGTTATCAGCTTATTCTGCTAGTGGCGGAGCCAGAACTTTATTGTCGAGGGGGCAAAATATTATAATTTTTAGAAACTACGCTAAAAATTGGTCCTTGGGGCTTACATAAATAGCTGAAAATTTTCGAAAATTTACACTACAATTTTGTTTTATCTCCGCCACTATGCTACAATAAGAGGGTGTTTGGGATTGGCTTAGTTTTTCTGCTTATAAGCAGTTTGGGAAATAGTGTTTGGATTGGCTTATTTTGTTGGAAAATTTTAAGCAAATTTATTTATGAATTGTTTTAGGTTAGATATAATGAAAAAAAGTACTATAATTTTTAAATTCACCTCACTTTGAAATAAGCAGCTTTCTACCTGCTTATCAGAAGTTGCTTATTTTACTTTAAAATAAGCAGAAAAGCAGAAAAATGAGATTTTCCGAACACCCATTAAAATTGTTAATTTGCTTATTTCGTTTTGATATAAGGAATGAGAGTATTTTGGATTGCTTTATTTTGAACTGCTTATATGTAGCAACCTGCTTTTATGGGGCGTTTGGGATTGCTTTTTTAAGACTATTTATCTTTTTTAGAAATAGTTAAAAGGGACCAATCTGCGTTTTTTATAGTGGGTTAATTATTGTATAATAAGCTCTTAGATAAGCGATATTCTTTAAACTAAGCTATTTTTAAGATGAGCAATATGCATAAGCAGTTTTAATAAGCAATCCAAAACATTGATGGTTTGTAACTCGGCTGGCTCAAGTACAAAAATCAGCTAGTTTTGTATTGACTATGTGAGAAGCTTGAAATTCTCGACAATATGTTTGTTGTTGTATAAAGAGTCATCATTAGTTCAATTAGTAGGATGTCCATTACACCTTCCATTAAATTGTGTGAAATAGTTCAAATATCAGGTTCGAGGTGGTAAATTGAATGGTCTCATGATACGGGTCAAAATGGGTGAATTTTTAATATGGTTCAGTTGACGCAAATCACTTTTTATCCATTTTTCAAAAAAACTTAAGATACCAGTGTGTCAAACTAATAACAACGGAATATAATTTAGTATTGAAATTGTTACTGAAGTGATTTGAAAGGTTTTATGGGTTGAACCCATTTGACCCACTTCGTGCATATTGGAAGTGGAAAGTGTAGTTAGCGAGATTTTCTAAAATTTTGTGCATATTGGAAGTGAACACTTATTATGGGATGGAGGGAATTGCTGGTTACCTTGATTAGAAATTACCCGTAAATTAGGACATTTTTATGTTAGTTGCCTTAAATTTAACTTAAGCTAATATAAACTCATCAACCATTAAAAAAAAAAAAAAAAAACACTTAATACATAAATTTGTAGTTTTATAGCTTGTGGTTCGAGAAAAGTAAGATTAGATCAATCGAGATCTTAAGATCTTATGGTTAAGATCAGGATCCTATATTCCTATTAAGATCTCATTTCACAAAGATCCTACGTAGAATCATGATCAATTTTGCTTTGTAGTATCATAAAATCGTAAGATCCTATGACCGTGATCTTAACAAACATGATATCAAATCCAAATTCTATACTACATCCAAATGTTAATCCAATCCGTCAACAAAACAAACTAACCCTTAAAGTCTAAAACAATGTACAATATGTTTTATTCTGTGTCTTTTCATACAATAGGTGGGAGATGACCCATCCCATAGATAGCATCCATCTCCTAATAATGTCTGACATGGCTACCAAACCTATGACAAGACATTATTTTGTATGTTTCATAGCTTATCCTTCGCCTATATACATATTCCTAACGGGTAAAAGAAATTTTATTGCATTGTCATTTGTTATCAACTTACAGGTACTTTCTATTATAATTATCTAACTGAACTTTAGTTGTGCTTATTGCAATATAAGCTGTTTTTGGAAGGGGTATTTGGATACGGTTAATATTAAATAAACTGCTAATGAGGTTTAAGTATTAGAAAGTACCTGCCTGCTTAATTTAGGGGTGTTTAGGATTTGCTTATTTCAACCTACCTATTTACTTTGAAGATTAGTATATATACCAACTGCTTGATTTAAGTGGCTTATTTATTCTGAAATAAGCAGATGTGCATTTTCATCTTAACTCCAATAAAAATGTTCATGTTATGTTTTAAGTGGCTTTGGAAATGTTTTTTTAAACTAAAACCATATACTGTTTGTAACAGAACTGTTTATCTGCTTATTATATTTGTATACAAAAGAGTAAGTTGTTTTGTCAGTGTTTGACGGGTATATGGGATTGCTTTCGTATTTATTATATAATAAGCATATAAGCATTTATACTCTTTATCAAGCAGATAAGCAGTGTTCCATCCAAACACATAAAACTGCTTATTTGTTGTAAAGATCAGTAGTTGGACATGTTTCCTCTTAGTTAATACTTGTACTTTTTTGCCTTATTTGTTTTGACTGACTGATGAAACATAACAGACCTTAATCGATCTATTCAAACTTCAAGGGTCAAAATTGTCATCTGCAACTTGTATAGATATCAAGATACAGACTTGAGCTTTTTTTCTGAATAAAAATATGGTTCCAACATCCAAGATGGTTCCAAATAAAATTTCATAGTTTTCTGTTGAAATGTTCAAACTAGCTGGGTCCACTGACATTAATTTCTAGATAACCTCACCACTGAGGATGAAACATTCTACTTTGAATCTTTCTGGATTGTTTGGATTCATTTGACCTATTCTTCTTATATGTAGTTGGCGCTACATGACTGGCATTCAAATATCCACTTACAGTTGTGTATATATGCAGCTAGACTTGGCGGAATATGCCATCTTTGCATTGTTATTCGTTAGTCATTGGCTTAAACTAGCAATATTTACATCACTGTGGATATGATGGACCAAGGGACTATGGAAAATGGAGTTGAAAATGTCCAACGGCTTCCTGCAACCGACGATGACTTTGGTGGTGTCGTGGTTGAGATGAAGGAGCATATGGATTCTGAAGTATTTCATACACTGCTTAAAACTTCAATGTCACTGTGGAAATTGCAGGTTTTATTCTATATGTTCTTCTACACTGATGTTTTATTTATTATAAACATTTAACTCTTATTCATGTCCAAAGCTTTCAATACTATTTACATTCATGTCCAATACATCTGTAGCTGTTGCTGCTAGTCGCTTAAATTTTTGTACATTATTATAGCTCTTTTAATCCATTGCTGATACCGAAACATACAGTGTTTATTATCTACTATTAGAAATTATTGACACTATGTTTTCTAATTCCATATGCTTTTGACAGGGCAAGAAGGGTGTTTGGATTAAACTGCCAATTTATCTTTCAAACCTTGTTGACGCTGCAGTTAAGGTCAGCTATGTGATACGGATAAATTTATGGTAGAAAGTAGGAGTGGCAGTTTCAACCCGTTTTTGTAAAAGTTGATTGATTTGGGTATTATTTTAATGCTAATGGGTGAAACCTGAAATTAAGAATATCAAAATTGAATTGGGTTGAGGGGGTTAAAAGTAGCTGTTACTTAGTCTTAACCTTTTATAATTGTTTCATTAGGATAATATATCATCATTTTAATTATAGTTTTTTAATCGGGATTAATATATTATTTATTTGTAACATTTCTGTTTCTGAAATGCTTACCCTATTGCAGGAAGGTTTCTGGTACCATCATGCTGAACCCAGTTACCTGATGCTCCTCTACTGGATTCCTGAAACGAAAAATCCCATCCCTGGAAATGCTTCCCATATAGCTCGTGTTGGTGCTATCGTCTTAAATGATAAGCGAGAGGTATGTTTCTGTTGTCATCATTATTCCAAAAAAATATTTCGTTATTATATCTGAATTTTCAAGTGTTCAGCTAGTGGTTGTTTAACAGGTCATGTTGTAGTTAACATTAAAAATGTTATTTAACAATCAAGCACGTGATCTTAATTGTTATTGATAAGATCATTTACTTGGGTCATGTGAGTTGTGATCATCACATGGTAAATGAAGGGTATGTTTGTTTTTCTATGGTAAAAGTTTACAGTACACATCAAATTATAGATAAACAACATAAAAGGTGAAATTCATGTGCCTAATGGGTCTCTCTCATTTTCTGGTGTCTCTACGAAATGCCCTTATCCATTTTCTGATTTTTTACTCAGCATGCAGCTGAAAATATCCCAGTTCGAATCAAAATATATATATATATATAAATTCAGTTGACTAAATGGTTTTTTCTCTGAATTTTACTGTTTTTTTGTGTTGACAGATGCTTGTTGTCCAGGAGAAGATGGGGGATTTACGGGGTGTCTGGAAGATCTCTACTGGAATTACCCACGAGGTGTAAGTTTGAACAGAAGTTAATAAATTTCTCCACTACTATACTTATAGAGGTGGTAAAATGGGCGGGTCTGGCAGGTTAGTTAACGGGTCAAGATGGGTAATTTTTGTTTGGACCGATAATGGTAAAGTCTGGTTGACCCGAAACACAGATTTGTTTTACCTTTCAAGAAGAAAGTTTTGAGTTATATTTGATTACAGAATGCTATTTAGCAAAAATACAGTTTTATCAATAAGGGTCAGGTCATGTTCAACTTATTTGACCCGTTAGAAAAAACCTGAATTGACCGCTTAAAAGTAAATGGGTCGAAATGGCTTCAGATACATATTTATCTCCAATAAACTGATTAGAGACAGTTCTACAGGGCGAGGATATATCTGTAGGGGTGGTTAGGGAGGTCAAAGAAGAGACTGGAGTAAGTGTCGAGCTTCTCTTGTGTGCACTTCAATATTATTTCACTTTTAATTACTGTTTTAAATGCCAAATTTCTATGATAATTTATATATTTACATAAGGCTGATGATTTAACCTTGTCTCAGATAGATACTGAGTTTGTTGAAGTACTAGCATTCAGGTATACGCAATTGAGCCTTATTATCATTATTATTATTATTTTTTTGGTGAAAAAGGTGAATTGAATAGAGATAAATTAATCACAAAAAGTGTTACATAGTCAAGATAGATCCATGGACAGATCCCATGCAACTAAACATGACCACAACATATAAAAAAACGTTATAAGGAAGCCTATAGCATTCTTTCTAATACAAACAATCCATACTGATTCGGGTGGTTGGCCTTGAAAATTACTAAACCTAGTTTACTTGTTTGGCCCAATCCCAACCACACACATCCTAACAGAATGTAAATTGAATTCGCAGTCAAGAGCACAAGGTTTTCTTTGGGAAATCAGAAGTGTTATTCTTGTGCATGATGCGCCCACTATCGTTTGACATCACGATTCAAGAAACAGAAATCGAGGCAGCCAAGGTACCAAATTGAGTTAGCCTTACACAGTACATTCAATATTTCCTAAAATCACTAATGGCTACTAGGAAGATTGGTTAATGGGTTAAAACGGGTCGGGTTGACCTGCTGAACTTTTTTTGTCTATTTTGTTTAATTTAATAAAATAGCTAATATACTAAACATGATTACAATTACTATTATTGAATACTTGATAATTTCACTTTTGCCTTAAAGACATCGTAGTAGTTTCCAAGTGCAAGCAAAAACACGTAACTAACAAAAATCCTTTTTACAGTGGATGCCATTGGAGGAATATGCAGCTCAACTTTCACCTCAAGAGAAAGGTTTGAGGAAGTACATTACCGAGTTATGCATAGCAAAGGTAGATAGGGACTATTCTGGATTTTCTCCAATTCCGGTACCATTAGATTCCGATGGTAATCAAAGTTATATTTTTTTCAACAAGGAGATCTTAACAAACAATTCTAAAAATCAATTGTGAACCCCTAATAATTTAATTTAATCTTCCTTCACTTGTAATATAAAGCTCTCTTTAAGTTCAATAGTTGTTAACATCAAATGGCAAAAAATATTGCACTATGCTATTCACTTTTTATCAATCTGTAGTGTGTTTTACCATAGTAAAGTTCACCATTTCTTAATAAATTATGCAACTTTTAACCAACTCTGGTAAGAAATTGTTGGTTTATTGAATCAAATGATAAGAAATAGTTTGTAGATATCAGTAACAGGTTGTCGCAATGCTGACACGGGTTTGAAAATGAGTCTTTATAATACCTAAATGTGTTCAAATTGTGCACCACCTTGCTGATGTCAATCCTTCATTTCTTCAAACCACATTGTAAGCAAAATGACGAAAGGTGTGCTACGTGGCGACATACCACCCTTCCATGTGTGATTTCTATGACATGTATGTCGGAGCGTAAGGACATTTTCGTCAAACTACCCTTCCCCAAGTGTCATTCTCTATGTTATTTATCGGTGCATACTCCTTTAAGGTCACATATGTGACCAGAAATGTTCATTTCCATCATCAGAGCAATTTGATCATTTTGTCGTCGTTGAAATGTCCTGGTCATGTCTTTCTTTCTGCAATATACTTCTGCTGCTTCTTTTCAACTTAACCTTGACACGGTCTAATGTGACCGATTTGCCCATACATTGTGAATATCCCTGCCAACCTGCTCCTACCCGCCCATCATATGGATATCCACCACCACCGTCACCCAAATCACCACCAGTAGAGCCCGTGTACGAGTCCCCACCACCACCAAAGAAACCCCCAACCCCACCACCAAGTGAGCCTGTGTATGGAGCCCCACCCCAACCTAAAGACCCTTCATGCGTACCACCACCCGCACCACCATTGCCTACTGGACCATTGTATGGCGGGCCACCAACACCGCAACAACCAGGAAATTGTCAACCAGCAATGCAAAACTGTCTACGCTCCTCCTAATCCCAATCAAAATGTCTATCAACCTTATGATTCTGCATATCATTTGCAGCTCAATTGCTTACAGATTTTAGTTTTAATGTTTCTTGTCGTTCTTCACTCCTAAATGTTGATCTTCATTGTAATTTTTTTTGTTGCTCTTAGGTGTTGCAATTCGTGTCGCAAGTTTTACAATTTGTTTGTTATGAAACATCAATAAGAATCGATAGATGATCAGTTGTAACAAAACGAGTTAAGTGCCAGCATGTTTGATGCACTTACGTTGTTTCAAGTCGCAAAAAACGAGTTAAATGTGCCAGAGTGTTTGAATGTACTTAGGTTGTTTAAAGTCGCCTTTTGATATAATAAGTGTTTGAAGGTTTAAAATCATGATTATTTGTCGATCTTATGAGTTACATCTATATTTCGTCAGATAATCGAGACTTGAAACAAACAATCTTTTGATTGATATACAATGCCAATCAAATTGCCACTAGATTTGCAATGTGTTTTTGAGTATTACTTAAGGAAGTAAAGTAAAGAAAATAAAGTAAAACAAAAAAAAAATTTGTTCTCGAGTATCATTTAAAGTGTACCGTACAAGTGACCGATGCATGAATGAGTTGGTTAGATTTATATTTAGGAAAGTTAGATTGACGGTGGAGGAAGACAAACCACGTGAGATGAGATACTCACGCCATATGTGAATAAAGTCGATTCATGTACTCTCCAATCTACTCCACCTTTACTTTTTCAGCATAACGTGGTTTACTTTTTTCTTTCTATTTTTGGAAATAGTACTCATTCACATTCACTAAAAAACTAATACTTTCTTAAATGTCATTGTCGAGTAACACAATGGTGACTATGAAAGAGTATGAGTGGTAGATAATTTGGATTTAGTTAAAGTATCAAAAGATTAATCCTCTAATAATAGTGTTTAAGTATTCAATGCCTTTAGTATAGTAATATGTGAATTGTTCATCAATTTAGAGATTGTGAGTTCAAGCTTCGTTTGAAGCATTTGTGAAATATTGTGAGATATGTGATTTTTTTAACAACCAATTCATTAAAAAACTAGCAAGTTAGGAAAAAGAAATTACAAGAAAATAAGCAAACGGTTTTTTTAACCAATCTATCTAGCTAAAACATGACTTACTTCTAGATTTACACCATGAAAACGAAAATGCAATAATATCATCAAATAATCGCCCTTTTGGCATGTTATTAGGATCGAAGATGATTTGATTCCGAAACTTCCAAGCTAACCACCAAGTAATGTAAAAAACGCCTTGCAAAACCATCTTAATCTTGGGCAAAAGCCGAAGGCTCCATTCTTCATAATTAGAAACCTCCAACACTTTAACATCCCACCATATGGTAATAGCCTTATTCAAATTCTTCATCATGGGGCACACAAAGAAAAGATGATTGGTCGATTCTACCGCAATATTACACGAAGGACAAAAAATAGAATGCAACTCCATACCTCTTCGAGAAAGATTTATGCGGGTTGTCAAGTTGTTAAGTTTGACTCTCCAAGAAAGACTATTATCCTTTATCGGAACAAACTTACACCATTGAGTTTTGGATCCAACTGTACCAAGAGTTTTATCATTAATGAGGCTCCTAACCGATGAAACAGAAAACTCGCCATCTCCTGAAAGCGTCCATATCCATCTATCAAGCATATTTGAAAGAACAATACCTTCCGAATGAGATTGCAGTGATGCCATTTGAGTAAGCTCCGAACCCAATCTTGGATCACACCTAAAAAAAAGAAATAGAAGGATGTGCCATTTTCTCCGCCACAAAAATATCTGTAACCAACTCGAGAGCATAAATTCTAGGAAATAAATCCTTAAAGGTTGCATCACCCCTCCAATACTCCTCCCAGAAATGAGTACGAACCTCGTTTCCAATCTTTTTGTTAACAAAACTATGCAAATCGATGCCTTTATTTTTTAGCAGATGAATAGCACGAATTATATCGATCCAATTTTACATTTGATAGGATTACCAAGTTTACCATCCTGCCCATGAATATCCATAATAGCCCTAGACCACCGCGAATTAGGATTAGTGCGAAATCTACACACCCACTTAAAAATTAGAGC
This sequence comes from Chrysanthemum lavandulifolium, assembly GCA_022545495.1. Lineage (NCBI taxonomy): Eukaryota > Viridiplantae > Streptophyta > Magnoliopsida > Asterales > Asteraceae > Chrysanthemum > Chrysanthemum lavandulifolium. Next base: position 37,089,697 of record CM040242.1, on the reverse strand, counting down.
ACGGTTAAGCACATAAAAGCTAGAAACTCCTAGACAACCCTTCTCCTTAGATGCAAGAACATTTTTCCAATTCACAAATGACATTTTCCGATCATTATAATCCACACCATTAAAAAATGACTTCGAATAGACTCAAGCTTATTAATAACCTAAATGGGAGCATTAAACATCGACATATAGTAGATAGGTGTCGATCCCAAAACTGACTTCAAAAGAATTAATCTACCCCTAACGGATAAAACCTTCATCTTCCACTTAGAGAGCTGACTAAGAATTTTATTAATGACGACATCCCAAAAAGTAATTCGAGTCATATGCCCACCAATGTTGACACCCAGGTAAGAAAATGTGGATTTCAAAATCCTACAGCCAAAGCTATTAGCACCAGTATCAACCTTGTTGGTTTCGACATCAATACTAATGAGACCACATTTTTTAAGGTTAATCCTTAGCCCTGAAGCACGGAAAAAGCAGTTAAGAATACGCATAATGGTAGATAAATTCAAGTCGCTCCATTGCTTATAAAGACCACATCGTCGGCATAGAAGAGATGAGATATATGTAAGGAATTATTTAGAGCAACTCCCTTGAATAAACCCGCGTTAACAACGTTTTGGAAGGATAAATGAAGGCTTTCCATGAATAACATGAATAAGAGAGGAGATAAAGGATCTCCCTGTTTGAGGCTTTTGGAAAATTGAAACTCAGATGTTGGACTTCCATTGACAAGAATCGAACCTCTTGAAGATTTTAAACAACTTTGAATCCAATCACGCCAACGAAGCCCAGAGTCGAAATTCTTTAAGATGTTATCCACAACATCCCAACGAACGGAATCAAACGCCTTCTCAAAGTCAACCTTAAAGATCATAGATTGTTTCTTCTTTGCTTTGCACCAATGAATTAATTCATTTAGAATAAACGGACCATCTAAAATAATTTGTGAGATATGTGTTAATGGTGTGAAAAAATTGTTGTTCAAAAAAAATATAATGCTTAAGTTTGAGCTCGACTTAAATTTGACGTGCAACAAGTATATCCGTAGTAGTATCAAGGTGTTTGTTTTTCCTCGGTAATCATGGTTTTTGGTATTTTAGTTGACTAATTTACACGGGTTGAACTCACGTTACATAGACTCAATGAAGTAAAGCCCTCTATTTTCAAGAAGTTGGCATGTCTACTTCAAAGTTATTTGCACATAGCAATAATTGAACTTGAGAACTCATACATTTTACTATTTTAGTGTGATAGTCACAAATCTTTTGTCATTAAGTCACCTCTAAATGATTAAGGTAAATGTTGCGAATTGTAAATTAATTAGGTATTTTCTAAAAGTCACACATCTCTAAATGACATCATGAGTTTACCACACAATCTTTGGTTGTGAGGTATTCTTACGTAATATGAGATATCACTAAAATACAGGTTTTTTGGTAATTAATTAAGTATTCAAATGATTGGGTGTAGAATTTATGGTGTTTTCGCAAAGAAAACTAGTTGTATACTTTCTGGTTAGTTGTTATCGAACTAGTTAGGAAAAGGAAAATGAAAATAACCGTTATAGGTAGTTAAAATAATAAAATTTAGTAGGTAGAAATTGATAGTGTTGAGTAAAGTGCCGCTAATAGTTGCATTATTTGTTGAACAAGTTTCGGATTGAATGCTTGATGTACATATACATTATTGTAGCTTAGATTTTAAATGTTAATTGTTGAAAAAGGTAAATACAGTATATAATTTGAACATGTATAACTAGGTGTTTTATTTTTGGTAACTCTCTTTTGAAGATTATCAAAATGTATATTCAACTTTACAAATTTTGCAACTACAGTTTGTTTGTATATGAATGTCAAGATCAGTATTTTTGATCACATAGTTTCTAGATCCTTTTTTGGCTTTGTAATCGGAAGAATTGTAAGATGTCGTGGGGTTGTAGTTACAAAACTCAACCATTGCTTGATATATGTAACTTTTTCTAGCTACTTGCTAGTTTTTATTATATAAATTGTTCAAAAAAAAAAAAAAATTGTAATAATAAAAAAAAAAAAAAATAATTTGTATTTATTCTATCAGAAATCATAATTACCAGCTCACATATTATTTAATTTCACACATGTTTCAGTTGTAACTTAAACCAACAACTACTTGGTTAAGGATTCACAATCTTAAAATCTTAAGTATACGAGTTGACCAAAAGTCATCAAGCACATTAACGACAAAATACATCAAATGAGATCAGAGAAGCAAGTTAAACATTAACCTTTTAACTAGTTAATTACGCAAACGAGGTATCCACAAACTCTAGTATAAATCATGCCATTTCTCGAAAACTAACGCCTATAGTTAATTTACAACGTGTAACGTACTGGAAATGTTTTATCATGTTAAAACAATTGTAACATGAATACTAACATGTACATTCCAAAAATGATAAGGAAAATAAAATGTGTTGCATGTGAGAACCACATTTCTTCGTTTCTTATCTTTCTTTACATTTTTTTGGCAAATATACACATGGAAGATTAGGACAACATGAATTTTGTTTTGCTATTTTAGGACTATTGTAACAAAATATTAATAACCATAAAAATGATAGAATTTGCTTTTAACATGTAGTTAAAGGAAAAGTAAGAGTGGGTCACGTTCATATCTATTTTTGCCCTGAGATTTGATTGATGATTAAGTGATGAATATCCTTTTTAGTCTAAACACATTTAAAAGTTTCTTTCCCTGAAACCAATTATATAAAGTACAAATATTAATTTGAATAACAATCCAAAGCTTAAGACAAACATCATAAATGTTTTTATTTTTCTTTCGATACCATTATACTTATATCATATAAATAAAAATGTAAAAGTAGTATTAGTGTTAATCAGAAGCTATGGCTAAAATAGCAGTATTCCTTACTTCTATAGTTCAACAAAAAATGAATTCAAACAATGTACTTTTGTTTAGCTATCAATCATAGAAAATGTAGTCTAATTACACATTTTTTCTTCGCACTTTTAAAAAGATGAGTAAAAATTTATTTATTTATTAACACTTAATAACGTGTAAAAATTAATTACATTAATAAGTGTGAAAAATATTATAAAACAATAAAATTTTCATACTTTTTAAATGTGGAAGGAAAAATTTTTAAAATGTCCACACATGTATGTGTGAAATATTTGTAACACCCAATTTTTTCACACTTCCTCAAGTGTTTAGAAATTGAGTATTAGAATAATTTTCACACTTATTAGGACACTACAACATTCTTATCGCCGCAGCGACGTTTGACCTTTTCACGGGACACATGTCCCCATTTATATCATTTCCCAAAGCCCCTAAATGCCTTCTGGGATACTTTTCCGGGACTGCTCACAACTTTCACCGGGAGTTGTGGGTCCCGCACCGATTGTCACCGGTCAAACATGTCCGACGTGGCACGGTGTTTTGCTTGGGGACACGCTCTCGGGAAAATGGCAACCAAGTTTATATCAGAACCTCTTCTCCGTGACATGTCCTCGGGAAATGAAAACTACCTAAAATCTATGTCACTTTTTCCGGGACATGTCCCTGGTGAAGATTTTGACCCATTTTGCGTAAAATCGCAAAATGGTATTTCAGATTTTTTCCGAATTTCTCCTAAAAATCTACAATGTAAGAACTCGCTTTCAACCTATTTTATGCTACAACAACACAAAATCGCTAAACATAATATCATATATAACCAAATGGTCCAAATTGCTACAACACAATCAATAACCTAAAATCGCCAATGGTCCAAAACTATACATAAGCTACCTATACGCAAATGGTCCAAAACTATACGTATAATCCATTTAACGGAATCATAAACATGTTATTCTCTACAAACATATCCTAACACATAAGGCTCGAACTCGTGTTCGCCAGTGGTTTTGTCACTGACTTCCGATATCTTCGCTTTTCGGTTTGTCCAAAGCTTAACCTGCGTATTTTAAATAGTTTAGGTTTTAGGTAATGAGAACTATCCAAGCATCGGTATCAAAAGACCCTTTAAACCATTAGGGTTGAATTGGTCATTTTAACAATTAGGTAGGATGGTGGATTTGGGACCTAAACCAAGATCTTGGCAGGTGTTGGGGTCCACCCGCTCATGTGTAATAACACTTTAACTAGGTTAATGAGATCATGTTGTGTTGATCTTCTTGTGATACAAAAGATTTGATCGTGTTTGCGATCGACTATTTGAACAAAGTGTATATAGTTGAGGTTCACGAAAACAAAGGAATGATGTTAGTGTGTCTAGTTAAAGTGCTATTACACCATTTCCTGACAACATTTCATTCATTATATTATTGTGGATATAAGAGTTTGAATTTCTTAAACAACATTGTTTGATCATAATGGATTTTTTAACTTGCTGTCGAAAAGAACTAGACATCAATGGCAACTCTATGCTCAAGGTAGTATAATCCGCCATTGTATTATATTTATCAAACAACAAAAATGAACTTAGCGGCGGTGACACGTGGCTTCTCTGATGGTTTATGGCGAGGAGGTACACGGTTTCTTGGTCACAAGATACGTGAAAGTGTCTGACCCGCTTCTTGTTACGGTTTGTAATGGTTACCGATGATGAGAGTTGAATATTGAAGGGTAAAAGGTGGTGCAAAATGGTTTAGCCCCGCTGAGAGTTCATAATCGTATGCGTGTTTTTAGTGTGTGTTTTTGGTTAGAAACTCCATGTGTGTGTGAGAGAGGGGCCTGAGATTATAAAAGATAGATGAAAGGGTTTGTAATGATAGTGATGGCGAGTGAAGTGGAGTTAATGAGGCACCCTCACAAACCCTTTCATATCTCTCGCCACCATTATATCTCTATCATTACACACCATTTCATACCTCTTCTTATCATCTCTAACCCTCTCTCTCACACAAACTCATGGAGTTTCTCACCAAAAACACACACTAAAACACACAATAAAACACTCTCAAACCAAGCTAAACCCTTTTGCACCACCTTTTACCCTTCAAGATTCAACCTCATCATCGTGTAACCATAACAAACCATAACAAGATACGGGCCGTACACTTTCCCGTATCATGTGGACCAAAAACCGTGTACCTCCTCGCCAGAACCATCGGTGAAGCCACGTGTCACCGCCGCTAAGTTCATTTTTGTTGTTTGATAAATATAATACAATGGTGATTATACTACCTTGAGCATAGAGTTGCCATTGATGTCTAGTTCTTTCCAACAGCAAGTTAAAAATCCATTATGATCAAACAATGTTGTTTAAGAAATAAGAAATTCAAAGTTTTGGAAGAACATTGTAAAAATGTAATGAAATGTTGTCGGAAATCTTTTGTAATAGCACTTTAACTAGACACACTAACATCATTCATTTGTTTTCAAAGAACCTCAACCCTAGACACAAGTTGTTCAAAAGTCTTAAGCAAACATGATCAAATCTTTTGTATCACGAGCAGATGAAACAACATGATCTCATTAACATAGTTAAAGTGCTATTGCACATGAAAGGGGGTGGACCCCAACACCTTGCCAAGATCTTGGTTTAGGTCCCAAAATCCACCATCCTACTCTCCTACCCTACAACAACAACATACCCAATCCCGCCGAGGCCTTGTTAAAATGACCAATTCAACCCTAATGGTTTAAAGGGTCTTTTTGATATTCGATCCTTGGATAATTCTCATTACCTAAAACCCTAAACTATTTAAAATACGCAACGACATATCTTACCTTTTGGTCTCTACCGTGGTCGCGGTTTGCACTCCGATCGACAAGAGACATTATATTCCTACAAGTAAAAAGCAAAGCACATATTAAAACTATATTATTGAACGTTAACAAAACACTAGAATTCATGTACTTTTTACCCGTGCAAGTTCGCGGAAATTGCTACTTATATCGCAAGCAAATAAAAGTCAATTAGAGGTGTTATTAAACTGCTCATTTACTTATTATATAAGAAAAATATGCAACTAAACTGAAACTAGCAAATACAAAGCTTAACCAAACTAGCAGCACAACTTTTCACTTTTACTTTTTTATACATGTAGTTACACAAAGCTTAACCAAACTAGCAACTAACTTCCATCTCAAGAAATTACTTCTATGAATGCGAAAACCAAACTAGCAAATACAAAGCTTAACCAAACTAGCGGCACAACTTTTCACTTTTACTTTTTATACATGTAGTTACACAAAGCTTAACCAAAATAGCAACTAACTTCCATCTCAAAGAAATTTACTTCTATGAATGCGAAAACCAAACTAGCAATCACAAAGCTTAACCAAACTAGCAACACAAAACCGGTCCTAACAAAATATTACCAACCGAAAAAAAGACATATATGGAGTAATATTGCCAACTGAAAAAAAAAGAAGACATATATGGAGTAATATCACGCCTAACAAAATATTACCAACAAAATAAGGCAATGTTCAAACCGTTACTGGTGGGTTTTTTTTTCATCTCATTTGTGAAACAGATGAGATTAACTTCCATCTCATTTGTGAAAAAATGAATATCAACGACGGTGGTGGAGGTAGTGCAGTGATGGAGGTGGTGCGGTGGTGGAGGGTGGTGCGGTGATGGAGGTGATGAAGGAGGTACGGTGGAGCAGCAGCAGCAGCTGTGTGTGTTTGTTTTTTTTTTTTTTTTTTTTATCTCATTTATGAAACAGATCTGTGTTAATAATTGAGGTCAATTTTTCGAACTTTTCTCCGGGACGTGTCCCGGGAAGGATATGTTTGTCTTTAGCTGCTTTTTGCCGGGACAAGTCTCCGGGAAGGTTATGGCGGATAAAGTAAAAGATGGGAGGAAAAATAAAATTTCGTGAAAAGTTTTAGGGGACATGTCCCCGCAAAGGTTTAAAAGTAAAAAAAAAAAAAAAAAAAAAAAAAAAAAACTTTATTATTATTTTCAATAACTAAATTAATAACAAATCAATTTAAATTTAACATAAAAATTTTCTATGATATTAAACGACCGAGTATATGTGCTATTGGTATACGATCATGTTAAACGACCAATTATATGTGCTATTGGTATACGATCATGTTAAACGACCGAGTATAGGTGCTATGGTATACGATCATGTTAAACGACCGAGTATCGGTGCTATGGTATACGATCATGTTAAATGACCGAGTATCGGTGCTATGGTATACGTATCATGTTAAACGACCGAGTATAGGTGCTATGGTATACGTATCATGTTAAACGACCGAGTATCGGTGCTATGGTATACGTATCATGTTAAACGACCGAGTATCGGTGCTATGATATACGTATCATGATAAACGACCGAGTATAGGTGCTATGGTATACGTATCATGTTAAACTACCGAGTATCGGTGCTATGGTATACGTATCATGTTAAAGGACCGAGTATCGGTGCTATGGTATACGTATCATGTATAAAAACGACCGAGTATCGGTGCTATGGTATACGTATCATGTTAAACGACCGAGTGTAGGTGCTATGGTATACGTATCATGTTAAACGACCGAGTATAGGTGCTATGGTATACGTATCATGTTAAACGACCGAGTATAGGTGCTATGGTATACGATCATGTTAAACGACCGAGTATCGGTGCTATGGTATACGTGATCATGTTAAACGACCGGTATCGGTGCTATGGTATACGATCATGTTAAACGACCGAGTATCGGTGCTATGGTATACGATCATGTTAAACGACCGAGTATCGGTGCTATGGTATACGTATCATGTTAAACGACCGAGTATCGGTGCTATTGGTATACGTATCATGTTAAACGACCGAGTATCGGTGCTATTGGTATACGTATAATGTTAAACGAGCGAGTATATGTGCTATTGGTATACGTATCATGTTAAACGACCGAGTATATGTGCTATTGGTATACGTATCATGTTAAACGACCGAGTATATGTGCTATTGGTATACGTATAATGTTAAACGAGCGAGTATATGTGCTATTGGTATATGTATCATGTTAAACGACCGAGTATACGTGCTATGGTATACGTATCATGTTAAACGACCGAGTATAGGTGCTATGGTATACGTATCATGATAAACGACCGAGTATAGGTGCTATGGTATACGTATCATGTTAAACGACCGAGTATCGGTGCTATGGTATACGTATCATGTTAAACGACCGAGTATCGGTGCTATGGTATACGTATCATGTTAAACGACCGAGTATCGGTGCTATGGTATACGTATCATGTTAAACGACCGAGTATAGGTGCTATGGTATACGATCATGTTAAACGACCGAGTATCGGTGCTATGGTATACGATCATGTTAAACGACCGAGTATCGGTGCTATGGTATACGATCATGTTAAACGACCGAGTATCGGTGCTATGGTATACGATCATGTTAAACGACCGAGTATATGTGCTATTGGTATACGATAATGTTAAACGAGCGAGTATATGTGCTATTGGTATATGTATCATGTTAAACGACCGAGTATATGTGCTATTGGTATACGTATCATGTTAAACGACCGAGTATAGGTGCTATGGTATACGTATCATGTTAAACGACCGAGTATAGGTGCTATGGTATACGTATCATGTTAAACGACCGAGTATCGGTGCTATGGTATACGTATCATGTTAAACAACAGAGTATCGGTGCTATGGTATACGTATCATGTTAAACGACCGAGTATCGGTGCTATGGTATACGTATCATGTTAAACGAGCGAGTATATGTGCTATTGGTATACGTATAATGTTAAACGAGCGATTATATGTGCTATTGGTATATGTATCATGTTAAACGACCGAGTATATGTGCTATTGGTATACGTATCATGTTAAACGACCGAGTATAGGTGCTATAGTATACGTATCATGTTAAACGACCGAGTATCGGTGCTATGGTATACGTATCATGTTAAACGAGCCAGTATATGTGCTATTGGTATATGTATAATGTTAAACGAGCGAGTATATGTGCTATTGGTATACGTATCATGTTAAACGACCGAGTATATGTGCTATTAGTATACGTATCATGTTAAACGACCGAGTATATGTGCTATTGGTATATGTATCATGTTAAACGACCGAGTATAGGTGCTATGGTATACGTATCATGTTAAACGACCGAGTATCGGTGCTATGTTATACGTATCATGTTAAACGACCGAGTATCGGTGCTATGGTATACGTATCATGTTAAACGACCGAGTATAGGTGCTATGGTATACGTATCATTTTAAACGACCGAGTATCGGTGCTATGGTATACGTATCATGTTAAACGACCGAGTATAGGTGCTATGGTATACGTATCATGTTAAACGACCGAGTGTAGGTGCTATGGTATACGTATCATGTTAAACGACCGAGTATCGGTGCTATGGTATACGTATCATGTTAAACGATAGAGTATATGTGCTATTGGTATACGTATAATGTTAAACGAGCGAGTATATGTGCTATTGGTATACGTATCATGTTAAACGACCGAGTATATGTGCTATTGGTATACGTATCATGTTAAACGACCGAGTATAGGTGCTATAGTATACGTATCATGTTAAACGACCGAATATCGGTGCTATGGTATATGTATCATGTTAAACGAGCGAGTATATGTGCTATTGTTATACGTATCATGTTAAACGACCGAGTATAGGTGCTATGGTATACGTATCATGTAATTTATCTGGATAATGGTTTTGCCGGGGACATGTCCCCGGGAAAAAGTTTGGCGGGAATTTTCCCGCGAAGAATTATTAGTCAAAAAGGTTTGGCCAATTATTAGTGAATGTTGAAACTACTTTCTGCGGGGACACGTCCCCGCAGAAACTTATCATTGAATTTTGACTATCCGGTCAATGTTTAATAAAAATCGAAGTACCTTTCTCCGGGGACGCGTCCCCGCGGAAAGATCGCGTTGAATATTTCATAACAAGTCAGCGAATCCATTTGCCACCTCAGATCCATTTTTGTCGTTTAGCGGTTTTCCGGGGACTTTGTGTCCCCGGCGAAAGCGTCCTCGCCCGTCCATCCGATTGTTGTAGTGGGATATTGTAACAATTATTATTTACCTTAATAATGATACAATTTGCTTAAACATGTAATTAATCGGAAAGTAAGAGTGGGTAATGTTCAAATCTATTTTGTCGACATATTTGATTGAGATTAAGGGTTGAATTTCGTTTTAATCTAAGGGTTAATTTCATATATACCCAATTTAAACCCTTAAATGTCATATTTACCCATTCAAATATCAAAATAACATATATACCCAATTTAAACACCATATTTGTCATATTTACCCGATTCATTATTAAATCAATTAAAATTAAGTTTGCATCCGAAAATTCCTATTATACCCACTATAATATTATAAAATAATTTGATTTATGTTTCATTTTGCTTACATTTCAATCTACATATTTACGGAACAAATATACTGAGTTGATCATGCCCTTGATGAACTCATATAATGTGTTGGTTTGATGTTATGTGTGTCTTTTGTGATCATGTTCGATGTGTTAAATGTTAACATATATGCATATTGTTTGTGGTTTTAGTTTTGGGCTTCGATGATTTCAATATGCTTGGTTGATATTCATTGGAAATATATTAACGGAAGTAGATGTGAGGTGAAACAATGATTGGTATGATGTTAAGGTGTATGCATGTTTCTTGTGCTCCCATTTGTTTACAACCCATGTATAATTGACGTTTCCTTGTATCCTAGGTTTTGTTTCATAAAACTACATTATGTTTGCTTCACAAGAAAGACGAGTATGTAAAAATGACAATGATCTTCTAAGAATATTGAGGGTATAATAGGAAATTTTGGATGCAAGCTTATTTTTTAATTGGTTTTATAATGAATCAGATGTATATGACAAATATGGTGTGTAATTGGGTATATATGTCATTTTTATATTTGGGTGGGTAAATATGACATTTAAGGGTTTAAATTGGATATATATAGAATTAACGCTTAATCTAAAACGTTTAAAAGTTTCTTTCCCCAAAACCAAATTAAAGTATAGATATTAATTTGAATAACAATCCAAAGCTAAAGACAAACATCATAAATATATTAATTTTCCATCGGCTATCATTGTATAGGTATGGATTCCGTAAGTAAAAACTTAAAATAAGAATAATGGAAAATAATAATAACAAGATATTTGATATGCATCAACTTTAATTTTTTTGAACGGCAAAAAGATAAATATAAAATATAGCTTCTAGTAAGAAGCTAGAATAATAATTACAACGGTTTCTTAGCTAATCATGTCAAACTAAACAATTAAAACTTCTACTATTTAACCATATAAATGAAAAAAGACGAATATTATCATAAAGGTCACATTTCTTCAAGTTTTGAGAGTTAAATGCGAGGGAATTGCGATATTTCGAAGACACTAGCAAATAGGAACAACAACCACGATCATGTGTTTCTTGAGAGCATTTGGAATCCGAAGATTCTCGATCCAATCCGAGTGAGAGTTCAATATCGGGATGGGCATATGCATCGACTTTAATTAGCTTGATGCATCCCAATTAATTTTGAAACTGATTTTGAAGTGAAAACGATGTAAAGTAGTACTAGCAACAAAGTTAACCTCCGGTGGACGAAAAATACATATGATTTGACTAACTTGTTGAAATACATCTAATATATGTACATGCATCCATCTTTTGCTATAAAATATATTAAGGTGCATCTAAAAAATTAGAGATAAGCCTAGTTCAAGTCAATACATTTCTAATATATGATTATAGTTATTTCTCATCCTTTTCACTTTAAGATTTTTTTATTTATTTTTAATTTTCTAAGTCGTCATTGTATTTCATATAGATTAAAATGTAAAGGAAAGTGTTAGTTTCAATTAGAAGTTATTTGCTAAAATTGCAATATCCCTTACTTCTATAGTTCAATTAGAAATGATTTCAAACAATGTACTTTTTTTTAGCTATCAATATTGCAATATTTATCCCTTACTTCTATAAATCGCCATATCACTATTTATTTTTTTTGAACAGGCCATATCACTATTGTGCATACATAAATCGTAACTTTATATGCAACGTTCATGCTTAATAGTATTTTCATCGTGCCGACAATATTTACTCTTTTTCTTAATCATCACACATAAATCATAGTAAAATCAACTAATATGCATAATTATTGTTTGAATATGACACATCCCACATAAGTCATATTCTAATATATCAAGATGGACCAACAAGGGAAAAAAATGAAACATTAGTGGTAGGCAATGTTTTGAAACCCGGGTTTGTGATCGACCCGGCCAAGACACCGGGTCAATGGGTCACCGGGTCAACCGGTTCAACCGCCAGGTCAACCCGGTTAGACCTGGTTTTATGCATATGTCCAAACATCCATTTCTAATTGTCCAAACATAATGTCCAAACATTAGTTTTGCGGTGAAAAAAAAGCAAAGAACCATTTTTCACGCTCTAAACAACAAATCAAATGCGGACAGGATATAAACCTCGATAATTTTCTAAACAACCATAAATGCTACGGGATTACATGTTTCAGATTTGGCATAAATCCTACGAGATTACAAGTTTCATACTTCTAAAGATACGCATCCTACGAGATTTACAGTTTATTTTTGAGGTTTTGTATTAAAAAAAAAAAAAATGATAAAAACCAAACCCGGCCGGGTTTCAAACCCGGTTGACCCGGTCACTTAAACCCCGCCGGTCTAAACGGTTGACCGCTTTTTAAACCCGGTTTTTTGACCCGTTTTTGTCCGGAACCGGTCCAACCGGTTAACCCGGCCGGGTCGACCGGGTTTCAAAACATTGGTGGTAGGTTATTCATAGGAGGGTATTTAGGTAATTACAACTTCTAAAAGCTTCAGGGGTAATTTAAACGCTTTGTTTAGAAGCGTTTCAAATATCGGCTGTTTATTTGAATTAAAAGCTTAAAGCTAGTATTTCGAAACCACGCTTTTTTATTTGAAGGATATTATTTTCTAAAACAAAAAGCTATAAAAAATCTCCTTTCAAACAGGCACAAATTATAAGAAGATGTTTGTTAGGTGGTTTTGGATCGAACGGTTTGGTTTAAGTCCTGAAATGTATTGTTTGGTAAAAGGGTTTACCGTTTGAAATAGTGAAAAGACTCAAAAATTCGAAAGTTGAGAAGCCTAGTAGATTTTCTCTTTCACATGATACTTTTACTTATCGGATTATTTAAAAAGTGTTTTAAAGGTTAGTTAAATGTAATTCAACATAATTTCTCTTTTAAAAACTGAAAAATGCATGTAAAACACAGTAATTAAATTTATAAAATACCTTATAATGTGATTTTGTATTTAATAAACACAAACTTTTCTAATTTAATAATTTAACCAATACTCTCGAGGCATTAGTTAAACAAACCCTTTACTTGTTTCCTTCTTTTTCTCTCGCACATATACACATATTTTTTATTTCAAAATTTTTATACAATCTAGTAAGCAAATACAATAATCAACTTTACAAATTTTTACCAAATTCAAAATCTACACAAATTCCAAATCCAACTCCAAACCGTCTGCTAATTGAACGCACCCTAAATATTAATTTGAATAACAATCCAAAGCTAAAGACAAACATCATAAATGTTTTTATTTTTCATTCGATACCATTATACATATATCATATAGATAAAAATGTCGGATACATGTTCGTATATTCATCTTTATCTAAACGAATAATTTATTTTTTACATTCGTTCCATGGTAAATCAAAAATTATAATTTATTATTTAAAATGATAGGTGCATCTGTCTCTTTTACACACATTCAACCAACAACTAATCCAACATTACCGCTTTCGAACACATATTGTATTAATACTTATACATTTACACAACCATGTATATGTTTTTTCATAATACTTAAGCAACTATTTGCGTTTCATCTACAGTATGCTATTGTATAATTGTTTTGCATATATCCTCCATTTATAGGATCTCAAATACATTTTTAAGTAACTATAGTTTACTTAATAACAATATGTATACAAAATTTGTAGTAACTAACACATTTAGTTACAATTAAATATCCTTTCACAAAGCTCATTTTGTTTGTTTAGAGAATGTTCGGAACCTATGTTCAGATATTCATATTTATGTAAACGAATAATTTATTTTTTACATTCATCCCATTGTAAAAGATACATTATGCTTTATTCTTTAAATGATAGCTTTCTATGTCTCTTTACACACATTCAACCAACAAGTAATCCGACATTGCCGCTTTGCACTTAAATTGTAATTAGTACTTATACATTTACACAAGCACGTCAATTTTCTTTCACAATACTTATGGAACTAATTGCGTTTCATCGTTATTGTATCATTGTTTTACATATATCCTCCATGTATATCCGCCACAAATACATTTTAAAGTAACTATATTTTAATTAACAAACTAAAAAGAAACAAATACTTCGTGTAATCAACTTTCAAATAAGTTGTATACAAATAAATAAATTATACAACAAATCATTTCCTAATATATTGTCACCTTCATATTCTATAAATGTATGTATGAGAAATTCTTTAAACCATAATTGTTAACATATTACGGAGTAAAGGATTATAGATGAAATGTCAAACTCAAACCATCACGACGAAGGTATGTTACAATCATAATCGATATTTTTCTCGAATTATTTTTCCGAATTTGTATAAATTTAGTTTACGAAACATTTATTTGCCTAAACAATAATACAGTCTATTCCTTTGAATGTATTATAGGACAAAAATTTGCATATGTTAAAGAAACTGTTGCACCAAGAAACACATCTGTAGAAAACTAGAAGGGGTTGAATAGTTTACCGATTAAAAACTTTGTTTTGAAACTTATAGAAAGATCAATTGATATTGATCTTAAGTATGTTAATGAAATATGCAAGCAATATGTAATAAATAAATAAGGAAAGAAATGATCAAACCACAACAAGTTGTTTATAGTGGTTCGCCTACAAGGACTCTTTTCCTCGCCTACTCCACTCCCCGAGTCTCACACTCGAGTTTAACTTCACTAGTCAACAAGCTCCTTTCACCGTGGAGAAAACCTTTACACTTCGCTACACTATTTCCGACACTAAGCTAGATGTCGAGTTCTTTCCAAGGGTACAACAACTCCACACACAAATGTATTTTGAGGACTAAAATACTAACCACCACACTCACAAGATTATGATGGTTTGATACAACAATCAAGTATGAATCAACACTAGATCATACAACACTAAACAAACAAGACTTCCAACTTCTCGTTGAAGCTTGAATATGACTTGATCTTCTTTGCTACAAAAGAGATCACTAATATGATATGTAACCGAGTTAGAAAGGTTGCAGAGAAGATATGTATGAGAGTATGTTAGAAAGGGATGAGAAACTACTGGCTTGGCATTGCTATTTATAGCCAATTGACAGAGCGTCTGACGGACCGCGGACCCCTAAAAGGGTTCCGTCCGTGTACCCAATTGGTACCGCTGGTCGGCAATAAGATATCAAATCTTGCCTAAAGTCAACTCTATCTAAGTAAGATTGTGTAAGATATGAAGAGTACAAATCTTCACAAAATATCTAATGGAATCTTCCAATGATCTCCATGATGTAATACATGATGTTAAAATGTTGTATTACTATTAATAGAAATATGCAAATGCTTAAGTAGTGTTTGGTTTTAAGAACCTAACACATTCTACAAACTACTATCATACATAATGATTAGAGTCATATCAAGATGTTACTAATCATAAATGTAAATGCTTGAATGATGAATATATTGTTTGAGAAAGCTTGTTTTAATATCTAATAAACTTGACAAGCTTTGAGCTTTTATAAATTAAATTTACTTTTGTCGTTAACAAAACTTAGGCAAAGATCAAAAATATAAATAACGTTTAATGACGATATTTGTATTAACAATCTCCCCCTTTTTGTTGAGGACAAAATATAAATTTTATTTTTATAAAAGAGACAAAGTTTGTACAAGAGTTATAAAAATATTAGTTTTAGAACTTTGAAAAGGAAATGATAATATAAGTGTATGAATTTTGACTTTTTATGAAAGTCAAAGAATTCATTAGTTGATGCATGATGTTGACTTTTTCGTAAAGTCAAAGTATGCGCTTGACTTTTAAGAAAAGTCAAGTATTATCAATGAGGGTTCTGTTTGACTTTTAGAAAGTCAATTGTATGCCGCTTGACTTTTCGGAAAAGTCAAATATAAATAATTTCAAGTTCTATATTTTCTCCCCTTTTGTCTCAACAAAAGAAGAGGCTATCGGGAATGTAATGAGCCCGAGCTTATTATCTCCCCTTGTTCAAAGCTCCCCTAAATTGGGTGCTTTAATGGGAAGATACATGGATTGTGAAAATAAAGCTACAAAAAAATTGTTAGTAATAATGATCATTCACAAGCATTTCCAAACACTATGTAATGACACCAACAACATAATAAACAACATTCATTTGTTAAAATTTTTCATGAGTAAAGATCATGAAAAGAGAACACAATGATGTGTTTCTAGTACAAGAGAAAAGAAAAAAATTATCCTAAAACAAAAACAAATAAAAGACTATTTTAAAAACCATCCTAAAGAGATGGTGGATGGGAAAAAGCGCTGAGACGCCAAGAATGTGGTTGAGGATGAACCTCATTTCTTCGTGGAAGTCATGGACCATAATCCGGTCCGTTCCACCTTTGACCGCTTGCTCACAAGTTGAGCAACCATGTCTTAGTGGGTAGAAAGTTTGCGGAGGTTGTGGTGGTGGAATGGTGGATGTGTTGGTGGTGTTGGGGATGTTTGGAGTGGTCATGATGGATGCAAGCAAAGCATTTTGCATTTGCATTGTCTCACTTAAGTGAGAATCCACCATGCCTTTGAATTGGTGGAGGTTGTGGAGTTCGTCAATCTCCTCTCTAGTGGGATTGTCATCCCACATGCTCTCCGGAATGTCCTCAATGAGGGGACATTGATGATGGAAGTGGATGATCCCCGATAAAGGACCATGAATGTCCTGTGAATGGGGTGGAAAAGAGAGGTCTTGGCCCTAATGGGCGTTTGGGTCAATGGATGACCGAGGTGATTCATGAGCGATTCGCTCAATGGTGCCAAAGGATGGCAATGGTGGTGGATGACTTGGCCTGGGTGGCAAGTCTTCCAAGTCCTCTAGAAAGGATTTGGTGATGTTGGTGGAGTAAAAATAACTCCCATGGGAGTGAGAGTGGGAGACCTTGGTGAAGGTGGTGAGGTGTTTGGATGTTTGGATGGGTGGGTGGAGGTGAAGTAGGTGCTTTTGATGGTGGTGGAGTGGTGATCACAATGTGTGATGAAGTGGGTGTTGCTAAGGTAAGGTATGTATCATCTCTAATGGGAGATGAGATTGTAAGTGGTGAGGAATCGGAGGATGAGCTAAGATGAGTAAGACAACAAGGCCTTACGCTAATTCTAGCGGTTTTCTTGCAAGGTTTTGGTGATGATTTAGTCATTTTTAACTTGGGTATTGATTTGCTAGATAGTAATGAGAATGAGAAAGGTGTGAGGATGATCATGGTAAAGCCTTTCAATTTATAGAGGTTTAAAAATGTTGAAAGATGTGTTTGATTTGATGTTGAACCATTGAAGAGATGAGGTTCCTCATGATTTGGGAGTGGGTTGAATGCTAGTCATGTCACCCAAGTCAATCCATTCAAAGAAGATGGAGTGAAGAAGAAAAGATATGCAATAAATGTGTTCTAGTGAGTGGAATTTCCTAATATTCGATTACCACGGATTTGAAGGTACCAAAATTTGGTTCCTTCCTTTATGCCAAAGGGCTCCTTGGGTGGATTTTTCAAATTTTTGAATTTTGGTGGAAATGGATTTCTTACATTCCTTAGTGAATAATACTAGTTCTAATGATAGTATAAACTAGTTAAGATTGATTTATAAGTGATGGAAGATAATTTGAATCACGAAGAGTCGAAATTTAAAATTACCTCGAGGATCCACGGCACCAAAATCATACACGCACGGAACCCAAAAAGGGTGCCGGGCCGGTCCGCCTCAGACAGATATGGCGGTACCAAAATTCATAAAGGACGGTACCAAAATAAAGGTGCCGGCCTCGATCCGTGAGTGTTTGAAATTTGGACATAAAGTTTCCTAAAACCGAAATTTCCGAAATCAAAATTTTTCTCAAAACTGTTATACTAAACATTTCTAGTTAGAAAAGTAAATAACACATATGTAAACACGGTGGAGCATAGATTAAGAGCAAGGCTTATTGATTTTCACAATATAGTGAAAATGGGTAAAATTTGATAGCATACTTGTGCTATCCTCCGCATGAGATTGTTAGCATACACCATTGTTTCAAGTTATATTATCATCCTACATAATAAAACAACTAAATAGTATCAAACATTAACGATAATGCATTGTTCCAAACACTCCTTAAAGTACCCTTATTTGTCCAACTTGTAAATCTTGTTCATCATCCTACCAAGGCACTTGAACATTCCCTTAGTTTGCTTGAATTCTCCGATTCATTCTCAATCTCGGGAAGAGATGTGTAATACTCTTGAGGTGGAAGACGAGAGCTTGAAGACCATCCTGAGCTATTTGATGATGATGATGAAGGAGTTGGAGGTTTAGCTCTTTGCCTTTAGTCTTAGCAACTCGAGCATCACTCAAAGGCACAAAGATGTGAGGATGAGATCATATTGAAGGTGCATCCCTTTGGGGTTGGTGGAATTGGAGCGAAGTTCTATATAGACGGTGAGAAGCATCCCGTATGGAAGAGCAACGGATCCTCGAGTTGGAATATCAATCATTCTCCTAGCTATGTAGTAGGCTAAGTTGAATGGTTGTCGGGTGGACAAGTTGTAAAGCATGTGACAAAGACAAGCGTTTATGTGATCCCTATTTCCTATGGTGCTAATGACGTTTGCTCTAAGTAACTCCTCCCATTTCTTAAATTGTGCTTGAGTTCATTGAGCTCCATTCCATATGGATCTCGGTCTACCTCTTTCCCTTCGGGTGACTCGGGTTGTATCCGTTTTGGGTTAAAAAGGTGTTCACGGATGACATCCTTATCGGCTAAACGGGTTATGTAGGGAGAGAGCGGTCATTGATTGCATCAAGGCGGTGAGTGACCACTTATCCGTAGACACAAGTTCCACGGTTGGGAATTCCTAGTACTCTAGCAAAGTCACTTAAAGTGATGGTGTAGTCATTTTGGTTGATTCTAAAGCTAAGACAAAACTCATCATCTTCATCACTAAAACCGGTCACACTAGCATAGAATTCTAATACGAACCTAGGACAAATTGGTTCATCAATGTCAAGAAGACAATCGAATTGAATGGCGGCTAGTTCTTCACGAAGATTGGTATGCTCAAGGAAGGATGAGTGAATGGTTCTACCCTCGTGGAAATACCTTGATTCTAGACCCCAAATATTTCTACTTGTTCCTTGGTGAGTCCTTTGGTTTTGTGGTGTTTGGGAATGTAGTTAAGGGTGTCTTTGTGATCATAGAATCTTGCGGCTACCATGATTATTCCTAAGGATAAGAATTAACATGTTAAAAAATTTAGATAAATTTTAACATTTTGATTCTAGTGTGTGCTTATATGAAAACAATTTGGAGTTGCGGTTATCTCGACTCATTTTATGCACAAAATGGTTTTAGTGGAGTGTTTGGCAAATACCATGAGATAACCCAAATGCTCTAATTCAATGTGGCTACATTTGAATATACCCGGAGTGCATATTAGTTATGCAATACCTTTAGTATTCAAGAGCATGCAAGTGATGAAAATTCTAACGTTTCTATTTGTATTAGCAATGAAAAAAAATGTTTTCCTACAAGTGAGAAGCTTTTCAAAACTTTTGACATGGGGTGTTTGGTTGTTTGAATAAGGCCTTATATTTATTATCTATCAATTAGTGGGAAACATGATTTTGTTTATGCAATATGATAATGTAGTACCTAATTTGAATGACTAGTTATGCAATTTGCCAATTGAATTCATATTTGGTATAAAAGCATACATAAAACCCCATGTAGTGATTTGTGATAGTTTTGTGCATAAATAAGAATCCTAGACTCGTAATTAAGAGATGAAATGTAGTTAGGATACTTACAATGATGTTATCTTCGTGATTAGTGAGTGGGAAGATGACAATAATGAGCTTGGTTTAAGTTTTACACGTTTTGGTAAAGTGGGTTGTGAGGAAGAAGATGTTATGTATAAGGTCGTTTTTCTTCTCAGAGACACCACGGACCGACGGTACCAAATTTTGGTTCCGTCGGTGTTGTCGTTTGGTGCCGTAGCTCTGATGGCAGAAACAAGACAAATTTGTTTTGGTTTGACTATTCTAATGTTTTAGGCTATGTTTATCCTACATGCTTGGTTCCATTAACCCTAAACCAAGTCTAAGAAGATTAAAAGGTTCTCGTTAAGAGGTTTAGTAAGAATGTCGGCAATGTTGTCTTGAGGATACTTTCGATTGAAATGTTTCCTTTTGAACATTGTCGCGAAGAAAGTGATGATGGATTTCAATGTGCTTAGTACGAGCATGTTGAACGGGATTCTTGCTGAGATCGATGGCTCCTTTGTTGTCGCAGTATCACAATGTCGTTGAGATGAATTCGTAGTTCACGAGAGCTTGCTTCATCCAAAGAGCTTGTTGACATGCTTTTCCTGGGACGTATTCGCTTGAGAGTAGAGATGGCTAAAGCCGTTTGCTTCTTCAGCAAACCATGAGGTGAGACAATGTCCAACAAAAGTGCAAATACCACTTGTACTTTTTCTATCGACATAATCACCGCATGATCCGAGTCGGCATACACTATGGTTTCTATACCCGTTCCTTTGGGATACCATAATCCTAAACATGTTGTTCCCTTAATATATCTAAAATCCTTTTAATGCTTCTAAGTGTGATGCCTTTGGGTTTTCTTGAAAGCGAGCACATAGACAAACACTAAACATAATGTCGGGTCTACTAGCCGTAAGATAGAGTAGGCTACCAATCATTCCTCTATATTTAGTGTTATCTGGATTCACCTTCTTCGTCCTTGGTGAGTTTAGTGTCCAAGACATGGGTGTTTTAGTTGGTTTGGAATCTTCAAGACCAAATTTCTTAAGCATGTCTTTTATATATTTAGATTGGTTAAAGAAAATACCATCTTCTAGTTGTTTAATTTGAAGTCCTAGAAAGAAGTTTAACTCACCCATCATACTCATTTCAAACTCGTCATGCATGATTTTAGAGAAATCATTACATAGTTCTTGACAAGTTGATCCGAATATAATGTCATCAACATATATTTGAACAATAATAATTTGTGATTCCTTTTCTTAGTAAAAGAGTATTATCTACTAATCCCATAGTATATTTGTTATCAATAAGAAAAGTCTTAAGACGGTCGCACCAAGCTTTAGGTGCTTGTTTAAGGCCAGATAATGCTTTCTTGAGTTTGAAGACATGATGTGGTTTCTCAAAGTCGGTAAAACCGGGAGGTTGAGCAACATACACTTCTTCGTTAATAAACCCATTAAGAAAAGCACTTTTAACATCCATTTGAAATAATTTGAAATCATAAGCACATGCATAAGCAAGTAATATTCTAATAGATTCAAGTCTAGCTACCTGCATAAGTTTCATCATAGTCAATTCCTTCTTGTTGATTATAACCTTGTGCAACAAGCCTAGCTTTGTTTCTAGATACTATACCATTTTCGTCCATTTTGTTTCGAAGACCCATTTTGTTCCAATTATAGTTTGATCTTTAGGTTTTGGAACTAGTTTCCAAACATCATTTCTAACTAATTGGTTTAATTCTTCTTGCATGGCCATTACCCATGATTCATCTTTTATTGCTTCATTTATGGTTTTGGTTCAATGGTGGATACAAAACAAAATGATTACTTTGATTTTGAGCTTGTGATCTTAAGGTTCTTTGATTAAGTTTTCCTATGACCTTTTCTAATGGATGACTTTTAGATTCTTTTATGTTGATAATTTCCTTATTTAATGGTTCATCTTCCTTGTTATTATTAATTTGACTTTCAACTAAGTCATCATCTACCAAAGGTGATGTCTTAGAGGAGGTGGACTTTCGTCAAATGTTATGTTCAACGATTCCCGACTATCATTGTTTCTTTATTTAGGACAATGTAAGCTTTACTAGTTTGAGAGTAACCAAGAAAACACCTTCATAAGACTTTGGGTCAAACTTGGTGAGATAATCCTTAGTGTTAAGAATAAAACATTTGCAACCAAAGACTTTAAAATATCCTAATGTTGGCTTTTACCTTTATAAAGTTCATATGGTGTTTTGTTTAGGAAAGGACGATATAGGACTCTATTTAAAATATATGTAGAAGTATCAACGCATTGCACCAAAACTTTTGAGGAATGTTTTGTTCATTAAGCATTGTTCTACTCATTTCTTGAATTGTTCTATTTTACGTTCTACTACTCCATTAGATTGAGGTGTTCGTGGAGCGGAAAAGTTATGTGTTATACCATTTGTATCACAAAGTTTCCAAATTGAGTTTCGTTGTCAAATTCACGACCATGATCCGCTCGGATCGACACAATTTTGACACCTAGAAGATTTTGAATTTTCTTGCTAAGTATTTCAAATTTATCAAAAGCTTCATTTTGGTTTTCAAAAATAATGTCCAAGTAAACCTTGAGTAATCATCTACTATAACCAAAGTGTATAAGTTGCCTCCATAGCTTCTTATAGCGGATGGTCCAAACAAATCCATATGTAATAATTCTAGACACTTAGATGTAGATATCATATTTTAGATTTGTGACTACTATGTGTTTGTTTACCAATTTTGCAAGCGTCGCAAAAGTGTTGGTCATATTTTAGTTTTGGCAAATTCTAACTAACTCTTTTAAAGATAGGTTTTGTATAAGTCTCATATTAGCATGACCTAGCGTCTATGCCAAAGAGATGAGCTATCGTCTAATGTTGTTAGGCAAAGTTTGTCATTATATGTTTTATCTATTTTCATGACGTATATGTTATTTTTCCTAACTCCTTTAGCTATGGTGATACCATCTTTAGTATTTTACTACCATTTTCATCAAATAGTACTTTATACTTTTTATCACATAGTTGACTAATACTAAGTAGATTAAATCCTAACCTATCCACATGAGCAACATTTTCAATGGTTAGAGAGTTATGAGCAATCGTACCTTTGCCAATGATTTTGCTTTTGAGATTGCTACCGAAGTGACATTACCTCCGCCATACTCTTGGTATGATGAGAAGAGACTTTGTTGCCCGTCATGTGTCGTGAGCATCCACTATCTTTTATCCATTCATCGGGTTCCAATCCAACTTTCAAACATACCTAAGAAGCGAATAACTCAAACATTTGGTCCCCAATATCTCATGGGTCCGTTTGGGTTAAACATACCATTTATTTGATTCATGTATGGAAATGATGGATAAGGGTTCCATGGCATGTAATCTGAGTTTGATATGGTCTAGGAAAGTTTTGATTCCAACCGTTGTGTTGGTAGTTATGTTGAACGTTGTGGTTGCTCTTAGGAAAGGGCGTTTGGCAAAGAAGTTTTATGTCGTTGTTGAGTAGTTTTTGATCTAAATTCATTTTTAATAAGTCCTACTCCGATATAATGGTCGGTTTTAGTTTAACATTATCATTGGTTTTCTTTGTTATTTTAACAAATTCAAGACGGTCCGATGCGAACATTCTCATTACTGTTGAAGTACCATGCATGCCGTTTTAGACAACCACGGAACCCTTTTTGGTTCCGTCTCGTCCGTCTCAGACACAGTTGATTTGACGAATGTTCGCCTTTTTCGGCCGCTTTGTTTTGACTCTTAGGTATTAAAACTTCATTAAACCCTAGCCCATTCATGTCTCCCGGTGTTTTATGGATTTTAACTATTTCATCGGCAATAGCGATGTTTTGTTAAACCTTTTAAACTTAGAATTATTTTCTATTAAAACTTCTTGTGTGAGCTTTAGTTTTTCTATTTCAAGATTTAGCTCTTGACATGATTTACAATCATTGTCATTTGCTTTTCCTTTTCAAGTCGCTTAGCTTTTCTTTTAACTCATATACCTCATTTTCCAAAAACTCCTTTTAGTTTTTAGAAATTTATTTTAGTTATGATTTTTAGACTTAGCTCACACAATTGATTATATTGTTTTTGCAAGGTGTCATCATCTATGGAAGAATAAGAAGAATCGGAAAGTACCTCATTTGACTCATGTGCCATTAGAGCGATCTCTTCCTTGCTTGATTCTTCATCGTCTTCACTATCACTCAAGCACCGCTTACAAAAGCTCGCTGAGTTTTGCTCTTAGCGGCTTGGGACATTCTCCTATGAGATGACTTGCATCACCACATCTAAAACACTTTCTTTCACCTTTGATCTTCTTATCATCCCGATCTTTTCGGAATGGCTTCTTTTCTTCTCGAGGTTGTCTTACAAACTTTCCTCTTCTTCTAAAGAACTTCTTGAAATCTCTAACGGCCATGGCATACCCTCATCTTCACTATCGAACAAGATTCACCATCATCGCTGATTCCGCCTTTGCTTTAAGAGCAACGGTTTGATCTTCTCCTTTCTTCCTTTGATGATCTCGAATCTTTCTCCATTACCATTTCGTGAACTTTGAGGTTGCCAATTAGCTCGTCTAGTGACATTATTGAGAGATCTTTGATTCTTCAATAGCGGTCACTTTAGCTCTCCATTTGGGATGGAGTGCTCTAAGAAATTTCCGACAAAGTTCTTACTACGAAAAGATTCGTCAAGTGCTTTAAGTGATGTAATGATAGTGTTAAAGCGAGCAAAGCCACAATCAATGGTTTCATCTTCGGGATAACAAATTGTTCATATTGTTGAACAAGAAGATCAATTTTGTTATCCTTGACTTGTGAATTACCTTGATGTGTAACAATTAAAGATTCCCAAATATCTTTAGCGGTTTCACACATAAAAATTCTTTCATATTCTTTTCTAGGTAAAGCATTATAAAGCATCATTTTAGCTTCATTATTTTTAGCAACTAATTTCTTTTGTTCATCAACGGAAATATCTTTTGTTGTAGAACTAAAATCTCCTTTAACAATAATAAACCAAAGATCTATATCTTTTGATTTTACATATGTTTCAAACGGTTTTCCAATAGATAAATCCATTGGTTTCAAAGAGTGGTGGTCTTTGCATAGATTGCCCTTCTTTAAAGTTTTCGAATCCATGGATCGTTTCAAGTTTATAAAATACAAGTTATTTTAGAAATTCTTGAGCAACGAGGCTCGTACCAATTGTAGAAAACTAGAAGGGGGTTGAATAGTTTACCGATTAAAAACTTTGTTTTGAAACTTATAGAAAGATCAATTGATATTGATCTTAAGTATGTTAATGAAATATGCAAGCAATATGTAATAAATAAATAAGGAAAGAAATGATCAAACCACAACAAGTTGTTTATAGTGGTTCGACTGCAAGGACTCTTTTTCCTTGCCTACTCCACCCCCGAGTCTCACACTCGAGAGTTTAACTTCACTAGTCAACAAGCTCCTTTCACCGGGAGAAAACCTTTACACTTCGCTTACACTATTTCCGACACTAAGCTAGATGTCGAGTTCTTTCCAAGGGTACAACAACTCCCACACACAAATGTATTTTGAGGACTAAAATACTAACCACTCACACTCACAAGATTATGATGGTTTGATACAACAATCAAGTATGAATCAACACTAGATCATACAACACTAAACAAACAAGACTTCCAACTTCGTTGAAGCTTGAATATGACTTGATCTTCTTTGCTACAAAAGAGATCACTAATATGATATGTAACCGAGTTAGAAAGGTTAGAGAAGATATGTATGAGAGTATGTTAGAAAGGGATGAGAAACTACTTGGCTTGGCATTGCTATTTATAGCCAAATTGGACGGAGCGTCTGACGGACGCGGACCCCTAAAAGGGTTCCGTCCGTGTACCCAATTGGTACCGCTTGATCGACAAATAAGATATCAAATCTTGCCTAAAGTCAACTCTATCTAAGTAAGATTGTAAGATATGAAGAGTACAAATCTTCACAAAATATCTAATGGAATCTTCCAATGATCTCCATGATGTAATACATGATGTTAAAATGTTGTATTACTATTAATAGAAATATGCAATGCTTAAGTAGTGTTTGGTTTTAAGAACCTAACACATTCTACAAACTACTATCATACATAATGATTAGAGTCATATCAAGATGTTACTAATCATAAATGTAAATGCTTGAATGATGAATATATTGTTTGAGAAAGCTTGTTTTAATATCTAATAAACTTGACAAGCTTTGAGCTTTTATAAATTAAATTTACTTTTGTCGTTAACAAAACTTAGGCAAAGATCAAAAATATAAATAACGTTTAATGACGATATTTGTATTAACAACATCATCTGCCAACGAACATGGTGCAGACAAAACGGATATTATTGGTTTTTTTGAAGCATCAGTCGTTCATGACAAGAAAAATGAAACATCAACCATCTTGGAGAACGATTTTGTATGCGATCCTAAGGTGGGAAACGAAGATCAAATACCACAACCATTTGAACTCGATATACTACATACTATGATTCTCAGATCCATATGATAACGGTGATCCATATATACTTAAAAGTATAATTGAGGAGAACTGTCATTGCCTGCTTGTTCGTGAACTTGCAAATGCCCTCCCGGAAAATGCGAATGCTCATATTGCTCGCTCCAACGCCATAATTTATGTTCAATTTTCAAATGAGAATAATTGTCTTTATCTTTTGAAATCTATTTATGATTATGATTATGATACAAATTATCGTGGAATCATTTTTACTTTTAAACAATCAAAACATTGTCTAAAAACCGACACTTTAATGCCCATAAATCGTTTCTAAAATTAGTATAGTCAAATCGCTATAAAAGATGTTCAACATTACATTCTCGCCACATTACACACTACAATGCCTCTACGATTCAACAATGGTAATCGAGGATTAGAGCTACACGTAAGTTTTTCTGCTTATTTCCCAACATTGTCGTAATGTACATCATATCTAATCGCTTACTTTACATTCTAATAGTGAATGGGTGTTGCTCCTCCTACAATTGACATATGCATTCATCATGGAGGTAGAGTTGTAACTACAAACGTTTTTATGATTATTGGGCGGAGATGAAATTATGATATGCAATGTCTCAACACACAATTTAACCTACAACAACGTTAGATGATTAGTT
This sequence comes from Chrysanthemum lavandulifolium, assembly GCA_022545495.1. Taxonomy (NCBI): domain Eukaryota; kingdom Viridiplantae; phylum Streptophyta; class Magnoliopsida; order Asterales; family Asteraceae; genus Chrysanthemum; species Chrysanthemum lavandulifolium. The sequence continues at coordinate 37,062,392 of CM040242.1, read as the reverse complement.
CGTCACCATCTAAATCAAGACATCGATGTCGTTGCTTACTACTTGCATGTTCCATTGCTCAAATGGAAGAAGCGAGATAGTCTTCGTAAGATAGAACATGAATGGTATATCGATGGTGGCTACACAACATTCAACTTGGTCAAGCATCGGATATATACTTAGCACATTATTGTTATCCTACCCTTATTGACCCAAATCAAAGATGGCTACTAAGAAGATGGAAACAAACGGTACGGATAAGTGGACATGTTGAAGTTTAATCGAAGGGTCGCTTCGGTTGTCATGTGAAAGAAAGAATTCATCACGTTAACTAGCATTCCATTTCATATTTTAAGTACACTACCCATTACAATATTTTCATCATTCATGTTGACTTTTAAAAATTTATTTGAAATAAGGATTCATCCAAAATAATTATGCGTATTACCATTCACAAAGAACATGCAACATTTAAGGATTTATCTACATTTGCAAATGTAAGTAACAAATATTAACATGAATTCATAAACAAATACATTTACACATTTTGTTTTAGAGAATGAACATAACATTCAAAGCATATCAAATTTACAACTAAAATATGTTATTTCTACTATCCTTTCCAAATAGATACTTTAAAAATTTCAATAATACAGATATACACAAATTTTATTACAAACGCTAGAATCGAAAAAATATTCTCATAATCAAACATATTTGTTTACAATATATCTTGATATACTTTCTATAATACATAAAATATTGAAACTACATAAATCCCATCTTGATTCATACAATTCATTAACATAGAACATATACGAGTATGAAACCATGTTCAATAGCAAATCATCATTGAATGTTGTATTCGGTTCTTATTGTATACATTTCAAACGTTTAAGACATTTACATTTACAAACTAACTTTTGTTGTTTCGCTCTTTCAAAGATATTTCCGTGCACAAAAACGACGAAGACTACTTAAAGATGGCAACCTAACGCTGGGACGGTTTCTTCCGATAACGATTTACAGAATTTGCAAACCTATTAGAAAAGGTATGAACATATATCAAACAATTCTACTAAATTACATTTACATAGTACCAACTTATATGATTCATGGTTAAACATCTTGATAGGAATCGATGACGAGAAACCGAGGATAAAGCGAAAACCAAGTCCGCACAAAGGCGTGGTAAAAGGATGAAGAGAAGAAGAAGCGAATGATGATTGTGGACTATTCCACAATTCGGTTTACTCTAAGTCTAAACAAGTCGATAAAGAGGATGACAAAATATTTGTTCATTCTAATGATCATGTATACCATCCGGACGATTTTAGCGATGATGAACATTTACTTGATAAACAAGACGGTTTGTTTAGTACAAAAGATCACAAGTTTGCGCTTATTGATGAAGAAGCGATGCACATATTCAAAACAATAACAACAAACGACGATGGTGTGTGGGTTAATATCAACGATATTCCACATGAACCATTTCGCTCTTTAGATATTCATAACAACTACATTCATGAAGATGCCAAAAAAGTTACACAACCTTACGTGTCCGATGATGATGAATCAATGGGAAGATATTATATCGGGCATTAACATCAGCAGATGATTTCTAAATATTTTAGCTTCCTAAAACATGATCATTTGTCAACACATGATCATTTAGATTATGGGTCATTATGTGATTCTTATAATTAATATTATTAATAACATTTTAAGTTGATGATTTTTATAATCATACTTTGTGTGAATTTGTCATAACTTTAGTATTATCTTCCATATAGCAAGTTTTTTTTGAGTTCAAAATATCAAGATATTAAATGATTTACTATAAATGAAATAATGACACATTTATTACTCCATTTAAATGATTTGGAAAATTTAATCTTCATATCATTAGCTAAATTATATCTTTTCAAAGTGTATGTAGTATCTTTTGAATGAATGTCTTTACAACTTCATATCCATAACATATTTTCATACAACAGCTTCGGAAAAACATATCATTGTATAAATTTCAACACGTAAAACGATTGTAATATATTATCATCATGGATGATGAAAACACTCCACCAAACAACGAAAACGTTCTTCACCATCCCGAGAATAGAAACCAAAAATGGACAAACTTGCCATGTCCAACAAGATTTTCAAATCGCTCTCGCATCCAACTCAATTTTCAAGTGAGACTTTTGCACAAAATATAATTGTGCATTCGGTTCAACAAACGAAGAGTATCACGATGTAATTGTTGAATTGTAAGATTATCTTCAATAAAGAATTACACTTTTATTCATAACATTTTCCATCTATGGTACCTTTGTAACTATTTCTTCTTCATGCATTAGATAATCCTCTACATGTAGATATCGCTTTCCAATGCATGACCAACATCATCCATTAAAATGTAGCGCACCACCGTCGTGTTGAGTCATCAAAGGCGCCTTTAACCGACTTGACTAATTGTTAGTTTCTTATAAATTATATGCAGTAACAAAATTAAGTTTACACACCGTGTTGTTACTTTAAACTATTCGATAGTCATGCTTTACCACTAACTTTGCTATTTGACACGTGTCATCCACACCGACTAAATACATCATCTCTCACGCCAATGGCCACTAGAAGCTTACCTTTACACATTCATCAAGGTTTGCTAATTTTGCTTATATAAGTTTGTTTATAAACTTTGTTCAAGTGTAATTCGACATGGTCGCCTCATTTTAATTTTCCAACCTTGATTTAGGAAACGGGTACAAAATATAAGCACCTTATCGCCCTACAATAGTCAAGAAAGTCCTTTACAAATGGTAAACTATAGCTACAATATCAATTAATTGCTTTACGCTTATGTATGTAGATTACTTAAATTACCGCTCATTTATTTTGATATGATCTTAGACGATATGTTATGTTGCAACATCTCTCAAATATCGATTGAAGCTTATACTCACCCAATGAATAGTTTGGAAAAAAAACAAGCGCATTTTCAAACAGTAACCTAACTACATATTATACATATGTAAGACATAAGAAATTTTCATTATATGGTCACTGATATTCTTCCACTATACTTATCCAACAGCTTGAAAATATAAACTACGATATACTATTTCGAATGTCAAACGAGGCGACAATGGTCACAATAGATGCAACGTGTCGCCTTACAATATTCTCTCAACTCCTTTACAAAGATGGTAAACTATAAATAGAATATTTAGTTTTTGTTATTTTATGTTTAAAAGTAGTTTGTTTGGTTAATGAGTGTTTTGTATGCGAAATCACATGCCTACATCTCACGCTAAGAAAACACTCAAATAACACCACAACGTATCACTACTTCAAGATACTCCGCAGAAGAAGTTCACCATTGTCAACGATAAACAAGGTACATATTATACGATTCACGATACCAACCGTAGAGAATCTTATTTGTTTTTTTTCTTCTTTGTTTCGCTTTTTACTTTGTTTTTCCGCAGTGTTTTGACTGAAACTGTTATAATAAATTTGTATATAAATAGGCACCAATTCGTGAACAAAAACACTCTCAATTAACCCTGTTGGCACACTACGCAAACGATGACTCCACTTACTAACGCTTCAACGCACGCTTTCAAAATTAGAGATACCTTTCATGCATTTGTTTGACCCATATAATTTAACCATGGTTGTACTATTTTTGTTTTCATTTATTTTCAAACACCGCCATCCGTCAACGATCGCACGTCCAACAGTGTTTGAATCTTCGGGGTTTCAAATGGCATTCGTGGTTTAGCAACAAAATCAACATTCGAACAAGGAGAATCTTCAAGAAGACAAAAAGGTCTACTGACCAACGTTATAGCCTCACACCGATTGTTTTCAATCTTGATGAAGAAGGACCGTCAGAAAGTTTACGACAAATACGCTTCAGATATCTGAAGGTATAAGTCAAGAATATTCTTATATAATTGCACAATTTTCATGGTGTTTATTAGAGTAAAATTAATTAAAATATATTATTTTACGCTGAGTGCAGAGTACTATGACATCAAGCGATCCTACGCTCGAGTGTAAAGAATGCCGTGCTCACATGGGAAGCGAAAGCAAAACAAGGGAATCCTAATCCGTGGGAAAAGCTTATTCCATATCTTTGCTCCAAGGGAAAAATTTGTTCCACAAGCACCTCCTCGCCCAAAACAGCTTAGTTGATTTATTCCGCAATGACGACCTCAAAAGTGAAAATTTCGAAAGAACATTAGAACGCATACAAAGACATGTTCGCGTTTATTTCAATGGGTGGCAAGGTTGATGACACAATCAACGAGAAAGGACGAGGTCCCTATGTTTTCGCTTACATGGTCAAACGTACCATAGTATTGGTAGCTTATCCGAAACCGAGACTCCTCCAAAGTTCGCACGATTGTATATATATGACACGCAAAACGAAACCGGCAATAGAGCGGCCGCCTTAAGGTAAGTGAGTGATTGCCGTTTATTATTGTGACCGCATTTTTAACAAAAGGATTGATAAACATTATCTCTTACCTAATGTTTGTCCGTTACTCTATTAATGAGGGTTCAAAATCGCTCGTCCGGCACTTCCAATTCAAAGACACCTATTGATCGAAACATTATCAATGAAGTGAAAGATATTTTGGATACATCAAGTGATTCGTTAAAACATTTAGAAGGGTACGTGACCGCCATACGTAAGACACCGAGCGTAATATTAGAATAAAGCTCATGGCAAAGAGGCAGAGTGGGACGACAATACAATCTTCCAACCGCCGACGAGGTCACGGACTTATCGTGGCGACTTGGATGCATGCGCAAAGATAGGGACATTGTGATAGAAAAGTTTGGTGAAGGTTTGCGGTGATATAAACATTTTTCATCCTATGTACCTTCCCTTGCAATACCCTTTGTTGATGCCTTCTGCGCAAGATGGGTATTATTTAGAATACCACGAAAAATAAATCAGACAACCAAAGAACTAAAAGAACGAAGAACAATGCATTACTGCGTGAGTGGTTTCTTTATCGACACAGGACCGGAATACGTAGAATTTATTCATACGTGGAGGTCGTTTGTTCCAAAGAATTTCTTGTGGATGGGTTCGCCATGGTTGAGAGAGCGATGTTTTTCATCGCTCCAAACAGCCTAAACTAAGGTGTGATACGTATTCAAATGCGGCCAAAGCGTCGCATCGAAATAACGACCATTCACGGTTGGAAAGCCTATCATTTTGCCTTCTTCTTTCACCGGCGGACCAAGGTACATGCAAGAATGTTATATGGATGCCATGGCATCGTGTAGGTGGTATGGTTGTCCGATTTGTTTATAACTATAACATGCAACCCTAAATGGCCGAGATTGAAAGATATACGCGGAGCATAAGCTTTCATCCGCAGATCGACGATGTGGTATCTCGAGTTTTTAAATGAAACTCGATCAGCTGATGAAGGATATCAAAGAGTTGCGTTTGTTCGGACGTGTTCAAGCAGGTATGTTCTTTACTTATAGGCCACACCACATTCATCAACATTATAGTGTTATACGAAATGTGTATAATTAGAATTACAACTGATATTATGTTTATTTCAACAATATTGTGCAGTTGTATACACCGTTGAATTTCAAAAAAGAGGGCTTCCACACGCACATGTTTGTTTGTTTCACATAAGGATGACAAACCGCAAACGCCAACATATTGACAAACACATATCCGCGAGATACCGGATCAAAATGAGGATCCCGATCCGCATGTTAGTTTCGACTTTATGATGCATGGCCCATGTGGTGTTGACGACCCAAATCAGTTTGCATGGATGATGGTAGGTGTCGAAACACTTCCCTAAAAGGTTTATGCAACACGCCTGCTTGACTTCTAAGGCTACCCTCAGATACGTAAGACGCGATAACGGGATCCATGTTGTTAAGAGTGACATAAGTTTATCAACGGTTTTGTTATTCCGTGATAACGCCGTGTTATTGAAACGTTACCAATGCCACATCAATGTTGAATGGTGCAATCGACCGATCAATAAAAAGGTTCGATAGAGTATCGAGACAACAGTATGAACCAAGAATAACGGAAGACGGTCATGATTGATAAACCCGTTGACGAGATCAAGGCGTTCTATGATTGTAGGTACCGCTCGCTGCGAAGCCGCATGGAGAATATTTGATTCGAGATAAATTATAGAACACCAAATGTCGAACGCCTCTCATTTCATCTCGGCGACTGCTCACCATTGTATTTGGTGAGAACTCGACCTTGAAACCGTTATTCACAAACCAACGGTTGGTGCTTCTATGTTCGAATCATGGATGCATATGAACGAAATGTATCCATCATCAAGGGAGTTAACATACCGAGTTTCCTACAAAATTTGTATGGAATGTTCCAAAAGAACGCGACACATAGGAAGAAACAATATGCAATCGCGTAATTCATAATGCGCCAAGACGCAGTGAAGGTTACTATTGTCGGATGCTACTAAACATCAAAAAGGTTGTCAAATCATCACCGAGATAAGGAAAATCCACGGTGTAGTTTATCCTACTTACAAGATGCTTCGCTGTGGGACTTTTAGAGACTACAAGGAACATATCGAGGGTATTAAAGAGGTCGCCCATTGGTCTCTCTCACGAAAGATTATACGACCTTTTGTTACATTATTGTCACAAAAAGAGCTTGACACACCATTGATGCTTGGTTGCAAACTTGGCATTTGCTATCGAAGACGCCGAGTACAAGAGAAGAATTCTTTTAGGCATTCCAGTATAACCACCAACTTAGCTTTGTTACTAAGTTTTATATAAATTTATACATGAATGGAAATGGTTACTTATTACAAATTAGTGATTTATCATCCTCATTAAAAGACCATCTTTTGGAAGTCACCGCAACTAAAAATGATCTACCGATTCTTACGATATGTGTGATAGTCTATAAATATCGCACAATGCTCACCGCTTTTATAATCGTTATTTGCATACAAGCTACGCCTCATGTATGGCTATTTTGATACAAGTTTACTACTGTTTAATGACGAGAAAAAGAATATTTGTTTGTTCTTTATCGAACAACTTATGCGCCAAGAGGCACCGCTTTGAAAGCTTTTCCGTAACTTCCTTATCCGGATGAGTTACATGGCCGACTTTTGTAACAAAGCAATCTTTCCGAGAGATTATAATCCATCGAGTTACAGTCGAATACGAGACTCTATATGCCGCTAACCACGGAACAGTAGAAATGTATATGACACCATCATGACGTCTGCTACAAATGGTGGGGAGGAAATTATTTTGTATACGGTACGGAGGGACCGGTAAGACGATTTATGGAAAACCCTTGTCGCGGGATTAAGAAATGGTGACATAGTCATAAACGCTGCATCGTGGAATTGCATCTTTATTGATGTCGTGGACGGATCGCTCATTCGAGGTTTCATATTCGATAAATATTGATGAGACTTCTACGTGCTCAATAATCACAAGCAGCGACTGGGAAGTTGTTGAAGAAATGCAAGCTTATTATTCGGGACGAGGCTCCCATGACAAATAAGTCGGCTTTGAGGCATTAGATAGGTCCTCGAGATATCTTGCGTAAGAACAGTACGACACTTTGATGCGCCTTTGGTAATACGACCGTAGTATTTGGCGGTGATTTTAGGCAGTGTCGCCTGTTATTCCAAAAGGTTCCCGCCAAGACATTGTTAATGCATCTTTAAAACAATCGTACTTGTGGGATCATTGCAAAGTGTTAAAATTAACCGCTAATATCGCTTTACGGTTGGATCACTACCGAGGATGTGGCCGAGATAAAGGAATTTGCCGAATGGATACCAAAGTAGGAGATGGAGATGTTGGAGGACAACACGACGGAGAGGTTTGATAGATATACCAAGATATTCTAATACATGAAACTAATGATCCCGCATAATCTATTATAGATTTCACTTACCCAAACATTTTCGATAACATAGCGATCCGCCTTACCCCGTGAAAAGGCTATTCTTGCTCCAACCAATGGAAGTGGTCGACGGAGATAACGATCATTTGCTTCAAACCTTTCTCGGTGAAGAAATAGTTTATCTTAGTTGTGACAACATAGATAAACTGACCGTGGTGGTGCTATAGACCAAGTCGCCTTTTCACCGAATTTATCAACCGCTTAAAATTTCCGGTGTCCCAAACCATAGGCTCGATTGAAGGTCTGTCCCAATAATGTTGTCGAGAAACATTAATCAATCACAAGGTTTGTGTAACGGGACAAGGCTTCAAGTGACTAAATTAACGCTGCGCTCTATTCAAGCCAAAATAATTAACGAACACATTTTGGCAATACGGTTATACTTCCAAGGTTGAAAATTACTCCATCGGATAAACGCTACCACTCAAGATCGTATGCAAACAATTTCCGTCGCTTCGCTTTTGCCACGACGATAAACAAGAGCTGCCGACAATCACTTCGAAAGTTGGTTAGACTTACCACGTCCTGCTTTCACACACACGACAATTATACGCCGACTTTCACGCAGAAAAGCAAAAGGGTTCAAGGTCATATATTCGTGACGCCGATCGTAATTTATTAAAGACTACTACAAATGTAGTCTATAAAGATGCTCTTCACGCTTTGATCGCTTATCAAGTGTATGTTCTGACACTCACTTAATGTCATACTGAATTTGTTTTTACATGTTTATTGTAATTGACACAAAAGTTTTACTTACACATTCTTTTCATGGTTTGTTGGGTTCTATTTAATTTGATCGCTCACCAATTCATCTACTTCTCACCACACACGCTTTTCGTTCGCCGCCAAGATCAACACCGAACGTATGTAGGGCATTTATTACTTACAATAATCAGACTTATATCAGACTGACTTATCACTCATATTAATAAACAACAGATTCAATATTGCTTTCTTTCATTATTTTTCTTATTTTGCTTACATACCAATTTTTTCTTTTCAACATCTTTTTCCTCTTATTACTTTTATTATCATCTCATTTATATTTTTTAAAACATTACCCGTCAACTTTATTATTATGTTTCAAGATCATATAGATAAAAATGTAAAAGTAAGTAGTATCAGTTTTAATCAGAAGTTAATGCTAAAATAGCAAATATTCCTTCCTTCTATAGTTCAACTAGAAATGAACTCCAAAGTCTCAAACAATGTACTTGTGTTTAGCTATCAATCATAGAAAATGTAGTCTTTTTCATTGTTAGTCACATGCTTTTTTAATAAATAACAAACGTAACTATCAATCACAAATGCTTATTTTCTCATTTGCACTGCTTGTATTGTACTGTATAGTGTATACAGAAAACATAAAAATCATCAAATTACAATACTCACCAAAAACAAAACTCATCTTTAACTTAAACACACTCACACAAACACTTACAATTAATTTATGAAAAATATAATTCACACCCTCAAATTCATATCCAAATTCCATTATGTAACAACCATAATGAAACCCAAATATTAAATCTCAATAGTGAAATATCAATATTCCAAGGACCAAATTATTTCCCCAAATTAACTCATTACATTAACTAAAGCAACAAACCAAAAAAACTCAAAACCATCACAAACCCTAACCCTTTAATCCCATTAGCATTATTCCCATCCGCCTCTTGGTCAGCAACGGCGCCGTCAGGTGAATCCGCCGGCGAATCAGCCGGCGAGTCCACCGCCGGCGCGGCCTTGTGCTTCTTCTTTTAGCCGCCTTGGGCGACTCAGCAGGAGCGTCAGCCTCCGGCGCAGGTGCAGGCGCCGGAGACAACGCTCCCTTAAACAACTCCTTAGGTACCAAAACCTTATCAATAGTAAAAATAATCAACGGCTGTTGATCAATCAACGTGCCTACAATCTTAACCGTAACTAGCTTACTCGACTTAATCGTAACATCCTGACCATCATTTTGCACAGTAAAATCAAATTTCTCAGCTCCATCAGTAGCTAAAGTGTTCATAACACCATTACTAGACTTAAGCATATTTATCGACTGATACACTGGCACAGCGTGGTACTCAAGTAAACTTTGCTTCCCATCAATGGTTAAATTTTTAAACTTAGGCAAGAACCCTTTGAAAGCATCATCCAATGGACAAAACACGGATAGCCCCCCATCAATGTTATCAGCATAAGTCTTCATAGCATCAGAAGCACTTAGTGCATCAGCAAAAGCTTTGCAACCATGTAGCCCCATCAATACAGTTATATTAACCGCAGCAGGCTCGGGGGTAGGAGCCTCGGCCTCAGCTGAGGGCAACATACTGCTAATCTGTATCACAGAAATATTGTAAGGCACCTCCGTCAAGCTTTTTACAAATGTGGCATCAGTTCTCCCACTGTCCTCACTCCCAAACCCTACTTTGCCACCTTTTAGATCTGTAATGTTCACAAATCCTGACGACCCAGAAGCCGTACCAGTAGCTTGGAACATCGTGGCAGCTAGAGCTGTACCGTTAGTGATCTGGTGCAGCTTTTTGGCGCCAAAATAATCAAGGAGAACATGTAGTGAGAGGATGTTTTTCATTGTGTTGATGGAGAGGTGATGTGAGAGCAGATCTGACATGGCTGCATTGTTTACCGCCATAACGGTGATTGTTTGACGGTTGTTTATGTCGTCTGCTAGGTGTGTGAGGGAGAGGTAGTGGTTGAAGGTGGAGAATTCAGGGAATTTGGCGAGGATTTTGTGATGTTGTGTGCGTTTGAGGTCGTTGCGGCGAGCAGTATTATCAGTACTGCTGCCGCAGAGAATGCTGATGTGGAGCTGAGTGGACGCATTTTGAAAGTGTGAAAATGTGAGTGTGTTTTTTTAGAGAGTGAGTGAGAGAGAAGTGGAGATGATATCAAGAGTGGTGAAATAAAGGGGGGTTTGGTATTTGAGTTGAGTAAATTAATTACGGTTGTGCCACTGGAGTGTTCCCAGCTGTTGCAAGTTTCTTTCAACGGTCTTCTGGTTTTTCACCGTTTTTATTAAGAAATATTTACATTTTATTCCCCTGAAGTTGTGAATGGTGTTCAAAATATGTGGAAAGGTTTTGTTTCTTTTCACAAATTTTATTGTTTAGAATTTAGTTTCGTCTATACAAGAGTTTAAAATGATAAACAATATCAGTTCAAAAATGATTGACCATATTATTATAATTAAGGAAAATGATTTGGCGCCCAAAACGCGATTAATCGTGTGACTAATAGATGCGATAATAGATTATTTGTTTGTGAAAAGGCCATTCTTTTATCGTCCCCAATAATAGGCCGACATATGTTTAAGCGATATTATTAAAGATACGAAGCAGATCACAATCACTACTCATTCTATAATTAATATGGAGTTAGTCATTTTGTCTCAAATTAATAGTTTATGGTTTTTTTATATGTTCTAATTTAGTTATTCAGTATTAAAAATAGATAAGAATGTATGATCGAATTTACCATATTACATTAGGTTGGAATTAATATTATAAACTTTTAAAAAGACATTAATTAATTAGTTAAAGGTAAAACTGTTATTTTGTAAAAAGTAAAAGAAAATAAACAGTAATAATATGTTTTTTTTTTAAACTATGTGTTTTTTGTTGGGGGATAATTATCCCGAACAAAGGAAGTATAAGGTAACGTAACTAATTTATGGTTATTATTATTATAATTATTTTATTGGGGCTACATGTATTGTGTATTTGTGTCGCTAGGAATAATATGTTTTTTGTTTGTAAATTAGTGTGTTACTAGCCCAAGTGAATTAAAGTGTGTGTTAAAAACAGACAAAAATATTTCCGGTGTACAAAACTACAAACTACTAGTTAATTTGATTTTACTTTTTGATCAAGTTAGAAAAAGTTAATTACCCAAATGTTTTACATATCAACCTACCATATATATCTTATCTAGTTACAACAAGTTGGATCCATACCTTCAGCCAACTATCGACAAAAGATTTGAGCATATTTTGTTTTTGTTTCCAAAAGACAAATACAAAAGAGTATACACAAGTGTCATAGAAAAACGTAACCATTATGTATAAATCTTCTTACTTGATTTGTTGACTTGCTGCATGTTCTCAGGTTTTGTAATTACCTAAAGGAATAAAAACAAGTTGCAAGAAAATAGTGATCGTGGAAATTATCTCATGTCATCTCTTCTCTGATTGTTCTATACTTTTCTCATGTCTGCTCTAATTTTCTTTTTTGTTAAGTTTTTTTATTTTTTTATTTTTTTTTAAACGGCTAAATTTTATTAAACTAGAAAGAAGCTAGAATCAAAATTATATATTCTAGGTAGTTTTGTATTTCATTATCAATTCACTATTGAATCAGACTCTTTCACTTTCAGTTATATCAGTTGGTGTGTAGTTTATTCCACACCAACAGAGACGGACTCAAGATATTTGAGAAAGTGTTGTACAAAATTTTTTCAATGATTATGAGTACTAAAGTTGTCTTATAAACAATTTATTAAGTAAAAATGGAGGTTGCGTGTGTCTAGAAAAAATATATTTTATAAAAAATTTACACTTCATGACCTAAAATCCTATGTGGCTCCGTCTCTGCACACCGGTACAATAATTCATTTCTACCTTGTTTTATTAAACAAAAAGATTTGGATTAGTTGATTACCATATTTAGGTAGTAAATTTTGAGGGGGTATTTCTGCAGTTTTTACAAAATAAGTGGGTGCGATATGTAAATAAAAGATATAACAGCTAAGCAACCAGTGAAATGTGTCCACGTAGGTAGACGAAGTAATACGTTTGAACCAGATGCTTCCTTCCACCGACATAATTGCCAAATTGCATTTTACTAACTTTTATTTTACATAAGTTTTTGTATCTACATGCAACTTCTAAAATTATATTATAACGTTTAAATAACTACACAAAATATTGATTAAATCCCTTACAAAGGGGGAAAGGTTAGAGCAAACGACATGGTAATGTAATGTAACTAACTTATTCTGAGTTTGAAACATAATTTTTTTTTTGCATGATTTGTATTTGACAAAATAATAAAATAACCACACAACATAGTAAAAATGATAAGTTTAATACATTTTCGCGTTCTTTACTTAAAATTTATGCACCAAGACTACTCTTATCCGTCATATCAAAACATAGTCACTCACCTTCTATCTCAACGTCACATCAGCTTTTCTTCTCCAACTTTTCACTCACTCCACTCACCATTCACCCTTATCAATCATACCACCCTCACATTTCAATTAAATATCCACTTTATACAAATATAACCCACTAAAGACTTCTCTCACCACAAACCAAATAAATAATATAAACATTGCACAGTTACTAAAAGGTGCAAAGCTCACCATTTTGAGCTGATTTTTTGCTATGTCACAAGTCACGAACCATGCACACATCGATGCTCACTCGTGAGTGAAGATGTTACGGGAGCTATTTGCCTACCGATACAAGTAGTCTAAGGTTGGAAGGCAAGGTAAGCCTCCATTTACCTTACATCTCAGCGCCACGTCAGCTTTCTCTCTCCTCTCACTTCCACTCACTCTCACTCACTTTTTTTGTGGACAAGGTCACCTTACCATCACCTTTCATTAAAATACCAACTTTATTAAAATATACCCCACTAAATACCCCACATACACTCACAAACTAAATAAATAATTAAGTGGGGCCGGACTTTTTACAAAATAAACAAGGTGAGTCGTTCACCTTAACTTCTCTTGATTTGCGTGAGTCACATGTGAGTCGTCATGGTGTGCAAGGAAGTCACGAGTGACTGGAGGTAAGGTGAGTGGGTCACTCCTCCCTTGCCTTCCAGTCTAAGATGGACATTGCTACCCACATTGTTAATCATATTATTAATGCACCAATATTATTATTATTATTATTATTATTATTATTATTATTATTATTATTAAAACATCGCTCCATTAGAAAATCATAAGATTTATAAAAAAACTAGTGAGAGCCGAGAAACTAATCGCCTCACTCATCTAACATATAGAAATTTAATCCTGCTAAAAATATGATCGCAAGATGTGCATCAATTTTCCGAGTCAACGAGAAACTTCAGACGCGCTTTAGTAAGCATCTCGCCCATTCTCAAGTCCTCCAAAGGAAGAGAATGAGAGGGAGAAACCTATATCCAACGTCCGCACATTTAGCGCCAGATTGACACGCTTAACGCCATCTTGCTCGACCACCGCACGACCGGGCGAAATCAACCATATTAGTTTGTGTCAGGAGACGACCATGTCAATCGACACATCATCCTACCCATCATCAAAAAATAGAGCAATATATCGCCTAGGATTTACAAGAAATTATTATTATTATTATTATTATTATTATTATTATTATTATTATTATTATTATTGTTGTTGTTGTTTTATCAATATCACTTTATTAAAAACATATAGGATTCTGAGAATTATTAGTGGTAGAGATCTTATTTGAGCTTCCACCTTTCTAATTTATTGCAGTTTAATCACACTAAAAATATGAATAGAACACGCGTCTTCATTTATGTGAGTAATGAAGAACTTTCGATTTCACTTCAAAAAATTACCGATCCTTTTAAGTTAGAAAGAAGAGAACGGTATGGAAAAGCTAATATCCAATATTCGGTAATACTAACATCATACTTCATGCGTTTACATTGTGCGACCTCAGTCACTGCACGACTCGACACAAAATCAACCATACCAGTTTGCGTCAAGAGCGATGACCCTGTCAGATCGACACATACATCAAACCTTCCATCCTATAAAACAACATATCAGCTCAATATAAGGGATTGTCCCTTTCTGCACTAAGTCCAATATCAACTTCTTTACAAGTTAAAATCTCCAACCAAAAACAGATATCAACAAGTATCATGGTTACCAACTTTATTATTATTATTATTATTTGTGATAACAACTTTTGAGTTATGCGTGTCAATTTATTTTACTTATCAAAATAAGTTAGAATCAAGTTCGTTTTCAGCAATTCCACCTAAAGGAACAAGCATGGCATACGAATATACAACAGTACAAAATATGCGAAAGACAATACGAAACTTATGCTTCAGGCAGCCTACCATATACTTTTTTTTTAAAAAGAGCGTAATCGAAACAAAAAACATCATTATTTATAATAAACAAATATGAAAATTTAACTAGTGTGAAACAAAACTCTTTTTTAAGAAAAAGTTATCGACGTTCATACATCACGGGTGGACAATTGATAATGACTTTGCTACTTTTAGCAAATTCTCAAAATAAATCATCAGTGACTACTATTTTTCTTACTTGGCATTTTTTAAGGGTGATGATTTGTACACTCTATAAATTGATTTGCACACCCAAATTGTTTGTATCATGACAGTTATACACTTATATCATCTTTAACATATTCATCTTTGTAAGGGTAAAAATGTTAAAACAAAAACAAATAGAGTGTGCAAATCATTTTCTAAACTGTACAAATCACTTCCTTTTTTTAAGGCATTCAACAAGAACAATTCCCAAGTTATCTATTTCTGGTAATTTTTCAGAATAAGTTTGTTGTGATGCAAATTGTGATGTTTTTCAGAGCCTACAATTAGTTTAGTACACTGGGAGTTGCAAGCTAGAGTCATATCTCAATTTAAAAATATTATTTTGGTGCTATTTACTTTCAAAAAGGGGCAGTTATTAAGGCCTGTTTGTTATTAAGACACCGTTTTTTTTTTTTTTTTTTTTTTTTTTTTTTTATAATTTTGTTTATATCAATTTATAAACGCGAAAATGCGGGCGTAAATATTAAGTTTAATAAAAGCAAAACAACTTAAAGCTATCAAATCTGAACGGCCCGTAAAATCTGTGTTGTCTTGAAAAAGTGGAGACAGGAATATTAAAGCGAAAGGTGTGACAGTGGGCGTAGCACGTCTGAATATGATAACCCTTCAAAAAATTGTTGGGTATATAGATGATTCTGTTTTGTTATATATTTTAGGGCCAAGTATTATATTTTCGTTATAAATTATGTTTGTTTCAGTTCTTAGATTCCCCACAAGCTCGATAGGTCATCATCAGCCATTATAAAAAACGTTGATATCACAAGTAATAATATTTTATTTGAGACAAACATGTTTTCTGATTTTTGGCCGACAAATTTTTGAGGTTTGAATTTATCGTTATATAAATTTAAACCATGATTATTTTAGAGTTGTTTGCACTTTGCACTATTTACTATTAGTTCACAAGTTAGGCTTATATTATATTTGTTTAGTTATCATGAGTAGAAACATAAGCCAACTATAATGGGATAAATCCATTAACGATAACTAAACAAATATAGTATAAGCTTAATCTGTGAACTAATACATCGCGATTGGTTGTAATATTATTAAAGAGTTAATAGTTTTAGTGTGCATAATTTTTTTTCTTCTTTTCCTTATTAAGTGTATTCGATTTTAAATATTATTCTTATTGTGTATATCATCATGAGTAAAGTTTGATACATTTTATTATTTTATTACAATGTGTCAAATTTTATAATTTTCAAATGTGATTATTTTATTATTTTATTACATTTATATTTTGGAAAAAAAGGGTCGTATTGGAAAAATAAATTAACGACCGCATGCACATGACGATAATTGCGGAATTTGGTATACGTTTATTTTATTAAATTTGGAGAAAATTCCAAGACGAATTCAACCACTTCGTTTTTTAAATCAACCACCTCATGGAAAATTTATTAACACGTTTATCTATCATTTATTTCTGCTACTTAAAATGGGTAAAGGTGAAAGTTAGTGTAAAGCTTAATTTAACATATAAAATATTGAAAAATTAAGTTGTTACATATATAAAAATACGATCTTTAGATTAGGGTTGAGCTTCTCAAAATCGAACAGACCGAGAAAATCGATCGAACTGAAGGACCAGCGGTCCAATCTCGGTCTCAACTTTTTTTATATTTCGGTCTTAGTCCGATCTTGTTTCTGTCTAAACCAACCAAATCATGTGCTTGGACGGATGAACATATTCGATCCGGTCGCCGTCCGTGGTTTTTAGTGCGATTTGGTCTCCGTCTGATTCGATTTTTGCCAGTCTGGTTCGGTTATAGACCGATGCTCCAACCCTACTTTAGATACTTTCACAAACTTATTAGATTATAGAATTGTTTTAACATCAATCCGAGCAAGGCATACACATATTTGAGGCAAAGTTTTGCGTGTCATCAAGCGGTGTAAAATATTTATATTTTTATAAATTTATAGAATTTTAGCATGAAATGCTTTTGTATTTTTTAGCCTTATATGTTTTTTTCTTCTAGAAGGTCTTTCATGTGATCACGTGACGGATATCAGATATTTATTTTTGTGGCATGAACAAATGTTTTCGTTTTAAACGCTTCCTTGATTAGCGTGTCACCAAATCTTTATAACGTAGTAGATATATGTTTTAAAAATAGAGCGTTTAAATTATTATTAGTGTAAATAGTTAGCACTTTTATTTTTCAAATTTTAGGATTGAATTGTTGGTTATAAGTTTAGTGAACTTTTATTATAAACAATTCTATTAAAATATATTATTATTGAATGTGTTACTATACGGTTTGAATGAGACTTAAAATTTCAAATTTTACATTATATTTTTAATTTTTCTTTTATAGTAATGTTTTTTGTCTTAAAGTTTTAAAACTTTTTTTAATAGAAAGTCTCAAATACTTTATAATGTAGTATAGATATTCTTTATCATAGTTTGTTTACTCGTAGACCCGTAAATTTGTATGTTCATACGCTTTTTGTGGTCTACATGTTTATGTCTATAGTCTATACACCCTTCTATGTTTGTATGACAATATTATTATTATGGGTCTTTTAAAAGCAGTTTCTCTACTCTTTATCATCAGGTACGAGTGTGACTGTCTACTTTTTATTTCTCCATGCTCACTTCGGCAGGATTAGGCATTGTTATTGTTTACAAAATACATAATGAAAGCCATGACCTTGTATGAGTGATTGTGTCTAATTTAAGATAAAACTAGTTCTTATGCTTGACAATCCTGGGGACATCTTGTTTGATTTATTCACTTTTATGTCTAAACATAACTTTAAAAAGGCTGCTGTTTTCCTTCAGGTAATTGTAGCTTACACTAGAATTAAAGGCAAAGAATAAGTATTCCACAAGAATAGTAACATTAACACCATGAAAATATTAACAACAAATGAACCACAAAAGTTGGAAATGGTTAATGACGCAAAATCTTGACCATGTACCATGATTCGAGGCAAAAATGAAAAACGAGTTGGGTAACCGATAAATACGTGGTGTCATCTTTGCCATAGGTTTCGATCCTAGGCATCCTTATCACTATAGCCACAACCAGTTGAGTGAGTCATGTTTGCTCAGGATAGACAACCTATTGTGAGCCGGTTAAGGTTGCCGGATATCAACCTTTTTGCCGCCTACAATTACGGGTAGAATGGATTAGGCAAAGTGATACAGTCAGATGTCATTAGTCCATATTTTCTCATTCCCATCATCTTGAATTTGTGATTTGTAGAAATTTTCTTTTTCACCAAAAGTTCTATCGTGCATGGTAGTTAGTGCTATTAACTCACCCATTAACTTTGAGCACATATATGTGCCACTAGTGCTATTCAATACACTTCCCATTTGATTTACACAACACATTTCTTTCTACTAGGTAACGAAATAAATATAACAGAAGTACTAGCATTTCTACCTTTAGAAGCCCAAGCAGCCTCTCCTTGGGTTGGGTAGGGTTACTTGAAAATTGTCTACATCTCTCACCTCAAACACCAAAGCGGTGTTTGCCAGGACACTGCATTTAACCTCGTGCCAAGTTGCGAAAATGATTGAGTTACTTTTACTTTTATTTACTTTACACAAAATACTAGTCTAGTAACCTATATATACACACTGAAATAAATATAACAAAAGTACTAGCATTTCTAATCAATTAGGGGTAGGGCATGAAGTTTACACCTTGTATTTCTTGTACCTTACAAGTTTAGTAAAGGCACGACTCGCCCACTTTTATAACACCATTAGTCACGCGGATAGCATGAAAGTCCAAATGAGGTGCAAACGAAACTTGACCTAGTCTTGTCTTAATGGTGTTAGCCTGAAGCTGGAACTCCAGTCAATAACTCGACGAGAGATGTAGGCTCAAGCTTGACTGGGGAATGGATAAAACCGCAATAAGTGAACAAGTATGGATGCTAAAGAAGGTCTGCTTCAATGGCATGCCTACAAGATATGTGGTATCAAGGTTGTTCAATTTGAAATCTAACCTAAAACATACAGTGAAACTTGACCGCCAGCAGATTTGGACAAATTAGTCGTCTTGCCTAATGAAATCAGGCTGAGATCCATGAATCATCTTCAAGTAAATTCTAAGTTGGTCTGATGTATAATCAACTCGATCGGCTGGAAAGTACGCATTTGATTCAAGCTAAGCTAAAACTATTAACGCATACATAGAGCTTAAAAAGTAGTTATAAAGTTCTGAGTCAAAATCTTATAAACCCAAATTCAAACTTCTATATGTTTCAAACTCATTTTTGCTTTCGACTTGTTAATAGCCAAACTCATATCACACAGTTCGACTCATTTCCAGCCATTGTGCACACATACCATGATATCAACACCAGCCATGGTGCATACATATTCACAATTGATGCATACGTTAAGCCTCAATGAACTCATTATATGTTCTGAGCTCACACTTAAATTTATTCTAAAAGCAGTTGACACAATCAAGCTCGAATCAAGTCCTTAGATATAAACCATAACCTTTTTGAAGCCTTATGCTAAAGCCACAATCCCAAGTTTGTAGTTACCAAAGAGTTATATAGGTACCAACACCAAAGAGTTGTAAATTTATCTAATCTATGTAATCATATGTAATCAGTTCACAATACATTACTTTGAGTACCTAAACAGCTTATGACTAAAAACTTATTTAACACAAAAAAAGTAAATGAGCAAAACATGAACAAGAATTATGTTCCAGCAAAAAACAGCAATAAAATCTGTCATTTCTATCATAATTTGAATAAGTATGTTCACTATAGCTCTTGATAAAACTCTACTCAATAATGTCCCAGTTCTACCGGCCTTAGGCGACTTATTGGTTTCTGGTGTTGCTGTGGAAACAGGAGGTTGCGAGTTCGAGGCTGATTAGCAGTTTGTGTATGCACAAGCATTTTACTAAAATAAGGGCCAAGTTGTCACTCATTTGCAGCCATTGTGTACACATATTTAGCGGGTGTTTGGGAATTGCCAATGCTAAAGATACAGGTACCAAAATGCTTATTTACAAGCATTTATTCCTTCTAAAATAGGCAGTTAAACAGTTCTCAATAGAGTGTGTGAGATCACATATTCGCTTCAAAACAACAAAGTAAACAGATAATCATTTACGTGCATTCCCAAACACCCCCTAACACTAGCCATAGTACATACCTAATAACAGTAACACATATTTTCTTATTGATTATTTATAAATTTTACCGGAGTCCGGAGGTGTAATCCTCCTTTACCCAAAAAACAATATCACCTAAGGTATTGATAAACTCGTATGTTCCTAGATCACACCTGAACTTGAACTCGATTAGTCGACTCAATCAAGCTCAAATCAAGTTATTGCCAAATCCATGATCCAAATTCACTACGGAGTAGTTAACAAGAGCAATATAGCCATATAGGAACTAAAATAGTCAATTTGATACTAAACACCACACACAATAACCAACTCACGAACGAAAACCTTATCATCCAACTATAATTTCAACACAAATTAAGTCATCTATGTTCCTAGTTCACAATTGCATTCGACCTCAAAAAGTTGACTCGAAACAAGTTCTCGCTAAAACCATGATCCAAATATAGCCAAAGTTACACACAACAACAAAAAGCCATAAATCAACAAATCACAGCTAACAAAATCTTTAACAACAACAATAATACAAATCCAAACAACAACAACAACGTTCAACTTTAACAGCTTTAATGATTACATAACTTGTCTATCAGCAGCATCGGCAACAATAGGCAACCTAGGAACCTGTCCTATAACACAGCTGGACGTACCATAAATCAAACAAACTAACAAAAACAAAAACACCGTACTATCCAAACTCATCAACAAATCCAACCCAACGCCGTCTTTAGGATTAAACGTGCGCTCAATTAAGTCAGGAAATATCAAAAGCACATCAAGAACAATAGCCTGCATAGTATTAAACCTAACATATCTACTAAAGTTATTATTCCTAACAACGATAAAATAAAGCGTTAAAAAGACTAAAAAGCCGTTAAATGGGAAGCTTTTGAAGACTCTTATAGCGGGAACTAAAGGGGAAATCAATGTCTGCAGGAATGTGAATTGGTTAATGACATATTTTCCGTATTGGATACCGTCGAAAAACGGGTAAAAGTAGCAAATGGCTGAGATCAGGCGGTCCGGGCCGTCTGCGGTGTCGTTGTTCTTCGCGTAAATAGCGGTTGGAAGGCGCGGAAAGCGCGTTGAAATGAGGGTTTGGGGTTTGAGGGTTTGGGAAAGGGAAATGAAGGAAGTGGTGTTATAAAGGGGTGTTTGGAAATGGGTTTTGAGAAGGGGTTTTGGGAATGGTGGTGAGGATGATGATAGGGTGTTGGTGATTGTCATATTTTTGAGGGTTTTGGTGATGAAGGAAGAAATATCCTAAAGAAGAAAGAAAGTGTTTTACTTATGAAGAAATGTTTCAGATGATGAGGGATTGAGGGATGGCAGGTTTTCAACCATATCCTTTTTAAAGGTCCTAAATAAATTAAAGGCCCAATACCAAAACCTTGGACTAATAAGTCATAGTCAATTGAGTAAGTCATCAACAAAAGTAGCGTGGCACGCTAAATGTATTCACAAAATGTCGACCAATATCACTATCGACGATTAGGTGACAAAATAAAATAGATTGGTTCGGATTGGGTTTGGGTCACGGGTTTAAATGTGGAGTGCAAATGGGTTTTTAAAGTTTAGATAGGTTGGAGTGCGGGTATAGATGCGTTTTGGTCAGGTCGATTTTTTTTTATTTATTAAAGATGAGTAAAAATAAAAAAAGAAAAATTGACCCGCTGGACCCGTTATGTATAATTGCGCTTTCTATCAAATAATATGTTAGACTCATTTATAATATTTAAGGAGACCTAGCTAGACCCATCTTCTACTAGATATTTACCCAGCTAGACTCATGTTTAACATTGCGTCTCAAATTGACACCTCTATCGACAACTCAGCGCAGTTTTTCACTCCACCACTAAGATCAGTATCAAACAGGTGTAATAAGATCATCAACTTCACCACCAAACGTCACTCATACATTATCGCCATGAAAACCATATCTCACAAAACCAACATCCAACTCAGTCTTATACACAACCGACTTCTTACAAAAAAGGACCACATGTTATTGTTGTTGTGTTATGTTCGAAAGTCCATGGGGTGGGGTGGGGGTGAGAAGGGGGGGATGTTTTTACACCCAGCCTTACTAGTAACCCCTATTACACCCAACCTTACAAGTTGAATACTTTGAGACTGGTAAGAGAAAGAGTTAAAAACAATCATAGAATATCTCAGTTAAGTCACGTACATCTGAGTTAAAAACTTGCCTTACGTGGCTGACCTTTCTCAAGTAACATGATTTAACTTTGAGACTGGTAAGAGAAAGAGTTAAAAACAGTCACGGAATATCTCAGTTAAGTCACGTACATCTGAGTTAAAAACTTGCTTTACGTGGCTGACCTTTCTCAAGTAACATGAATAAGGAAAACCTCGTATGAGACTTTATTTGTTTTTGGTGAATAGAGTACGGGTCTCGGGTTTTTATTTATTTATTTTTATTATTATTATTATTTTTAAATAAAGTTTAAGTTAAAATATATATATATATATATATATATATATATATATATATATATATATATATATATATATATATATATATATATATATATATATATATAATGATAAAAATAAATAAATAAATAAAGTGTTTTTCTATAGATAGATGACTATGGCATGAACTATAACACCCTAGAAAATGTATTAAGTTGATTATATGAGAATGGAAAATGCCAGATTAGTTGGTTGAACTGTACATACAATAAACCCTAGGGGTAGCCTACTAGTGTGGTCGGAGACTCTTCAAAGAGTGTTATTGAGTCAGTCCTCTTACTATTGTCTTTCACATATTGCTCACGGGGCAAAAATGGATCAATCAACAGTGCTAGCTACAAACGTTTTGCAAATTCCACATGGTTCACCCAAACTTGATACTTGTGTATTGATCAATGAACATTGGGAAAGTCATCTTGAGCAAACAATAAGAGAGCTTTCAGTTTTAACTCTTTTTCATGTGGTTGTCAAGCTCTTTGAATTCCCAAAACAATATTATAACTTGCTTTTTTCTCTTGAAAACATTCACAAGTTAGATCATAGTGTACCATCTTTGCATTTGTAAAAGACTAAAAGTTGTGGTTATTTACTAGGATTAGATTAGCTATGCACAACCACACACCATGATACAGTTTCTTGATACCCCTACAAAGATTGGGGAAGAAGGGAATTATAAACAGTAGCGCATTTATATTGCATTGTTCCAATGATATGATGTTATTTTACAAATCAGTGCTCATCCTTCGCACAAATGGTACAAAGTTATTCCAGTTTTCAACCCTAAATATCTTATCATTCATTCTGAAATATGTGAATGATCTCACGGAATCAGCTTTTGAATCATAACAATTTGAATGTATCTGCTTTAGTCCAGCCTGCAAATACAAATTTGTAAAATATAAAACTTTACTGTATAATCGTTGGAAAAAAGCCAACATATAAAAGAGGAGAGGGGATAGATATTAGACGATTAACAAACTTCATCTAGCAAAATAGTAGAACTTTGTTGTGCGTCATAGCACCCATGGATCAACTTGTTACAGTTGTATTTTTGTGATCCATGATTATTATAAAACTTTATCCATTTACATATCGGAAATACCTATGAGGTGCCCAAAATAAGAGGCGGCAGTGACGAATTTACTTATGCATGGGTTGATTATGGTTTATAGATAATCACCAACGTGTCGAATTGGCAAACAAATCTATGCTTGCCCAAAGTGTATTTTTTATCGTAAGACCTCCTAAATCAATTTTTATTCATAAAAAAGACTAGATTACACCCATTTGCCACATCTACCTAGAACTAAGAGGTCTTAAAAATCTTGCACGAAAAATACAAACACATGTTGAAGGAAATACATACCTCATCAAAACGTTCATGTGTATTACTTCCAGTCAATTCTACAACCCTTTTACTTGAGGCGGTCCTTATCTGGTAGGTAAAAAAATCATTAGTCACGTAAATTATGGATCCATCTTACGAGACAAACTATTATAGCATACACAATTATTCAGTCACATACAAACAGTTGACTAGTTTATTATGTCAAACAACCCAATGCTCGCACAAAACAGGCTATTCATGTTAGGAGAGTACCTGCTGAAGCAAACCTTCTGGACTACACAAATAAGGTTGGGGAGTTTCATTGTCCAGCATCTCAAAGCAACTACAAAGTAAAAATAAAAAGCAATCAAAATTTAAGCTAATAAATATATCCGCAGCTACTCGCAGTAAGAACCTATGTTCAGAGTGAAGTAGAGGTGTAATTGGGTGCGTCGTGGGCCATAATGCATCAGAACCAGTATATTTTAGCTGTTTTTCAGAACTTCACCCATTAGAGGTTAATTTTACCAAAGTCAACCCATTTATACATAAACAGGTCAAAAATTCCACCTCCAGTTTGAAGGGATTAGCAAAACTAAGATTTTGCTTTAGTAACCAAATCTGTTTAGGCGATATTTAGAATTGAATGGTAGTAAGACCAAGTAACAATTTTGAATCTGATGATAATCTGATAATTATTTAAGGTTTTATGCATGGTGAATACACTTTGTGTGACTTTTAACCCATTCCCGTTTCCATTCTACCTATTTGTTAAGTTTTACCAGTTTTACCTATTAGAGAGAAACCATAACCCAAACCGGCCCAATTACTTATAAATGGGTCAAGATTGCCACCTGGGCTTAGCCACTTGGGTGAAAAACTAAACATCGTGATGCAGAATGGAAATGAAGAAAGTCAAGGATATAATATTACGAAATTTGCAGAGCGGCTCCATGACGAGACAGCATTGAAGTCAATGGATCATAACCATCCCTAAAAGCAGTGTTGTAGTAACCGGCAGTAAGCTCAGCAGGATGAGACAACGTCTGATACCACCAATATAGTAAACCAATTTTAGCCACCACACGTACAGAACTTTCCTCGTCTTCTTGATACTTTCTCAACAAACTTGCTGCCACTCCAAGAATGGCATCTGCATGACCGAGCAATCTATCACTGTACCATTCCTACAAGGCAAACACAAAGTTAGCATTTAGTAAAAAGCTTGCATAAAAACATCTTCGTGCATGCCTTCAGATAGAAGTGACCAACTTCAGTCGAATATCTATTTCAGCAACCAATTTTGTTGTCCCAGAAATAAAAACCCATCAAACTTTCAGAATATCACTAAAACCGTAACGTTTAAAATCCCTCAAAACATTATGAAAAAGGCATGTTGACTTTTGTAATCACCTGTCAATATTAAAGGTTACATTGAATCAATTTATTTTAAAGATTGACCCATTTTTTCCGAGGCAGAAAAAGTTGGTTTCTAAAATAGAAAACTTACCACAGTTGGTTACCTTTTTATGCAAAACCATTAATTATCAAACTGGTACAAAACACTGATGGTAGTCATGCTATCTACCAATGGACAGAATTACATCATCATGTTCCTAGACTTACTTAGCGAAACAAACTCATAGATATAATGGTCCGTTTGGAAAGTTCCAGTCCGGATGGTATATCCTCACCATATCTTAATTATAGCAACTAATTATATGACAGCTTGTACACACTAGTATTTCGAATTCTCTGAATTCTACTTGATCTAAGAAGTAAAACAAGAAGTTTTTCAATTCCTATCACCATCAGTATTTACAGCATATTAGTCAGCATTCGGCATCAATATGACCAAAGAATATGTAAAAACATTTCAGATTACTCAAATTAAAACTAGATGATCTTCTTAACTAGCACCCAGGAAGGTAATAAGTGGCTTACCAGAAAAAATTGACCATAGTCAGATGAAAAGCTCCCCTCTCCTTCCTCGAAGAAAGGAACATCAGTTGGAAAACTGTTATAGTCACCAGCAATTGGAGGTCCCTTATTTGCCCAATCAGGCTTCCCTTCTTGCCAAGCAACTGTCCTCAAGTCCTCCATCCTAAAAAGTACAAGAATATACAGCAATTTACTAATTTTTAATAAACATTGCAGTTTTGGATACAATCAGTTGGTTCATTATAATTTAAGCTGCCTTACATGTATTTGTCATAACACTGAAATGCGCCCACTCCAGGAAATTGCCATCTACCATCTTGAAAAGGATGGGCTGGATATCTGCATATAGTGATAACAAGATTAAGTATGAATGAGGATCGGCAAAACCTGACACAAGTTGTTTCCCCTACACTTCAAAAGTTAATCGTATTGACCCATTACCTTACACTCCCGACCCAACCATTCTGCCAACTCTAATGCATATGGATGAAAGTAGAAGAGTACCTAAGTTCTCCAGAAGGTCCAAGACCAACACAGACTTCTTCAATTATAGTCCCCATCAAGGAATCAAATTTGTTCGCAAAACTGCTTATAAAGTCTTCATAACACTGAAGAGCAGTACGTCCAGAAAACAAAGGAATATTATCTACCCCTAATGTAAGATAATCACCATTAGGAAACCCGTTCTGATCTCGATAGTATATGTCCTTATTTTGACGACCAATCTGAGAAAAAAAAACAAGATATTCACATTTAAGAGGTTCAATCCTTTTTCTTTTGTTTAATTTATCTGCAAAGTAAATGAAGAGAACCTCTACGATCCACTGTGGAAGGCTAACACCTTGTACTCGGGAAGATAAATGAACATTCGAGTGAAAAGACAATGCAACTTGTAACTTTAATCCCATTTCAGAAACCAATTTGAAAAGTTGTTCATACAAAGACCAATTATATGCATGGGGAAAAAATCGCTCTACAATACCCCACCAAACCTCAACTGCAATTCCATGGACACCTGCCAACTTGAGTGCTTTTAATGATATGGTTAAGGCCTTGATTCTGAAACAACAAGAGCGGCGTATACATGTATACGTGTCACCAACTAAATTTAAAGTAAATATATGTAGAGATAATAAAAACTAGATTATTAGATGCGAAATTATGCTATTTTCACCATTTTCAAACTGTCATTGGCACTAGAAGAAAAGGTAATTACTTTCTGATTCTTGGAGCACCAGATGTATCAATCCCGAATGAATCAATGGGCATCATAACATAAATGGGAACCCTCTTGTGTTTAGATGATTCGAATAATGTGGATCTTGATTTCTCCCGAACATCCATACTGCAATGTGTATCTATCAGATATCAGGACATGTGCTCCCTTTAGTAGCAACAATAAAGCATACCAATGGTACTATAACATCAGATAGTGCAATTACGGCAATCAAAATTCATTATATTCATCATGCTTTAACAGGAGTACAGGACAATACGGTATTTTTCATTTGCTTCAAGTTTACATTGAAATTTTGCAATGGTTGATCTAAGACAGCACCTAGGAAGTCTGCATTTTTAGAGATGCTTGCAGTATTTTTCAAATAATATGAACCACGTGTTTCTAGAATAGCACAATAAAAAGCACCTATAGTTAGCAAAGTGGAGCTACTGTTGGCTCTAATTATCAGCTAGGACTTAATTCAGACTAGAATAGGCATTGACCAGTTGCTGTCCGAGATTCTTGTTGGCATCAAAATCGATCGTATGATGCAAAACAGGATACACAGGGAATGTTTTAAGTACTCAAAATGGGGGTGTGAAACCAAAATTTGGAAAAGGTTGAGTTTAGTTTTTAGATTTTAAATTTTGAGCTAAAACACTACCACAATATACACGTACATTAAACAAAAATGTTTTAGCTACTATTGACATTCCAGACATTATAAAAGTATCATTCTGTTTTTGAACCAATTCTCCCATATGGAATTAGTATTAACAAAAACCTGATATCGGATAATCGATCAGAGTACATGATCACGTGTCTTAGTATCTGACAACTAATACATGTATGTCACTATGTGTGAGAGGCACAGGCTTAAATCAGTGTTAATCGGTTAGCAGGAAACATAAGTGAGTAGGCATACTCGGGCGGACCGAAGGAGGGTTCCCGGGAACCCCTGGATTTTTCTTTTAGTGTAAAATTATGTCAAATATAGCGGTTTTTCTAAAATGAACCAGGTCCTTAATTTTTGGGTTACGATTTTCGGTACTTTTCATAAAATGAATCTGATTACTCTTGAATATGGGTCCGCCACTGGGCATACTCTGTGCTCCACAATGGGTACAATGGGTATATACAATCCAAGAAGGAAGCTGATTGCATAGACACAACAAGTAACCACAAAATCAGTTGATGACATAAAAAGTAAAATATTTTCACTGATTAATCATTGCACTCTATATTTTAATAGCAATTTACTTCATATTTTACTTCATATGTTACACGCTATGCATCAAAATTTGGATGCTATAATAGCAATATATAAAGTACAATGCTACGAACAAAAAGTGAAAGTATAATAGAGTTTTTATGCCATCTAACTTGTTTTCACAGTTACGAGGATGTTTAGGATTTCCTTATTTTTCTGTGTATCTACTTGCTAAAAGCAGATAGGCAGCTTGAAGTTGTTGGATAAACAAGCTGCTTCTGCTTTCTCTGTACATGGGTTAAGGTTGGGCGTAATAAGAGGTGCGGCCGTTGGTGTGGTAGGTTGCCACATCGGCATCCACTCCCACCATCAAACCATCCACTAAACCCATGTAGTAATTAGGGGGGGCAATTACATAAATACCCACCAAACCCACCCGCCCACGACACAAATATACGCCCACAACCCTCAAGGGAAGTTAGTTTCGTTTGGTTGTCGGGATGACCAAACCACCCAAATTTTCCGTTGACCACGCGTGATCCGGGGGGAGGAGGGGCTGTTAAAATGTGGACTATGTTTATGTGTTTGGTTTGGTTTGGTGGTCACCACTACGGCTGTTTGGTGGTTGGTTTAGTTAAAGGACTGA
Source organism: Chrysanthemum lavandulifolium (assembly GCA_022545495.1). Lineage (NCBI taxonomy): Eukaryota > Viridiplantae > Streptophyta > Magnoliopsida > Asterales > Asteraceae > Chrysanthemum > Chrysanthemum lavandulifolium. The sequence continues at coordinate 37,033,136 of CM040242.1, read as the reverse complement.
ATGCTGAGGTGGCGGTGGGCATTGGCGGAACTCTTTAGGGGCAGGGGAGGGTCCCGGCCCCCCCAAAATTCATGACACTGAGTGTAAATATTATAGGTTTTAGGGTTTTAGTTGAGGTTACAAACAAATCTCGATTCCCCAAAAAAAATTTGGCCTCCCCAAAATAAATGGTCAAGTTCCGCCACTGGCGGTGGGTATGGTGACCATTACATCCGGTCTTAATCGTATAGTAACTAACATAACTGAATCATAATGATACACATATAATATAAAAGTTCATTTAGGGCTTTAGGCAGTGAATCTAATCGAGCTAAATGATTGAAGCTCGAGCTCAGCTCGTTTAACTCGCGCCAAGCTTTTAACGAATTAATAAGTGAAAGTACAATAGGCTTTTTAACTTGTATTTCACAATTAATTTCACCTCAAAACTTACAAATCTACACAAACAAGTAGTAATACCCCATATTTCAAAACCCTAAACAAAACACAATTTCATTTAATCAATTAGATTAAAAAACAGACCTCAAAATGCAACTCCTTCCAGAACCAGATCGCCATCTAATCGCACCACTCCTTTTAAAAATAGGAATCGTTGACACGTTTCGCAACTTTTTTAACTTCTTTTTTATTATTATTATTATTTTCAAAACTAAACTCCTTGTAACAAATCAAGCTTCTGCTGTTACTACATTTGCAGGACATACCCATCAACCCATCGATCATCTCATCACCACTTTTTTTCTTCTTTTTTTTTTTAAAAAAAAAGAAAAAAAGTTCGGTACCTTTTTTTGTGGTCGGTTATGATTTTGCCCTTTTATATCTTTCTTTTTTTAAGTTTTGGATAATGTGCTTACTGCCTTTCTTTCACTTTATAAATAGGCTGTTTGGTTTACCTTATTATTTATATGGGCTTATTTTTATGTATTACCATTTGCAATTAACATACTTAATAACCTTTACTTATTTACTATTAATAAATTTACTAATTGTGTATTAACAAAGGTAAACTTTGCGGGTGTCCGGTTTAGCTTGTTTATCCACCTTACGAGCTTATTTGATTTTGTAAAAAGTCGATAAGCTCGTATGTTGGAGCTTATTTAAAGTAGCATATTGGCTTGCGCCAATATGGTGATGTTGGTGAGCTCCAGAAAATGAGCTTATCGGCTTTTACAAAATCAAATAAGCTTATAAGGCGGATAAACAAGCTAAACCAAACACCCCAAAGTTAACCTTGTTACTACACGATTAGTAAATTCATTAGTAGTAAGTATGTTAACTGCAATTGTTAAATTGGCAATACATAACTGAACACCCTTATTTATGTCGTTTGAAAATAAACATGTTGCGTAAAAATGATGAAGAGTTGAAGTTAATGATCTCAAATTAGACGTCAAAAGACTCACAAGTGTTGAAAACTTTTATTTATTAGATATTCTTTTGTTTCTTGTGGTATTCTTCTCTTCAAGTTGTATGATAAGTATTAAAACTAGGTTCAACAAAAACATGAAGTTGTATGATAAATGATAAATAATTGAAGTTGATGATCTCAAATTAGAGTTAGAAGACTCGTAAGTCTTGAAATACTCCATAAAAAGTAATAAAAGAACTCAGTAAGACAATGTAAATAAATTGTCTCTTTTATCACATTTAGTTTTTGGCTTGATTATCTATGAAATTTTTTTACTTTTATATTTCAAGAAAAACTTGGAAGTCTCAAACTGTTAAATTTGTGAACTTTCACTTTTTAAATTGATAAAAAAGAAAATAGACTTTTTATATATGTAAAAGTAAGAATAGATGATGGCCATATTAGACTTTGATAGTTCAATCAAATAACACGTTTATTATGCTTAAGTAGTCAATTTTCCTAGAAACAAAACTAACAAATTACCGAGTGATGTTGAAAATTCACCAACGTATGAAGTGCTTACATAAATCTTTTGTCCCAACAATCTTAACTATTATTATAATGTACAAAGCCTTTTTTGAACATTAATTACACTAAAATCTATACTATTTAGGACTTTTTATAAAAGAAAGTCTTAAAAATATAAAGAAAGACTCACGTAACATTAATTATAATTAGTAATTTATATAATTTAGAAAATAAGAAGCATAATCTACAATGACTTTAACGTAATTTTTAGACATATTAAAAAAAAGCGATAAATGACACTTAAAAGAGGCGTATAATCTGCAATACATTCACATCTTTAAACTGATGCACACATATTAAAAAAAACAAAACACGACGTTAATTAATGCTATTTAATATAGTCAATTAATTAACTGATAAATAAATACAATTAATACAGTTATTAAAACATCCCTAACATAAAAAATACAAATTATCAAGCATATTGCAAAACCAAATTAAATACAATTCCTACATTAAATGTCATTAATAGAAATAATATTATACAAATAATATTCAAGCCGAGCAGGCGGTGACAATAGGCTTGAGCTCGAATCGAAATTTAAACGAAATTCTTGAAATCAGAATTTATTGTCGAAAAGAACATAATAAACTAAAATACATGATTCACTGAAAATTTTATTTCGTGCACTGCAGCCACAAGAACGGGGTGGTCCTGCGATTAAATGTCACTATACAAATAATAAAGACATTATCAAATATTAAAACTCAACGGAAGCGGTCAAATGGGCGAGCCCAAACAAATGAGCCGGCAGCACAGCTTAAATGAAATTTTGATATCCATAAATTTATTATCGAAAAAACGTAATAAATTAAAATACGATTCACCGAAAAATTTATTTGAGTAGAAGCCATGGCACACGCCTTGAAATGAAATTATTGAAAATTAAGGAATAAATTTATTGTCGAAAAATTGATGTATCATAATAAATTAAAATCATGATTATCTTAGAAGGAAAAATTATTTCAGTCTGCACTAGCCATGAAGGGTGTGTTTTGTAACAGTTGCGAAATCTCATTAACTGTTTATGTCTAGTATTAAAAATTAAAATGGAATACAACTTTTAATGTGATATGTACAATCAAATTGATGTATCAACACATATATATTTAATTATACCACATGGAATTATTTATGTTATTTTTTAAAAATAATTTTTTTATTTCTGGCCCTTATTGTTCACCACATTAGAATGGAGCAAAATTTCTCTTGGTTTGGATTCTCCGAGATTATATTCTTTTCTTCGTTTCTTTATCCGATTTTTCTACCAAACGCCCTAAGTACCTAGTGGCTCACCTTTCGAAACATGCAAAATGATCCAGCGTATCTTAGAAGGCCAATTGATATATTATTTCAACTAAATTCAATTACTACTATTAAATGAACGTCTAATAAATTATATTTTTGTTTTCATCTATTCAAGTTTTGTGAGTTTACGTCATTTACTCGTATATTACCATGGCAAGGTTATGAGATGTTGTAACATTAGATATAAACACATAAACTAATATGTGATAAAATATTATGTAAGCATTATATAAAACACAACAAAATAACAATATAGCGATACAAAAATATTAAAAATTTCAAGAATACACACTATATGTATTGTGAACACTTTGTCAATCAACAAGATGTCATTCAACACACTATGGTCGAGGCCTTTAAATCATTCGGAGTTTTTAAATGATTCATTAAATCGTGAAGTTTGGAAACATTTAAAGTCTCTTAAGTGGGTAATTCCCTGGAGGTCTCGGGTTCAGACTTTGGGAAGAAAATTAATCCCCATGTGGTCACGGAGGTTCACCTGCGTTGAATCCGAACTATTCAAAAAGGTAGTTGCCCTGAGATTAGTCGGTTTTAATGTCGAGTTAGAACCCAGATAAAAAAATAAAATAAAATAAAATATCAATTGAGTTATCAACAACACAATTAGTGATGCTCTAAACCCTCATCCCCTCAATGAAAAATACAATTAAAAATTATACAAACCAAACAAGTTATTACACACAAAATAATACAAACTAAGTAGAGCTTCACCAAAATTTTGTCATTGCTTATAATCCGAAAATAAACAAAATAATCGTAAAACTAATGTCAAAAACAAATAAATAAAACAAATTATTAACCGAACAAATTAAATCACAGAGTATTCGTCACAGCGTTTATAAAGTACCTACATGTTTTTTTTTTTTCTTTTTAGAAAAAAAAAAAGAAAAAAAATCACTTTCTCTTCCTTCTTTTATGATTTTGGCACTTTTATATCTTTGGTTATTAAGTTTTGGACAATGTGCCACCTTTCCTTCTAGTTTCTATGACCATCGCTTAGACTTTATAAAGTTTACCCAATGTTTAAAAAACCGAATTGGCAAGCGAATCGGATTTTTTCTTTTTCCCGTTGAACCAGGGATACGGCTAAACCGGCTCAAGTTTTTTTCCCGGTTGAACCGGTTGGTTTATTTTGATTTTCAAAACACTTAGTTTACCTTTATGTTACTTGCAATTGTTAAGTTGGCAATATGTATCTTAACATCTTTATTGTTGTCGTTCAAAACTTTCTAAAATAAATGTGTCATGTTTTGTGTAGAGATGATGAAGGATTGAAGTTAACGATCTCAAATTAGACGTCAAAAGACTCATAAGTCTTGAAAACTTCTATTTGCTACACATTTTTTTGCTTCTTGTGATACTTTTCTCTCAAGTAGTGTGATGAATATCAAAAGCAAGTTAATATGCTAAAAAAACTAGAAAGACAAAAGCAGCTTAAATAATATAATGAAAACTTTAATGATGAGCTAGGTGCTACCTTTCTTTATAAAGGGAGTGTTTGGTTTACCTTATTTATCCGGCTTAAAACTCATTTGATTATATAAAAAGTCAATAAGCTCATATTTTAGAGCTTATTTACGTTAGCATATTGGCTTAAGCCGATAAGGTGATGTTGGTAAGCTTCAAAGAATAAGTCTATCGGCTTTCCAAAATCAAATGATCTCATATTGTGGATAAACAAGCTAAGCAAAACACCCTCAAAATTGACCTTTGTTAATACACGATCAGTAAATTCATTAGTAGTGATTGGCAATACATATGTCAACACCTTTATTGTTTTCGTCGTTCAAAAGTTTTAAAAATAAACTTTTCTTGTTTATGTGTAGAAATGATTAAAATTTGAAGTTAATGGATTAATTTTTGAAAAATGTTTTTTTTTTTTTTTTTTTTTTTTTTTTTTTTTTTTTTTTTTACATTTAAAACAAATTAAAAATATATTTAAAAAAATATATATATTTTAAAAATTATTTAAAAAATAAGTTTTAAAAAAATAAGTTTTAAAAAAAAATTATTTTGAAAATTATTTTTTAAAAATAATTTTTTTTCCATTTCTGGCCAAGCTCTGTTGTTACCAAACATTAGAATTGAACAAAATTCTCTACTGATTTCTATTCTCTGAGATTATATTCTTTACTTCATTTCTTTTCTCCGAATTTTTCTCTACCAAACGTACCCTAAGTACCTAGTGGCTCACCTTTCAAAACATGCAAAATGATCCAGCGTATCTTAGAAGGCCAATTTATATATTATTTCAACTCAACTCAATTACTACTATTAAATGAACGTCTAATATATTATAACTTAAGTCCCTTTTAACCTAAGTATTTTATTACATTTCTTAATTCGTTACTTTTTTTTGTTTTCATCTATTCAAGTTTTGTGAGTTTACGTCATTTACTCGTATATTACCATGGCAAGGTTATGAGATGTTGTAACATTAGATATAAACACATAAACTAATATGTGATAAAATATTATGTAAGCATTATATAAAACACAACAAAATAACAATATATGACGTACAAAAATGTTTAAATTTTCAAGAATACACAATATATGTATTCAGAACACTTTGTCAAACAACAAGTTTTCATTCGGATGCACTTTGGTTCGAGGCCTTTAAATCATTCGAGTTTTAAATCATTCAATTAAATCGTGAAGTTTTGTCAAATTCCCTAAAGTCTCTTAAGTGGGTAATTCGGAGGTCTCGAGTTCGGACTTTGGGAGAAAATTAATCCCATGTGGTCACGGAGGTTCACTGCGTTGAATCCGAACTATTCAAAAGGTAGTTGCTTGCGAGATTAGTCGGTTTTAATGTCGAGTTAGAACCCGGATAAAAAATAAAATAAAATAAAATATCAATTGAGTTATCAACAACACAATTAGTGATGCTCTAAACCCTCATCCCCTCAATGAAAAATACAATTAAAAATTATACAAACCAAACAAGTTATTACACACAAAAAAACAGACACACAAAATAATACAAACTAAGTAGAGCTTCACCAAAATTTTGTCATTGCTTATAATCCGAAAATAAACAAAATAATCGTAAAACTAATGTCAAAAACAAATAAATAAAACAAATTATTGACCGAACAAATTAAATCACAGAGTATTCGTCACAGCGTTTATAAAGTACCTACATGTTTTTTTTTTCTTTTTAGAAAAAAAAAAGAAAAAAAAAATCACTTTCTTCCTTCTTTTATGATTTTGGCACTTTTATATCTTTGGTTATTAAGTTTTGGACAATGTGCCACCTTTCCTTCTAGTTTCTATGACCATCGCTTAGACTTTATAAAGTTTACCCAATGTTTAAAAACCGAATTGGCGAATCGGATTTTTTCTTTTTCCTCGTTGAACTGGGATACGGCTAAACCGCTCAAGTTTTTTCCGGTTGAACCGGTTGGTTTAATTTGATTTTCAAAACACTTAGTTTACCTTTATGTTACTTGCAATTGTTAAGTTGGCAATATGTATCTTAACATCTTTATTGTTGTCGTTCAAAACTTTCTAAAATAAATGTGTCATGTTTTGTGTAGAGATGATGAAGGATTGAAGTTAACGATCTCAAATTAGACGTCAAAAGACCCATAAGTCTTGAAAACTTCTATTTGCTACACATTTTTTTGCTTCTTGTGATATTTTTCTCTCAAGTAGTGTGATGAATATCAAAAGCAAGTTAATATGCTAAAAAAACTAGAAAGACAAAAGCAGCTTAAATAATATAATGAAAACTTTAATGATGAGCTAGGTGCTACCTTTCTTTATAAAGGGAGTGTTTGGTTTACCTTATTTATCCGGCTTAAAACTCATTTGATTATATAAAAAGTCAATAAGCTCATATTTTAGAGCTTATTTACGTTAGCATATTGGCTTAAGCCGATAAGGTGATGTTGGTAAGCTTTAAAGAATAAGTCTATCGGCTTTCCAAAATCAAATGACCTCATAATGTGGATAAACATGCTAAGCCAAACACCCTCAAAATTGACCTTTGTTAATACACGATCAGTAAATTCATTAGTAGTGATTGGCAATACATATGTCAACACCTTTATTGTTTTTGTCGTTCAAAAGTTTTAAAAATAAACTTTTCTTGTTTATGTGTAGAAATGATTAAAATTTGAAGTTAATGATCCCAGGGACGAAGCTAGGGGGTTCCCGCGGGTGCCCGGGAACCCCATTGATTTTTTCGATTTAGTGTTAATTTTTGAAAAAAACACTGCTTTTTCCTGCACCCAGTCATTCGAAATGTATTTTCAAATGGTGTAATAAAAGTCAAAAGCAAGTTAATAGGCTAAAAAGAAGGTAGTTACATCGTATAAAAGGCATAACGATCTCATATAATATTATGAAAACTTTAATAGAAAGCTACGTGGTTTTCCTTCAAAAACTACCGTTCTGAAAAATATTTATTTTTAATATGTGAAAATGGTCCAAAAAAAATACAGATACTTCATAAAGAGTAACCAAAAACCTCATTTCGACAATGTAATATATTAAATCTTTTCTTGACGACGTTCAGTTCTTTTTTATATGTTAAAGCTTTCAGCTTAACAATTTATAATAACCTTGATGTCTCAAACTACTAAATTTGTGAACTTTCACTTTTTAAATTGGTAAAAAATTGACTTTTGTATTTGTAAAATAAAGAAAACATGATAGGCATATTGATATAAGATATTATAGCACGGAGGACATTCGAACTATGTTAAAATATTCTTCTCTCTTATATCAATTCCTCCTCTTATAGGACGTATGGTTACTTTCTTAGCCCATTAATCAAGCCCGTTAACGGAATCTTACCATACTAATAATTATACTTCCTTCTTTCACCGACTATGACTCATCGACGACATACACATACCTAAGAGACACCTGTATCTCCAGTATCAATACCATGGATTTGTTCCAAAAAATACCATCGATTGAATAAGCAGATGTTCTAAGAAACTACATAAATACAAATCTTAAAAGATCCCCATCCGGATTAGACTATGAAAACACTTAACAGTGGTTGTGCGTGAGCAACAGCTACCCATGTGAGTGTTGTTTTGATGATTTAGAAGTTTTTTTCCCCATCTTTTTTATGGTTTTATGGGTTTTCTATACCTTATATGATTTGGTTATTTGGGTCTTCATTGACTTTTAATTTTTATTTTTTAGAATTGTATATGGTCAGCCTGGGAATCCAATTTTTTTGGAAAATGAAAGGTATGTGTATCTTCTTTAGACTTAGGTTTCATTTTTGGTTTTTTTGGATTGCTGTGATTCGAACTATAGGTATGATGTGAAGGTTTTTGGTGTTTAATGTAAGGGTTTTTATGGTAAATTGTTGGTACGGTTTGCTTTTGTTGGGCAGTATGGGCAAGTGAAAAATGGTGAGAGGTAAGTTGTTTCTCATTATTGTTAGTTCAGAGCGAAGCGTTACTGAAACTCCTCATTTACCTGTATTATGTGCCCAGAAGATGATCAGAGGGGAAGGACACTCAGACGTTGGATGTTCAGGTGTGTTATGTTTTGTAAGTAGTTGTTTTAATCATGCTATTTTCAGATGTTCAATATTTTTCACTAACCATGTGTTTTGTAACACCCTAGGCAAATCCCACATCGACTGTAGCCTAGAGAGATGCTGGGCTCATAAGATAACATTCGCCTTACAATGACACAACGCGTTTTGTGGTCTACTGCGGGTGGAGTTCTTAGGAACTGGCAGTTAAGCGTGCTCGTATGAGAGTAGTCTTGGCTTGGGTGACCTGGGAAGTCTTCAAATGAGGCAACAAAACAAAGCCGAGAGTCTGCATGGCAAAGCGGACAAAATTGTGGTAAAAAGGAGGGTGTTACAAGTGGTATCGAGCCACCCGAGCCGTTCGAATGGTGGGGCAAGCCTCATCGAGGACGATGAGTCCCAAGGGGTGATTGTAACACCCTAGGCAAATCCCACATCGGTGTGGCTGGAGAGATCTTGGGCTCATAAGATAGCATTCGCCTTACAATGACACAACGCGTTTTGTGGTCTCGCAGTGGAGTTCTTAGGAACCGCGGTTAAGCGTGCTCGTGAGAGTGGTAATGGCTTGGGTGACTGCTGGGAAGTCTTCAAATGAGGCTACAAAAACAAAGCCGTGAGCTCTGCGGCAAAGCGAGACAATATTGTGGTAAAAAAGGCGGGTGTTACATGTTTGGTATGGATACAAGAGACAATGATCGTGTGTCGTCGCAATATGATTGGTGTGACGATGGTGGTGAACTAAACAGTAACACTTTGATAAGGTTTAAAAGGTACCATTTTGAGGGTCGTTTAAGTCCTTATTTGATCACTTTTGTATCCGTTATTGCTTAATATCGTTCCTTTTCACTTTTAGGTCTCGTGAAGGCAAAATGTTGGAATGACACTTATTTGGACGAAAAGGCGCGAATATATGAAGAAAATGGCCAAAGTCAAGATCGAGACACTCACAGATTCTTTGAAAGTATAAAGCGACGCGTCGGTGTTAATGGCGACGCCGTCTAAAAATATTAATGACGATCTGGTCTCAAAACTCAGATTTTCAAGTGACGACGTCTAGGCGTGGAAGAAGCGGCCGTCGCCACTCGGACGGCCAGATGCAATCCAGACGACGTCGAGAAAGGCGAAGAGACGGCGTCGCGGACATAAGGTGCCGCCGTCGCAAGGTTAACGTGGCCAGACGAAACCCCAATGGCGGCGACACGGCGTCACTAAACATAAGGTGACGCCGTCGCAATTGTAATCTTATATATAGAATCCAAATTTTTAGTCTTTGTGTGGAGAGTCTTTGGAGTAAAACCTAAACCGAACCTAAGGTGTCTTGTACAAGATTTTAGGGTTTTAAACCCTATCTTACATCAAGATAAGTCTTTACTTCATTAATTCAATTATGTCTTTGATTATTTGTGTGTATGCTTGCATGTTCTCCATGTCCGCTAATTTATTTGTGTGTTTGCTTAGGAAGTATGAAACTTAATTATTGAATATTGATTGGTTATTTCTTATCTTAGTTGATTAATGATCTAGTAATGCGATAGGTCATTCGTTGTGTACTTAATGCTTGATTCATCTTTGTGAACCTTAGAGTATAATTACTCGAGTAATTGTAGGCTAAACCATCCAAAGAGCGCTTAGAGTAGAGTCTATAATCTCAGTGGGTTTGTAGACAAGACCCTTTGGTAAGTTCGAAGAGTTAGGGAGAAAGCGCATACCACAACTTTAGACACACAACGCAACTAGAATAAGACGTGACACTCAACCATCAATAGGAGATAATTAAGGAGTAATACAAACTAAGTAAACACATATTTAAACTATCATACGAGCACACATTAATTAGACATAGACTCCCACAACCCTAGTTTAGATAATTAGATAATAGTAGAGTAATCGGTGAGAAATACCAACCCCCAAATCCAATACCGAGATTCGTACCTTTCCATTTTTCATAAAATATAAAAAGATAAAAATAATCTTCCTCAACCTTAACCTTAGCGTAGTAACTCCTACTAGCATTCCTATTCCCTAGAGAACGATATCAATACCGTGGCTTACCCTAATTACTACACTACAACGATTAGGTTCACTGCCTAGGGTGTTATAAAACTTGCTCGAAGAAAAGGAAGTTTCCTTGACCCCGAACGACGCGTGTAGCGTTATCACACTTTCTAAATGGTGGAGTCAGTTTCCAACGTTCACTGGCGCTGACATTTTGGCTTGATCGTTGCTGCCCTGAAACAAGGTGACTAAAGCGGTCACTGTTTCTGCCGGCATGTCGTTCACTAATAGTGCTGGAGGCAAGCCACATAACGACGACCTTAGTTGTTACCCTTCCTCTGATACACTTATGGGACATTAGTTTTCATATGTTTCGTTGACCAAAGGTTAGAGTCTTGCTGTGTTTTCTAACACCATTATCCTATGTCTGGGGCTCATAAATGCTTTTCTCTGATTTTGAAAACAATCGATATGAACGGCAATTGTTCTTTTGGCAACTTAATTTTGGTTGTACGGTATCCAGACTCTATATGGTTTTACGATACAGGTATTTGGAATAGTGATGTTTGTTCCTTTTTTGGATTGGCAAAACAGTTACACTTAAGCCTTTCCCGAAGGAAAGACGTATCTGGTCTAACACTTTAGTATGGTATTATAGCACGGAGGACATTACAACTATGTTAAAATATTCGTTCCCCTATTTTAGATACTGTTTTCTTTAGGCCTTTAGGGGGAAGGACGACTAGGGAAGGTTGTTTGCATCGTGGCGTGGCAACTTACTAAAGTTGCAGCCATAGCAGACCCGGTCTTTCTACCTCATTTTTTCTTTTCGGTGTTGAACATGTGCATAAGAAGAGTGGATGTGGTACTGATTGTCAGAAATTGTGATGATTGTCTGTGGATTTTGAAAAAATGGTGAACATTCGCAGCTTGATAGGGCAAATCACTAGATTTGCAGCCGCTACGGATGTTTTCCCTTTTTTTGATCCTGACCCTGTTTGAGGCTCATAGATGGTTTTCTATGATTTTTAAAACAATCGACGATAATGAGAACACAACCCATAGTTCTTATGTCCTCCGTGCTATGAAATCAAAAATTTTGGCTACTTGAAACTGGGTACGTCAGCCGATAATGAGCACACAACCCATAGTTGTAATCTCTTCCGTGCTATGAAATCAAAAAATTTTGGCTACTCGAAACTGGGTACATCAGACAATAATGAGTTTAGGGAGAGGGCCTACAAGGGAAGGTCGTTTGCATCGTGGCGTGGCAACTTACTAAAGTTGCAGCCATAGCAGACCCTGTCTATCTACCTCTTTTTTTCTTTTCGGTGTGCATCAGGTGCATAAGGAGAGTGGCCGTGGTACTGATTGTCAGAAGTTGTGAGGACTGTTCGTGGATTTTGAAAAAATGGTGAACATTCGCAGGCAGGGCAAATCACTAGATTTGCAGCCGCTGCAGATGTTTTCCCTTTTTTTGATCCGGACCATGTCTGAGGCTCATAAATGGTTTTGTCTGATTTTTAAAACAATAGAAATGAACGGGAAGTCTTCGTGCTATTATATCTTATATCAGTTGGTTTTTTTATCTTATATGATGTCTTAAGCCTTTCCCAGAGGAAAGACGTATCTGCTGTAACACTTTAATATATTATTGTTCTGTTTTTGTGCGATGTAGTAGTGGGATGTGATGATTGATAGATGTTCTTTGATTCAATTGATATTTGTTAATGGAGGTCCGAACCATCAGTTTGTGGGGCAATGACTGGATGGCATGTTAACATAATTGCTATTGTGCAACCACGTTCTTTGCATCCATGTCGGACCGATGATCCTTTTGACCATTTTAGTTTACAAATATGAGCCTAATGATTAGCTGTATAGCTTTTTGGTATGTGTTTTAATCAGCTTCAGTTGCCTTTTTTGGGGGGTTGAGATTCTAGGAGTGTTTCAATATCACGCCCCACATATGTTCTGTGGTTGCAGCCATTCCGTGCAATTTGTAACCGTTCAACGAGTATGGTTCAGAGTGTTTCTGACATCATTTGTCAGATTGCGCCAACCTATTATAACATTTGTAATAGGCAATTGTTGAACCCGATAAATGTATGAGATATATGATGGTCCCGGTTATGATAACAAGTGACCTTGACTGAAACACCTTCTCCGCAACAGTACTAGGTTGCTCATTAACAAACTGTTACGGTATTGATTGTCCCCTTTTTATAATGGCTGCCTATATTTTATCTATTTTTATTATAAGTGTCGGTATTGTTCGTTACATGTCAAAACCATATTAATAGAGTAATCTGGTCATCTATTCGATGGGTATAGAAAACTCAAAAAAATATTTGAATCAGATACATATCTAGATCCAATGTTTTGTCGCTTCTTTTAAGTAAACGATACATGTGCAGCTGACCATCGGTTTGTCTGTCAAGGCGATGATGATTGTTTTCTGAATATCGTGGTAACCATAGACGACCTGTGGTTGCAGCCATACCAGATCTGAGCCTATACACTCGAAACATAAATTAACTTTATTTACCATATTCCAAACCCCTTCTTGGTCAGATACGCAGAACAACAACCCACGATTTGAACCTTAAATGCCAGGTAAAACATTACACATTTGTTTAAAAACTGCTTACCTTTATGCCAAATGTTTATTGTTACTAATTCTATATCTTTGTAATGTTGTAGTATTCGCGTGAAGATGAAGATAATTAGCTTCATACACATGGCCCGTTTGTTACTTCAAATGGTATGCTTCGAATTATCATTTTCGTATATTATTTGTAAATATCAAATATGTCCAATGAAAAACGTACTTTCTTCTCTTTACTACGCGAGCGTTGTCGGCTACTTTTAAAAATAACAAAGCGCATTGTCGGTCAATTTTAGTAAAACATTCTATAAAATAGTTTCTGGGTCGGCCTAACGTTTCAGCCCAAGCCATTTTGTTATGGCATTTTTATTGGAACCGATTCCATAGTATTCTAGATTTATCCACATACCATACGTTCCCAACAGATGCATATGTGATATACCAACCAAGTGAACCTGATGTTCAAAAGCACAAAATTATATGTTGATTAGGTGAGCGTTGGCGATGCCGTGCATGGAGGAAATCAGTGACTGTGTGTCTTTCTTCCCACTTACTCTTAATCTGTTGCGGTTAGCTTCAAAAACATCAACTGGAAATCAAGGTTTCTTTGTTTCTTTTATTTGTTTTACTCCATTAATAATTAATAATAATACTTAATGGAATAATTAATTAATAACGGTTAGATTCAAATGGGTTATTGAATTTTTGAAGTCGAGGATGAAACCATGGCGATAGGGAAGTCGGTTACGGTAGTATGGGAGGACGAAATCAATCGCGGTCAGAAAATTGAAGGTATAAAGATTTCCCTAGAAGACGTTTATGTATATGGTTTTATGTATCCATGACTTTGTAAAGACTAATGGGTGTAAAGAAAAGGAGAGATGCACTGGACCACATGTTTGAGCAATTTTGTGTTTCGAATAACTTGGTGATAAATGAAGCAGGTTCTGATAGCGCGGGATACAGAGGTCGTTCCTAGCTCAGGAAACCATCAGTGCACATGATAAAGGAAAGGGAGTGGCGGGTGATATTCATACAATTGATCATAACCTAACTGAAGGTACGTTTGTTTTTATGTATTTAACTGTTTCTTTTAATTTAACTGAGCAACCAATTGATAATTGTTAGTGCATTTGGCTTTGAGATTCTTAGGCCAATGCTAATGGCAACCACAAATATTGTGGTCATTCCCTGCCACATCAACGTCACATCAGCTTTCTCTCTCCAAGACTACACTCAACCATAACTTGCTAGTGGTGACCACAATAACGACCGTAACTTTTTTTTTAAAACTAAAATTTCATTCATAATTTTATTGCTTTGTATTGATTTAACCACAAACCTACACATTTTATATACCAACTACATAAATATATAGCAACTTATCACACTATCACCTATATACATTGAAATTAATAAAAGCATTTAGTTGTATAGGGAAGAAAATAAAATATAAAAGCAACTTATCACACTATCACCTATATACATTGAAATATATACCAACTACAGTAATATATAGCAACTTACCACATCCACACATATCCACGTTTCTTCAATCTCATCCAAACCTTAGCCACAAGATAAAACTTTATCCTTCTTGATACAAATCTGGAACCATGAACCAAACACATAAAATATCTCAGCTTTGATTCTGTTCCCAGATTACATAATCTGGAACCAAATTGTTTCAACCTTTGCATAAAGATGCTCCAGTGACTTAATCTTCAATGAAGGCTAAGATGTTTGATCGAGTAAATGAAAAATCGAGTAAATGAAGGCTAAGATGTTTGATCTAGTGACTTCATCTTCACATGGGAAGAAACATTTACTCGGTTGGCTGACAAACCGATTAAATGAAAAAATGGGGTGTTTGATCGGTTGGGTTCGGTTGGCCTAGGGGATAGAATGCGGTCGACTACTCGGTTGGGGGGTCAACCAACCGAGCAAACACCTCCCATTAGCATTGGCCTTATAATCTGACAAATAAATCAGCAAAAATAAACTGTGTGCCTTATGTTTCTTTACATTCACAATCTTCTGTTAACTGCGCAGGTTCGGTTCCACCTCTCTGCAGCGTGTCAAGCCGTCCACGTGGGTATACCCAACATATATGGATACATAATCGAGGTATGTGGGTATAGGATTATGCATCTCAGTACATTTTTAGGTCAGGTCCATCTTCAGTAATATGTAATGCTGAATAAGTTTTGACTATCATTTTTATAGTTGTACCTCAACAGGTGCACCGAGCTTCTAAAAAAAAAGTTGTGCACAGAATGGGCCAGCAAGGAATACCCGAAGTGGTGAGTTATCCGATTATGCTACATACCTTTTACATGTTGCGTTACCGTTACCTTAAATCACCGATACATTGGTATGGTCTTCTTTTAGCTACTGTTATTATTGACTATTATGCTTTCTTCAATTGCTATAGGACCTCCAACAATGTACACTTACTTGGGAGACTGCGACCAGCAATGTCAACACAGTAACGCATTGTTTTGGTATGATGAAAGGCTAAAATCAGGTCTTGGTATGTTTCTACAGTCTCACCATTGCTGTCTGCAGGGCCGAGTCAAGATATTGTTGTTTGTTTGTGTAGCGTTCGCGGTAGGATTGCAAGATGGTCAACAATATGTTTGTTGGGATACATAAAGTCAAAGTGCTGAAGAGTTAAAGTGCTGAAGATTAACAAAGTACTGCAGAAAGACAAAGTGCTGAAGAAGTCAAAGTACTGCTAAGTAAAAGTCAAAGTACTGCTTATTCATCAAAGTACTGCAAAGCTTAAAGTCGGTTGTAATTGATTAATAGATAGAAAGTAATGTTTATCTAGAACTTTCTAAGTATAGTTTACTTGACGTACAAGGATAAGAATTGTAAACCGATTAGGGTTATCCTTAAGCCTATAAAAGGACCCCTAGATTGGCATTAGAGATATATGTTTTTAGAATCCTAAAGTACGATCATTATTTAGAGTTTTAGAGTTGTTAAAGAATCTGCATAATAAGCAGTTTTAGAGTTATTAATAAAGTTAAATCTTCTTAGCTTTGTTAAGTAAATTCCGCTTACTTAATAGAGATTACTCAGTGTTTTCATTGTTAATAACTTAGGATTTATCCGAGGTTATTAAACCCTTAACAAGCTATTTAAGTTAGTTTGGTTAGAGTACATCGATCCAACAAGTGGTATCAGAGCTTGTGTGGAAACTCTGACTAAGAAGAAACTGTTTAAACCTAGTTAAACAAAAAAAACCTAAAGATGTCGACTGAAGCTGTTCCACCCCCATCCATCACCTTACTAAGGATTCCTATCATTAAGAAGGGCGAATACGATCTATGGAGCATGAAGATGAGGCAGTATATTGCAATCACAGACCATGCATTGTGGAATGTGATTGTCAATGGTAATGAAGTTGTGGAAGAGCCTGTAGACATTCTTGGCCAACCTAAAGCACCTAAACCCATCTTGCCAGCTGCTACAATAAGGAATCAAGAGAAAGCTCTCAACATTATGTTGTCTGCCATTCCAGATGGACACCTACTCAAATTCCATGATGCTAAAGATGCAAAGCAACTCTGGGCTGCTCTCAAGATTAGATTTGGAGGTAATGATGCTTCCAAGAAGATGCACAGAAATCTGTTGAAGCAGCAGTTTGAAACCTTCTTGTTGGAGAAAGAGAAAGCCTTGATGTCGCCTATGATGATTCCAAAATCTTCTTAGTATCTTTGAGTTATACAAAGCGAGGGTCTCGATTGAAGATGCTAATTTAAAGTTCTTAAGGAGTTTGCCATCTACATGGCATGTGATTACTACTATGATCAGAGGACAACTTGGATTGGACACCATGGACTTTGATGATCTCTACAATCATCTGAAGGTGTATGAGCATGAGATGAATGGCCAAACAAGCTCAAAGTCTCACAGTATTGCTTTTGTGTCATCTGAAAAGAGGGGCAGTACTTCTACTAAAAGTACTGCTTCTCCTACTCAAAGTACTGTTGCTCAAAGTACTGCTGCCTACACTACCCCCACTTTTGCTCAGAACTCACACCAACTAATACCATCCACTTAGATGAAGTCGTGTGCTCTTTCTTTGCACAACAAGCTACTCTACCTGTTACTTATGAAGAAGATCTCTCACAGATTGAATAGGATGCTCTTGAAGAAATTGATATCAGGTGGCAAGTTGCTATGATCACTGCAAGGATCAAGAAGTTTATGAAGAAGACAGGAAGAGGCATTGACTTCAAACCAAAACAGGGAATCACTTTTGACAAATCCAAGATTGAATGCTTCAATTGTCAAAAGACTGGACATTTTGCAAGGGAATGCAAGTTTGCTAAGTATCAAGCAAACAGGATGACTGAGAAACCAAAGCTAGAGTTGAAAGAAATTCCTATTATAGAAACAAAAGCTTTGGTTGCTCAAGAGAATCTATCGAGGTTGATTGAGTGCTAAATTTGATGATGAACCAAGAACCTCTTGTATGGTAGTCGTGGAGGATTCGGTGGAAGAATTTGACCGAGCACGACTTTTGATGAGGAACCCGGACATCTTGCTATGGAGTCTAAAGATGGTTATGGAAGCTTTGATCGAGCATGGAGTGAAGTGAACTGTTCCACTTGCTATGGTAGCCACTTCACCAAGTTCACCCCTATCTCTGAGGTATGTTCAAAGTGTCATACCTTTTATCAAAAAGTGCTTAATGATTATGTGACTGAAAGAGATAAATGTAGAAACGACTAGAGTCAAGTAGCAGGTTACCAAATAACTTTAGAGTCTATGGAAGCCAAAATAATAACACATGAAAATAATGAAATGGCTTGGGCGAAAAGTATGAACAACGGATTATCGGTTGAAATTAAGTGAATGGAAGTTAAACGTAAGATATCCGAAATTGAGAAACTAACTAAGGAGAGATGAATTGCTAGAAAAGTTTCTCGCTTGGGGACAATCGTGTCTTTCTCATGTCACTTATGTTAAAAACAAAGAAGAGCTTACATTAAAACTGGCCTAGGTTTTGGTATGGACTTTAATAGCATAGAAAACCCACCTAGTGATCAGGATGAATGTGACTTTGAGGATATAACCACTAGTGATGATGAACTCATTAATTATGTAGACACATCTAGTAATGAGGAATCAGTTAGTGAAACACCTCCTGAGTTTAAGAAAGATAATGCATATCATGCAGTCCCTCATCCCACTGGTAGTCACCAACCTCTTAGGCCTGATGTTTCTCGTTTTGGAGTAGACAGCTTAGAGTTTAGGAAGAAACTTAAAGGTCAATCTAGGTCTGAAACCTCAAAAGAAACTGTTGAAACACCTAAGGTAGATGATGTTAAAAGCCAAGCAGTACTTTCACCCCAAAGTACTGCTACACCTCAAAGTACTGCTACACCTTCAACAGTACCTTTAAGAAAACCTTTTCAACATACTGCTAAACCTTTTTGGGATAATTTTGGTCAAAACAGTTTTCATCATTCACCTAGAAGACAGGATAGGTTTGGTCATACACATAGAAGAAGAAATTTTGGACTTACAAATCAAAAACTCTGTTTTGTTTGTTTTAGTCCTAATCATTTGATTAAGGACTGTGACTTACATTCAGAGTACTTAAGTAAGTTCCCAAAGAACGAATCGCCAACCAAAACCAAAAGGAGACTAGACCAGCTTGGAATCATTCACATAGGGTTAACCATAGAAACTTCTCACCAGACTATAGGTACCCTCACCAGAGAAGACCTTTTTCAAAACCTCCAGTACCTTCAAATACTTTCCAAGGTACTGTTAAGCCAAGAACAATACTTTCTCAAAGTACTGCTCAGTTTTCACCAAACACCTCTTGGAATAGGAACCCTAGGAGATCTAATTACTATCAATCTAGAAGGCGTTACAACTCCAAGAAAGAAGTTAGATCTAGAGATTCTTCACCAGAAGTTAAAACTCAATGGGTTAAGAAAGAAAGTACTGATGATGAACAAACAATACTTTCAACAAAACTGCTGAAACAGGAATTTTTGATAAAGATGATTTTGTTGAAAAAGAAAAGGAGGTTTTTGTTGAAAAAGAAAGTTTTGCTGAAAATCCACCACAAGTTTTGAAACAAAAGATAATGCTTGATTCTATCTACAAAAACTGTGAAGACTACATACTCAAGGAATTTGAGTATGTTACTCCACAAGGGGAACACAAGTCAGTAATGGCTTGGGTTCCTAAAAGACACTAACTTTTTTATCTTTGTGCAGGGCAACCCAGAAGAGAAGCTTAAAGATCATCTTATTGTGGATAATGGTTGCTATGGAAGCATGACAGAGACAAGGAGATTCTGTCAGATTTTAGGCCATATTGTGGAGGAAGAGTTGCATTTGGAAATGATGCTAGTGGAGGAAGAATTAGTGGAAAAGGAACCATCAAGACAGGAAGCATAGATTTTGAGAATGTTAGATATGTGAAGGAGCTCAAGTTCAACCTTTTGTCAGTCTCTCAAATCTGTGACAAAAAGCATCCTGTGTTATTCACTGACACAGAATGTCTTATACTTTCACCTGAATTCAAGCTTGATGATAATAACTTGGTGATACTCAAAGTACCAAGAACCAATGATGTGTATAGTTTGGATATGAAAAGTCTTCACTCTTCTGAAAGAGCTACATGTTTAGTAGCAAAGGCATCACTTGAAGAAGCACATCAGTGGCATAGAAGATTGGGCCATGTGAATTACAAGAATATCAACAAATTGGTCAAAGGAAATTTAGTTAGAGGTTTACCTTCAAAGACTTACAAGAATGATCACTCCTGTTTGGCGTGCAAAAGGGTAAACAACATAAAGCTTCATGCAAGAAGCTTAAGGAAAGGACTGTTAAAGAACCATTGGAGCTGTTACAAATGGATCTATTTGGTCCTGTTTCTGTTACAAGTTTGAACAAGAAAAAATAATGCTTAGTAGTGACAGATGATTGCAGTAGATTCAGTTGGGTATTTTTCTTGGGATTTAAAGATGATAATTTTGATGCTATTCATGATCTTATAATAGCACTTGAAAACCAACTGAGACTGAAAGTTAGAGGAATTAGATGTGATAATGGAACTGAATTCAAGAACAAGCTTATGGATGAATTTTGTGCAAACAAAGGAATCAAGAGGAGTTCATGTTGCCGAACACCACAATGAGAATGGTGTTGCGAGAGAAAGAATAGGACTTTGATTGAAGCGGCCGAACAATGCTTGCAGACTCACACTTACCTATTCAATTACGGGTCAAGTCGTAAGTACACGCTTGCTATGTACTTAACAGTAGTCACCACCAAACCACGATGAAGACACCTTATGAGTTCTTGATGGGAAACAAACCTAATATTCGTTTTATGAAGCCTTTTGGATGCCCTCTCACTATTCTTAATACAATTGATAATTTGGGTAAGTTTGATGGCAAGTCGGAAGAAGGTTATTTATTAGGATCTTGCACCAACAAAGAAGGGATTTAGAGTGTACAACAGAGTCACCAAGAAGGTTCAAGATTGTCTTCATGTTGAGTTTTTAGAAGATCAAGAAAATCAGAAGGGTAAAGGTCCTGATTGGATGTTTGATCTTGAAGTTTTGACTCCTTCAATGAATTATGTTCCTGTTAGAGAAGAGAATCAACCTGTACACAATGGAGAAGAGGTATATTATGTTGTTCATGGAGTCCATATTAGACCTGATGCTGTTCATGATGACGAACCTAAAACTGTTGAGCCAGAGAAAAGTACTGATGAGCCAAAATCCTCATTGTCTGCTGAGGATCAAGCTATTCAAGATGAACTTAACCACATGCTTTTTCAAGATGTTCAAGCACACTCTTATACTGATGATCAAAGAAGAGCTTATGAGGAAGCAAAGAAAAAGAACAAGACTGCAGAGTTCACTTACAGTACTTTGGATGACAGTACTTTAGACCAAAGCATCTTGCTGCACTGATAAACACTTTGGATGATTTGGATGATCCTACCATGCCTGGCTTAGAAGATACTGATGATGAGTTTGAAGATGAAGGTATTTTCTCAAATTCCAATGAAGATGCTGATTTCACTAATTTGGATGATAATTATGGAGTTCCACAGACTCCTATCTTAAGAATTCATAAGAATCATCCTACTGATCAAATCATTGGTCCTTCTACTTCTGGAGTGATGACAAGACACAAAGCCAAGAGTTTTACTAAACCTCATAATGCTTTACTTAGCTTTGTCTATAAACAAAACAGGCTGAATCATAAGGACCATCAAACATGCGTGTTTACTTGATTTATCTCTCAAGAAGAACCCAAGAATATTGCTCAAGCATTGACTAAAGAGAGTTGGGTTGAAGCTATGCAAGAAGAACTGCTTCAATTCAGACTTCAAGATTTTGGGTATTATGTGATCTTCCTGATGGAAAGAAGGTCATTGGTACAAGATGGGTGTTCAGAGTCAAGAGAGATGAAAGAGGGAATGTTATAAAAAACAAAGCAAGGTTAGTTGCACAAGGCTACAGACAAGAAGAAGGAGTTGATTATGATGAAGTGTTTGCTCCTGTAGCAAGGATTGAAGAAATTCGAATTTTCCTTGCCTTTGCATCATATATGGGATTCTAGGTTTATCAAATGGATGTCAAGAGTGCCTTTCTATATGGCAAGATTATAGAGGAAGTATATGTCAAACAACCTCCTGGTTTTGAAGATCCTAAACATCCAAACAAAGTCTACAAAGTTGTTAAGGCTCTTTATGGCCTACATCAAGCACCTAGAGCTTGGTATGAAAGGCTCTCTACCTTTTTATTGCACCATGGTTATAAGAGAGGAGCTATAGATAAGACTTTGTTTATCAAGAGAGATAAGAAGGATATCATGCTAGTTCAAGTGTATGTAGATGATATCATATTTGGAGCTACCAAACAATCTATGGTCAAGGAGTTTGAGAAGCTGATGCAGAATGAATTTCAAATGAGTTCAATGGGTGAGTTAACTTTCTTTTTGGGACTTCAAGTTAAGCAGTCAAAAGAGGGAATTTTCATAAGTCAAGACAAGTATGTAGCTGACATACTTCAGAAGTTCAATTTTGATGCAATGAAGCCTGTTACTACACCTATTAAATCTATAAACTCATTGGACAAGGATGAAGATGGACAACCAGTTGAAGTCAAGTTATACAGATCAATGATCGGCTGTCTTATGTATCTTACTACATCTAGGCCTGATATCATGTTTGCTGTTTGTTTATGTGCAAGATATCAAGTCTCACCAAAGATCTCTCATATGAATGCAGTGAAGAGAATTTTTAGTTATTTGAAACAACAACCTAAGTTGGGGTTGTGGTATCCAAAGGATTCACCTTTTCACTTGGAAGCCTTTTCAGATAGTGATTATGCAGGTGACAACTATGATAGAAGATCAACTACTGGAGGATGCCAATATATTGGAAGAAGATTAGTTTCATGGCGGTGTAAGAAGCAAACAATTGCAAAGAACAACATCCTCTCAAGCGAATATGTGGGCTGCTGCAAGTTGTTGTGGACAAGTTTTGTGGATGCGAATCAACTCTTGGACTATGGGTTCAATTTCAAGAATACTCCTATCAATATTGATAATGAGAGTACCATTTGCATTGTGAAGAATCCAGTTTATCATTCCAAGACCAAACACATTCGATTAGGCACCACTTCATCGAGATTGTTATGAGCATAGGCTCATTAATGTTGTCAAGGTGCATACCGATGATAATGTAGTGATTTACTCACCAAAGGATTTGATGTTTCAAGATTTAATCACTTGGTGGTGAGTATTGGCATGATTAATTATTGAGCTACATTTAAGGGGAGGACTATTTAGTGTAAGTATAGTCCTATGCATTGCTTGAGGGGAGGATATTCATGTTTATTTGTTGTATTTGCTATTGTAAAGAGGAGAATGGAAAAGTAACGCTTTTGGTTTTATGAAAGTCTTGCTTGGAAAGTACTGCACACGTGGAAAGAACTGTTTGTCTTATCAACGTACCGTTCCAACGGTAATATTGAGGGGTAACTACTACTAACGGTAACTTTGTTATTAATGGTTGTGATTTTTTAAATCTCACCTATAAATAACTACTCTCCGAATTTCCCTCTTATATTACTACCTTATAATCTTTTCCATATTTCTCTCTCTTTCACCCATATTATTCATCATATCACTTTCTGTGTAAACATATCATCAATGGCAAATCGTAATACAATTTCAAAACACAACATGGTGGCAAATTTAGACAAGATTGAAGCTAATATGATCTTTCATGATATCATTGATTTTCTCACTGGGTCACCGATTAGTTATGCGCTTTTAGTGGAACCAGATATCATTGAGCCCTGGATTCAACAATTTTGGGCAACTGCTAGGGTTCATATGGAGAATGATGATTCGTATATTCAAGCTAAAGTTGCTGGGAGAACTGTGAAGGTTACTGAAGCCTCAATTCGTGAAGATTTATTGTTTGCTGATGAAGAAGGGGTTGTTCGTTTTGATAAGCAACTGATTTGGGATACATTTAGGGACATTGGCTATGAAGGGTCCTTAACTGAACAAACATTCAAGAAACCCTTATTTTGTCCCCACTGGAAGTATTTAGTCCATGTCTTGCTTCATTGTATTAGTGCTAAAAGTACATCATGGGAGCAGTTTGGGTCTAACATAGCATCTGCTATAGTAGGATTGGCTACAAATCGCATTTTCAACTTTTCAAGGCTAATCCTAGATGGAATGCTTTCACACATCTCTCATGGTTCAAGATGGTTGATGTATCCAAGGTTTATTCAAGTGTTCCTGAACAAACAACTTGCAGATGTACCAAAGCCTACCAGTTTACTACCTGTTGTGGTGCAACCAGCTAAGATTTTCACTTTTATGGCAAGGAAAAGTGATCTATTCACTGGAAGGCATACTCCATTAACCACCTCTATGATGGAGATTGTTCAAGCTATTAGAGCGATCTTTGCAGAGGATGATGATGAGAAGGTACCGCTTCTACACATGGTACTACTCAAGGTATCGCATCACGTGGTACCGCATCACCAGTCTTGCATCACAAGAAACTTCGCATCACTAGGTACTGCTTCGCAAAGTACTGAAGTTCAAGAAGATGTTGCAGTTTCACCTCCACCATCTCCACAAGTCTCTGTTCCTGATTCTCAACAAGAAGAACATTCACCAACTAGAGGAGATGAAGAAACTATGGAGCCTGAGGGTACAACTCTAAACAACTATGCTTTATCAAGAGAATTGACATGATTAAAGAAATCTTTTGAAGATCAAGCTACTCAGATTAAGAAGTTGAAGCTTAAGTTTCGAAGACTCAAGAATTTTGTCTGGCCATTGGTTCAACATCATCGTCAATGGGTCAAGTCTCAAAGAAAGCAAGGCAGGCCAGTTAGGCAATTTAAGAAGAAAACCAAAGACAGAAAGGTTCAACAACAATCATCTTCATTCCAATTGGGGAGGAAATTGGAAGATAAGAATTTGAATGAAGAAGCTGATATTCAACCACAAGGTACTGATGTTCAACCTCAAGGTACTGATGTTCAACCTCAAGGTACTGAAGAGCAGGTTAATATTGAAAGTACTGAGGAAGAAAGCACTAGAGTTCAAAGTACTGATGATCAAGGTACTGCTGATCAAAGTACTGTTTTTCAAGGAACTTACAGACAAGGGTTAATTACACCAAGGTTGTTAGATTTTGAAGAGGAAGCTGGTCCTTCAACTGTTTTAACTGAAGAGGAAGCTGGTCCTTCAACTGTCATACCAGAAAAGGAAGCTGATACACCCAAACCTATACATACTGCAAGTGATGATGAAACCATTGCAGCGATCTTGCATGATTTATCAAAGCCAAGGGGTGTTAGCATTCCAAGAATTACAGAAGAACAACCAAGAACTTCTCAACCTTCTATAGATCCAAAAGATAAAGGAAAAGGTAAGTTGGTAGAAACAAAGAAGAAAAAGAAACCTACTTTAGCACAAATAAGGGCTGCTCAAGTTGCTATGAATGAGGAAGCAACTAGAAAGTTTCAAGCTGAATTGAATGCTAAGGATAGAGAAGCTAAGGAAATTGAAGAAGCTAAGAATAGAGAAGCAACTAAGAAATTGCAAGAGGAATTGAATGCTGAAGCTGCTAAAATATTACAGTCACCTATTCCTATTTCTGCTCTACCAAGAAGACCAAATCTTGCTAAGGAAAGGAATGCAATGATGGCTTATCTAAAGAAGCAAGGATATATTGGATTGAATAAGTTGAAGTATGTTGAGATGAAAGAGTTATATGAAGCTGTTAGAGAAGATTATCATAAACAAGTTGATAGTATCAATGATTATAAAGATGATGATGCTCAGAAAGAAGAAGAAAGAAAAGGAAGCTTAAAAAGAAAAAGAAAAAGAAAAACTGAAGTTAAAGATCAACAGCAGTCAAAGAAAGTTGAGTTAAGATCTGATACTAATGATGAACTGAGGAATTACTTAAGGATTGTAGATTGTGAGTATTCTAAAGATGAAGCTGAAATGAAGATGAACAAATCTCCAATAACTACTTTTGAAGTTGTAGAGTCAAAGGATGGAAGTTATCTGATGTTTCACAGAGAAGATGAAAGCTTCAGGGTGTTCAATATGCTATGGGATTTATTGCATATAATAGATAGAGTGGATTTATTTCATTTATATCATGTGGTGCGAGAATATTTTGAACACAATCCATCAGAAGGATTTGGTTTAATCTTGCTTGGAGATCTCACAACTGTTTGGGAAACTGAAGAAACAAGTACTGCTGAGATTTGGAAAAACCAAGAAGATTGGGAGATTACTTGCTGGAGATTATTTGAAGAATCTGGAGTGCATGTTCTAGAGCTAGAAGATGGGACTATGATTCACATGTTAGCAGATAGAAGATATCCTCTTACATCAAATCTCATGAGGAGGATGCTGGAGCATGGAATGGAAGTTGAAGAAGATAATGAAACTGTACTTTTGGTCATCAAATTGTTTATCAGATGGACTACTATGGCTGATGATGATGAATAACTGGTATGAATCTTAAATTGATTAAATTTTTGATATATCAGTACTTTATTCAAAGTACTGCTGATCAAACAGTACTTTCATCAAAGTACTGCTTGCATCTTTAAACCAGTTACTGATTTTGAAAAGAAAACTTTTGTTAAGTGTTAAATATTTTGAAACAAAGGTTAAAAGAAATAAATGGTTTTTGAGATGGTAACACCAATAGGTTATCAATCCACCATGGTTACAAAAGGATTGGCTAATCCATGAGCAAACGGCTCTGGTAAAGATATTTCAAATCCGTTTTATAGTTGACAACTTGCTAATAAGTTGTATGGTAATCAACTCACCATATCAGTAATGTGAAGAGTTGGCTAGCCCACAAGAAAATGGCTTGTGGTAAAGGCTGTGGAAAAACCATTATATGGTAATTAGTTCACCATAATGAAAGAACTAACTAGTCCAAAAGGGCACTTTTGGTAAAGACAAATCAAATCATTGATAGTGATGATTTGCTAAAAATCATATGGTTATCAATGTACCATGATCTTACACATCAAAACATTTGGCTACTCCAGAGTTAATGGCTTTGGTAAAGAGACATCAAATCCATTAAATTTTCAATGATTCACCTCTCACAGGAGTTTACACACCGGAAGTGATGAGAATAGACCAAACTTAAACTCAATTAATGTACAAATTGTCTTATGTTCTTTGAAAAGATGGAGCTTCTTTGAATGTTCTTTGAAAAGAGATTGTTGAATGATGTTGTAAAGAATATTTTTTCAAGAAAACTTTGATGATGATATAAGCACAGAATCTACAAAGATAAAATTCAAAGATAAAGACAATCTTTCCAAGAGGCTAACAGATGTTAAAGATAATTTCACAAAGGAACTTGAAGTCAAACAAGTAGAATTCAAGTTAGGGGAGGATTGTTGGGATACAGAAAGTCAAAGTGCTGAAGATTAACAAAGTACTACAGAAAGACAAAGTGCTGAAGAAGTCAAAGTACTGCTAAGTAAAAGTCAAAGTACTACTTATTCATCAAAGTACTGCAAAGCTTAAAGTCGGTTGTAATTGATTAATAGATAGAAAGTAATGTTTATCTAGAACTTTCTAAGTATAGTTTACTTGACGTACAAGGATAAGAATTGTAAACCGATTAGGGTTATCCTTAAGCCTATAAAAGGACCCCTAGATTGGCATTAGAGATATATGTTTTTAGAATCCTAAAGTACGATCATTATTTAGAGTTTTAGAGTTGTTAAAGAATCTGCATAATAAGCGCTTTTAGAGTTATTAATAAAGTTAAATCTTCTTAGCTTTGTTAAGTAAATTCCGCGTACTTAATAGAGATTACTCAGTGTTTTCATTGTTAATAACTTAGGATTTATCCGAGGTTATTAAACCCTTAACAAGCTATTTAAGTTAGTTTGGTTAGAGTACATCGATCCAACAATGTTGCTAACAGTTTAAGCGTTTACCCCCATTTTCATACTCTTTGTATGCCTTATTCTTATTTATTTTTTAAAGTTTTCGTTTCGATTTAGATTGCTGCGGCTTTTTAATGACAATATTGTATGCGTTCTAGGTTCTAACGGTTCGTCGTATCTATGTGGATAACAACCTTCCATCTGTGAACGGTATTTCCGATGCTTCTAGATCGGATTTTCCTATAATTGATGAATTCGGTACATCTCAATGTAGTCTAACTAAAGGTGATGTTTGTTGATATTTTAGAATACACGGATTCTTATATCGTTAGAATTCATTTTGGTGTCTTTAACTTTTGGTCATATGCGGTTCCCATAATTTAGCAGTTGTGAATATACGAACCAATGAGGCCAAGTCTTTCACTAATCGTGATATCAAAATGCCCCCGTCGCATCGCGGTGGGTTCCAATTACTTGTTAGACTTTGATAGTTTGATCGAATAACACGTTCATTATTCTCAAGTTTACTAAAAGCTGCCAAACTTCAAAATACTTGCAGAGAGAAATTTTATGCATACTTTAAAAAAATATATATGATTTATTTCAAAGAAAAGATAAGAAAGAAAAGCGTAATAATGCTATTGTAATATGTTGTACCACGTCGTAATATGTCGCAATACGTTTGTAATATGCCATTTTCTTGTTTTTATTTTATAAGTTATATAACTTTTTATTGTCATATTGTATATTGTTTTTTGACGTATTTTATGTATATAAGAATATACAAAAATCTTATAAATGAATTCAATACGATTTATCAAAAAGAATATTAAATTAAAGAGTATACAATTTACATTTATTGGTATATTTTGTTTGATAAATAACTTTATAATCCTACTATCTTATAATGGTGGAAGACTTTTTTCTCCATTAAATGTTTTAAAATTTAGCAATACAAAAAACCAAGCATTAAATAATACAAGTATTAATGCAATATTTACAATTTATTAATTAATAATTAATATATATTTTTAAAACACTCATTTAATGATGAATATAAGTATTGCTAATTATGATACTTTAAAAACATTATTTCAGAATACAATTAAAAGAACACATTATACAAACCAAACAAAATAATAGAAACTAAGCAAAGTTTTACCAAACTTTTGTCATTACTTATAGTCCCTAAATGAACAAACTAATCAGTAAA
This sequence comes from Chrysanthemum lavandulifolium, assembly GCA_022545495.1. Taxonomy (NCBI): domain Eukaryota; kingdom Viridiplantae; phylum Streptophyta; class Magnoliopsida; order Asterales; family Asteraceae; genus Chrysanthemum; species Chrysanthemum lavandulifolium. The sequence goes on along the minus strand of CM040242.1, from coordinate 37,004,073 downwards.
GCTATTGCCAAAAAAACGTACAAATAAAATAAGTTATTAACTGAAAAAGTTTAATTTCCCGTAGTCACATCACGCGAGAGAGACCAAAAGACATCGGTGCAATTTATATGCTAAAGGGTGTTAATGAAGTTAAATGCCTTACACAGAAATCATACTTAAAATTTTGAACGTTATAGTCAAAGAGTTAGGATTAAATAAGAAAAACAATTAAAATAAGAAGGATAAAAAAAAATCATAATTATACATTTCAGATGCATCTACAAATATAAATGCATCTCCCTTTAAAAATCTCACTCTAATTTGAAATTTGTAGCAGAAAATTCTTCTTATTTTTCTCATTTTAGTTTTTATTTTTACCGGATCCCTTCCCTATAGACAAATCACATTTTTCTTAAGAATAGGTTGTGCAATACAATATCTCACTTCAAGAGACACGTTAAAATAAATAGCATAGTCATAGAATTACTAGATTTTCATATTTCTTATTTTTTACTTTATTTATTTTAGAACGACAACATTAACTATCTCATAACATGTATACTCACATGTTTTAAGCAAGATTAGAACCTCCAACTCTTTGATGGAGAAACTTTTGACGCAACATAAGCTACAATTACCAAAGGGCTCGTTTATCATTGGTACTCTTTGTTGTGTGAGAAGCACCGTTGTTGGTTCAAATCCTGCTTAGGACGTATGAGATAATCTGTAGCGTAAATATTATGAGATAATTAGTGACCATTTAAAAAAAAGTTACTATTGAAACACAAATCCTTTTACTAACTTCTCTGTACAAATCATTGATTAGTCAAACCATTAATAACTTTATCATAAATTTCAATATGGTTGAAACCTCATGTTTGTCCATTTATAAGATAAATTTCAATATGGTTGAAACCTCGTTTATCATTGGTACTCTTTGTTGTGTGAGAAGCACCCTTGTGGGTTCAAATCCTGCTTAGGACGTATGAGATAATTTGTAGCGTAAATATTATGAGATAATTAGTGACCACTTAAAAAAAATTACCATGGAAACACAAGCCCTTTTACTAACTTCTCTGCACAAATCCTTAAATAGTCAAACCATTAATAACTTTATCATAAATTTCAATATGGTTGAAACCTCATGTTTGTCCCTTTATAAAATGGGACGAAGAAACTGTGAAAAATGATATCATGAAAACAAAATTTCAATTGCTCTAAAATCTTCGTTCTTTTAAAAATATTTTAATGCGTACCGTCTTAGTCTTTCTTTTCTTTGCCCTGGCAACATGTCAAATTCCCTGTACGGTCATAAGTTCAAGAGTAGATCCTAATTGTTTTCTTGTTTTTAGATTTCATATGTTCATCATCAATGATATCCCAGAAGATGTTGTAGTACATGTCAACTCAAAAGACGACGATCTCGGAAATCACACCCTTCCTTTGGGTGGAACTCTCGATTGGTCTTTCTGTGCTCCAGGTTGGACACGTTTCCATGGAGAGTTTTGGTGGGCTTCAAAATATATCTCTTTCAATGTGTTTGATAATCATGTAGATAAATACTGCGATACAGAGGCAGTAATTCGCACTAAACATTGTTATTGGTTAATAAGACCGAGGGATTCTATATGGATTCGAAAAATAACACATGGCCTAGTGGAAGTTGGCGCTTTGAAAAGCCTTGGCCATAAGAAGCATGTAACAAGTTTGATACATAATTCAACATGATATTAAATGATAGTTTTAATTTAGTTTGGTCATCTATTTAGATTGTTTCTAATCATGAAAAGTATTTATGAGTTATGTGTATTATATATCATTATTATGAAAAAGAAGAGTTATTTTACATACCAAACTTTTCTCACATACCAAGGGACTCATCTCCACCATCCATCTAAAAAGAAATCAATGGCTAAGATTAAAAGCATTTTACTATTTCACATATTTTTTATAATTTAAATGTCTCTTAAACCGTTAATCGTTAAGTGAAAATATTTACACCATCGCGACGAACATTTAATTATCTTTCTATAGACGGGCATTTTGATATACTTTCGGAAAAAGAAAAAAATTTCATTTTTTTCACGTTTTTTCGTTATTTTTAAGTTACTGATTGCATGAAAAAAATCATATATGATAAAACACTAAATTGAATATCACATGTGATATTAGTGTTAAATCATATATGATACATATCATATATGATTTAACACTAATATCACATGTGATATCACACTAATATCATATGTGATATTACACTAATATCACATGTGATATTACATATCATATATGATATTACACTAATATCACATGTGATATTAAAATTAGTGTTTTATCATATATGATTTTTTAATGCAAATTTCAGTAACGTTAAAAAACGAAAAAAACTTAAAAAAGGTGAAAAATACGAAATTTTTTTTGTCGAAAGTATATCAAAGTGCCTATCTATAGAAAGATAATTAAATGCTCGTCGTAACGATATATTTTTTTCGCTTAACGATTAACGGTTAGAAAGATATCAATATTTGAAAAAAAAATGATGAAAGTGGGTTTTTTAAATTGTTGAGATTAATCTCATCCATTAGATCAAATAAAAATGGAGGGTGGAGATTGATCCCTTAGTAAGTAAATAATATTTTGTCCTCAAATGATCTTAAATCTATTATGAAAATATTGGTATGAAGAAATCGTTTGTATGAGCAACTAGTATGTAACATATATAAGGCCATGTTTGCTACCAAGTGATAAAATTTATGATAAAAAAACATAGTTTTGATCTTTAAACAAAAATAAACTTTCACGTTAGGAATTTATACTGACCAATCATTCTTATCTCTTCATCCCAAATCAAATAATATGACTTATTCACGCATATAATACTAGTTTTACATTCTTGTACACGCACGAGGTTTTGAGTTTTGATTTTTGTGAGATTGGTTTTGGGTTAATTATTCATTGCTTAATTACTTTTTCAAAATTGTATATTTAAGTTGAATCTTTTAAATATAGAGTGTCATTATTAAATTCCTTCAATTTATGCGATAAACGAGGATTTCAACCCGGCGTTGCGGCGGAGCATTTGCATACAATAGTATTGTATGAACTGAAAGCCTAGAATTTTTTTCTAAATTAAGTGGAGGGTGTTATTAGCTACATCAAGAACCTTAAATAATATTTTTCCTCTACTTATCATTCTCCTTATCTTCTTTGAAGCTAAGCGTTGTTGCAAAAGTGGCACTTTATTCACTCTCATAGGGCTCAGGTTACCATTTACTCTTATTTATCGGCATTGTGCACTTTCAGTGATGTATTTTTGTAAATTTAAATTGGTAAATATATAACCAAAAATATCTCTTAATGCCCAAAATTGCCATCACTTTTGTAATGGCAATTGGAATGATATTTACTCCTATTTATTTATTATCTATGTCACGTTAGATGTTTTATGGACACAAGTATTTAATACTCCAAACTCTTATGTTTTGATTTTGGACCGCGCGAGTTATTTGTTTCCATCTCCATTTTTCTACCTGTAATAGGTATTGGTATGTATCCCGATTTTGTTCTTTCACTATCAGTTGACAATGTTGAAGATATTCTATCTAATTATTTTTATAGATACTTTTTTAAAGAAAAAATAAAAGTATTTTTATTTTCTTAAATTTTAAATAAAGTAAAAACAAAATATGTATTTGAATTTTCACCCAATCTCCTTTCACCTTTCACTGCCTAAATTTGACTTTTGTAAATAATTTTTTTAGCCAATGGCATTAGACCAAGTGATGGTTGAAGAAGACACTGAAGATGAAGTTGTTGATGATGTTACCGAAGAGTATCTTATGTTTCACTATTTACCACAACGACGAACTATGTCTTTTTGTCGTGAGAGTATATATAAATGGTATTTTGACATCTAACCGGTTAAGATATATGTATTTGAATATTTAAGATTTTAACTATGTGATATGTTATGAATGCTTGACTTTTTATGATGCAAATGAATTGATTTTGGGTTCTTTTATTCAACGGCTTGTTTGCTCAGTACATATAATTCCACATTGTTATAAATTTACGATTTTCTTTGTTACACAGTATATTCTTATCAACAAATATCATGAAACTAGCCCCGAGCGGGCTATGCAGCTAGTACATGTATAATTAGATATTTTTATTTTGTAGATATGGATATTCGATTTTTTTGGGTTTGGTTTGATTATATTTTTGTTAAACCATACACCAGACCAAATACTGATGAAATAATTCGGTTCTGTTTCAAACCAAACCATACACTAATTAAAAATTTCAGTTAAGTTTTATTCGGTTTTGGCCTAGTTTATTTTTTGTTTTATTCGGTGTTGAACCAAACACTGAACGCCCCTACTTTTGAACAATATTTATTTTTAGTATGCGAACTCAATGCAACAATGTAAATAAATTGTGTCTCTTATCACGTTTAGTTTATTTTAACTAGGTCTTATCACGTTTAGTTACTTGCTTGTTTATATATGAAACTTTTTTACTCTTGCATTTTATGAAAAACTTGAAGTCTCAAACTGCTAAATTTGTTAACTCTCACTTTTTAAATTGGTCACAAATGTAAAATTAAGAAAAGATGGCAGACATATTAAAATGTAGATTTTCATAGTTTGATCAAATAACACGTTCATTTTACTCGAGTAGTCCTTCCAAACTTCGAAATACTTTGAGATAGACTTCTTCACCTTCTTGAGGTCCCTAGTAACAAACTAACAAATTATTAAGTGATGTTGAAAATCCTCCATGAAATTCTTAGGATGGTGGCAGTCATAATCTCATGCCTCACTCATGCCTCACCACCCACCAATAATATTATTCCACCTCATTCATGCCTCTCTCATGCCTCACCATACTTTTTTAGTGGCAACCATGATCCTATGCCTCACCATGATTCAATGGCTATATTTTTTGAAGCTACTCTCCATGATTCAACGACATGTATTACCGGTTTCATCCTTGCCGTGACGATGCTGCATGGGAGGCGGCGGTGTTGCCGCTCGGCATCGAGCCAAACCGAATTCAAACCGCACCTATTGCCAGTACCCTTACATAATTCTTTTTTCCCAACAATATTTTATAAATTATGTAAATGGTTTTTTACAATAATATAACAAAATTAAGGTAGCAAATTCGTAATATCACAATAAAATCATAACTAATTCGATGAAAAAATGAGATTACAATATGCATACACTAAAGAGAAATAATAGGTGGTAGGTAAGGAAAAATAAGAAAGAAAAATTTTTGTTAGGAAAGAGAAAAATAAATTAATGCTATCGTAATATGTCGCATACATTTGTAATACTAGCAGGGTACCCGCGCAATGCAGCGGCGGGTACCTTGTAACTAAAATTTTCCGGCGACCATATGGTTTTCGATGTATGAGTATTTTGTGACCATAACTTTATGAATGATAGTAATCTAAGTTAGGTTAACTTTAAATAATAATAAGACATAAAATTTCATATCTAAATAAACATAAGGTCGTCGGAAAAGAAATAAATCAACATAAATAGTTATAAGTGAGCATATGACTGGACAAAGGTGACACAAATAAAATAAAGTATTTCAATTAAGTGAAAGGTGTTTTAAAAATAAAAAGTTATTAGTGAAAAAAAGATATGGAGGTTACAAGTTTAATAAGTTAAGGGTATTATAAAAATAAAAAATTAGTAACTTGATCATTAATATAGATGACGCTTATAAATTTTGAATGTTACAAGTTTCGAAATCATGTTATAAAAATGATGTGTTTTGCTTAAAAATTTAAGATTTTCTTTTATAGAAAATCTCAAATACGTATAAAGTAGTATAGAAGTATAGATTAAAATCATAATAAAATCACTTTAGCTTCTTCATGTTATCACCACTAACCATATTGACGACTTGATTGAAAATTATGGGCTTGTATTTTTTATTATTTATGTATGTGGTTTACGTATAGCAGTTATGTTTATGTGCGCGTGTATGTGTGCCTTTTATTTTTAGATGAACCATTTATATCGACAATCAAACAAATTATCAAGAATTTCAGTTTGATTTGTTAGTGACTTCACCCGTGGTAATTTAGTCGCGACGGCGACTCATTTTTTTGACGATAAACTTATGATGGCATTTAAGATAGTTGCATTTTTTGTGTTTAGAAAGTTCAGTTAAGTACCCCGCACGTGACAACTATGTCAGAAACTTTTTTTTAACTCATTACTCAAACAACCACAATTATTTTCAACTTTTTTTTTTAAACTCCAATAAAACAAACAACCACGTTTCTATTATGTCCTACCAATGTAATCTGAAGCGATCGTTTCTAATTTTCAAATAAATTGAATCACAATTACAAGAATTTAAATGTGACCCACTGTTTGTTATATACAAATGAAGAATATGACCTTATATTTAGAGATCAACTTAAGAATAGCTTGACTATTAACTTATGACTTCTTTCATTAAGGTAACGAATCGTTATTTACTTTTAGCAAATTAGCCTTTCAAACATTTGTAGATCAAATTTCCAACAAAATTTTCCATCCAGCCAAGAATACATTATGAGTTTCATTGGCTTCAAACTTTGTCATCATTAATTACCCGGTCCATTCATAATGTCGTCCAACGTTTCTACCTTCTATTTTTCAATTTCCCAGTTTGCAATGCAAAATTTGTTCTATCAATTCAAATGTTTGACCACTTTTCTACTTTTTGGGATTTCTTATAAAAAAACTTCTAGGCCACATCTGCTATAAAAAAAACATTCATTTTTTATCATTAACTTTAAAAAAAAAAGGAAAAAAAAGAAAAAAAAGAGAAAAAAACATTCATTTTCTAGATCATAATTACATTATCTTTAACTTTAAAAAATGAATGTCTCATAGTTCATGTTACATTATCTTCCATGTACCATTCCGTAGGTAGATCTAAAAATAATAGAGCAAACCCCTTTCTACAAATGACATCATAAGTAACACAAAATCCAACCAACTATGATCATGGCTAGAAAATCACTTGAGAAAAAATATGAAACACTTTTGATCGAACAAAACAAAGTTAAAAAACTATCAATCTAACAAAACAAATTTTAAATAGTTATTAGTAAATCAACCTTAGAAAATATCATAAACATCGTTAGCTGCAAAAATGGAGGTTGAAAAAGCTGCGATAACTTCACGCTTAAACCGTCCTTCCATTTTGCCCGCCAACCAACAAATAAATTTCCCATTCGATAAGAAATGAATCATAGGCCTAAAAAAGCATAATTTGTCTCAACATAAGCAATAAAACCATGTCAGCCATAGAGTCGAACCCAAACGTACTAATAAAGAACATATATCCAGATTATTAACATATGTTGTTAGATCCGAACAACCAAACACACCAAGATCAAAACACCATAAAGCAACCGACGAAACACCACCTCTGCCGTAATCACCACGTCTATTCCCACCACGACACTCACCGGGTGGCGCCGCCGTTGCAGGTCAAACAAACACGACCTTTTTTGTCATCATTGTGTTGGTCAACTATGATGTTTGAGGTACTAAATACATGAAGTGTGAGGAAAAAAGAAACCGATCACATCTTAGGTTTTGAACCGGAAAACATAAACGCAAACAAAATTTTTTGATTGTTTAGATCTACTTTTTTGCATTAACAAACCCAAGATCAGTTAGATGCATAAAGAAAAATATAATCACCATTCGTGTTTACTCGAAAATGGTAAAACCTGTTTTAGGACGAACAACCTAAACCACTAAAACCACCAGCCAAAACCACCGAGTCCAAAACAACAGGCCAAAGTCACCTAAGTCATGTAAAACCGTGGTAGATTCGACGCATGTTGTTGGCAGTGGCGGCGGCGGATTTAGAGGGTGTTGGTGGAGGCAGTCGGTTATGTGTGATTTAGGTTAGAGAGAGAGAGATGTGAAAGTGAAGGGTGATGTATGTGTTTTGTGAATATTATCATTGTGTGTTAGAGGTTTTATATTGAATGACGGAATGTAAATCAAGCTTGGAGTAATGTTGGGAATTAAGAGTAAATGGGGTGTTATACATAGGCTATTTTATTACAAGAGTAAATAAATCATTACAAGAGTAAATGAGAAATGGGTTGTTACAAGATTAAATGAAAAATAGCTTAATTTTTAAGTCTTATGTGTATTTATTTATTTAGTAGCAAAATTAATACAATTATTTCTTATTAAAGAAATGTTTTGTAGTCTTATAGTTTGATCAATAACACGTTCATTAAGTAGTCCTTCCAAACTTCGAAATAGAAAAATGAGATTACAATATGCATACACTAAAGAAATAATAGGTGGTAGGTAAGGAAAAATAAGAAAGAAAAATTTTTGTTAGAAAGTCCTAAACCTTTTATAAAGTAGTATAGATGTTGCAATACATTCGTAATATGTCTTTGTAAGTTATTGTTAGACAATGATAAAACCCCGTGAGGTGTTATGTCTTATTTATCACAATTTATAATAGTGAAACCCTAACAAACCCTAAGCCCACAAGTCGGGCTTGGGCTTACTAATCCTTTAATACTCCCCCGCAGTTCGAGCGGCGAAATCGCGAAAGCTCGAACTGGAGTAGTAAACTAGAAAAGATAGAAAAAAACATTAACATAATAAATATAACTTTAGTCGACTCGTAACAAAACCGTACCTACGGTCGACTTGAGTCAACTGGTACCAACGGTCGGCTAATTCGACTGGTAACACAAACAATGGTCGACTTTAGGGACTGGTACCAACGGTCAACTTTAGTCGACTGGTAACAAAGCCGTACACACAGTCGCTGTGACTCCTCCTTGTTTATCTATCATTAGGGGACTGACACTGCTTATCTTTTATTATATGTTGATGATATTGTCTTGACTGCTTCTTCTGATGGATTACTACAGCGTATTATTGCATCTCTGCATAAGGATTTCTCTATGACAGATTTGGGTTCTCTAAATTATTTTTTGCTCAATATTAAAGGATTAGTAAGCCCAAGCCCGACTTGTAGGCTTAGGGTTAGTTAGGGTTTCACTATTATAAATTGTGATGAATAAGACATAACACCTCACGGGGTTTTATCATTGTCTAACATGGTTTCAGAGCGGATTTGATCCTCAGACCTAGGTGGTTGCGTTGAGCCTCCTCCTTTGTACCACCCCGTCACACCTACATATCTCAAACCCTAATTTATCGTCAAAGTTTTATCAGCCACCAAAATTTTGTTCTTCTTTCCGATCAATCTTAAAGGATTAGTAAGCCCAAGCCCGACTTGTAGGCTTAGGGTTTGTTAGGGTTTCACTATTATAAATTGTGATGAATAAGACATAACACCTCACGGGGTTTTATCATTGTCTAACATGGTTTCAGAGCGGATTTGATCCTCAGACCTAGGTGGTTGCGTTGAGCCTCCTCCTTTGTACCACCCCGTCACACCTACATATCTCAAACCCTAATTTACCGTCAAAGTTTTATCAGCCACCAAAATTTTGTTCTTCTTTATGATCAATCTTCATCATGCCTTTCTTCTATTGCTCAATATTCGAGTTTAGATGATGACGATGTGGTAACCTTTGCTTTGGAAGAGTTGCCCGCAAGGTATGATAACGTGGCCACCATCATTACTCATCAGGATCCCTTTCCCGATCTTAAAACCGTTAGGTCCATGCTCACCACGGAGGAGATGCGCTTAAAGGCCCGCACTCACGACAACGTATCCGATTCCGCATCCTCCTCACCCTTGGTCTTATTAGCCAACAACGACTCTAACTCCCGCCGTTCATCTTCACCATTGGACAAGGTTCACAAACCGTGCTTAATTGGGCAAAAGGATCATGTCGATTTGGTGCTTCATGTAAATTCTTGCATAATGGTATGCATGGTACTGGGCCCCCTCAACCTCACTCATCTACCAATCCTTTATCACATACTGACATGCAAACTCTACAAATTCTTTTGGCAAAAATGAGTTGTAATGGACATGTCGTTAGTGCCTTGTCATCTGGCCAAACTGCCCCTTCAAAGGCAACGAACCCCATTGCTTTTTACACTGGTCCACCAGGCTTTGGTCTGCCAACAGCCCCATCTGGACCCTCTGTTTATACGGTTCAGCAGCAGCAGTTCACACACCCGGTTCAACAGCAGCAGCAGTCCACATACCAGCAGTCCAGTCAGCAGCTCGTGAACCCGGGTCAGTCTTCAACAGTCCAACAACACTACGTACACCGGTTAAGCAAAGCGGATCCATTCACTTTTGTTCACTGGTCGACCATACACGCCCGGCCGATTCGCGACCGGGTCGATCAACAATTCACTTGCAATTCCCAGCTGCGGTTCAAAATCAAACGGGTATCCTTGGACCTGCACCGGGTCCACTTGGAGTGACAGGTCAGTTTGCTTCGGGGGAACTTTAGGGGCGGTTTCGGTCAAGAGACTATTCTACCACATGCATTTGCCACTCCCACCCTTCATGAACCCGCTCGTGGAAACTGGAATATGGATACAGGTGCGTCTTCTCACCTAAATGACTCGGTCAATAATCTTAGTGATGTATTTAATTCGAGTATTTATTCATCTGTTGCAGTTGGTGACGAGCACACTATTCCCGTCACCAACTCTGGCCATAGCATTTTACCGACCCCCTTTCGACCTCTTCACCTAAATAATGTCCTTATCACCCCTCATATTGTTAAAAAATTAATTTATGTGCATCAGTTTGTATGTGAAAATTATTGCACTGTTGAATTTGATCCCTTTGGTTTTCTTGTTAAGGACTTTAAAACCGTCAAGTGCTGCTCCGCTGTGATAGCACTGGCGACCTCTACCCTATCACCAAGCCTTCTCCCATTGCTCAAGCCTATCTCACAAGTCAGTATACGTGGCATCAACGTCTTGCTCATCCAGGAAGTGAAGTGTTGCGTCGTGTTATTTCTAATAATTCAATTTCATGTAATAAAGAGAAATCTCACGTGCTTTGTCATGCTTGTCAGCTTGGCAAACACGTGAAACTTCCATTTGTTAGTTCATTTATTTTAGTTCAAAGTTGTTTTGATATTGTTCACTCGGACTTATGGGCTTCCCCAATCCCGAGTCTGTCTGGTTTCAAATATTATGTTATTTTTCTAGATCACTATTCTCAGTTTGTATGGGTTTATCCGTTAGTTAACAAATCTGATGTTTTGTCCAAATTTACATTATTTCACACCTTTGTCAAAACTCAATTTAACCGTGAAATCAAGTCTTTTCAGTGTGACCATGGTGGTGAATTTGATAACCATTCTTTTCATAAATTATTTAACGACAATGGAATACAATTTTGCTTCTCCTGTCCCCGCACCTCCCAACAAAATGGTAAATCCGAACGGATGATTCACACCATTAACAACCTTATCCGCACCTTGCTTTTTCAAGCCCATTTACCCCCAAACTACTGGGTCGAAGCCCTCAACATGGCTATTTACCTCTTAAATATCCTACCCTCTCGTGCCATTGATAATGAAATTCCCTTTACACGCATGTTTGGCACCGCACATGAATACCACATTTTACATGTTTTTGGGTGTCTTTGTTACCCTCACATAGATGCCGACCACAAACTCGGACCACGAGCCACACCTTCTCTATTTTTGGGGCATGCCACCAACCATCGTGGCTACCGTTACTTGGACCTAAACACTAACAAAATCATTATATCTTGCCATGTCACATTCGATGAGACAATTTTTCCCTTTGGTACCACCACACCCACCATAAAACCATCCTACGACTTATTGGATGATTCACCTAACCTTATTTCAAACATCATTAAACTCACCCCAACGCCCACTCCATCCACACAACCATCTGTTCCTGAACCACCACCCCCACCTACTTCCCCCATTTCACCCGCACTCGACTCTCCACCTTCTCCCATTGTGGCATCCCCAGACATCCTTCCCTCCCCGCAAATAACCACCTCTCATACACAACCTCCAGCCCCCGTTTCCGTTTCCCAAACCCCCTACTGCTGACCCTACCCCGACCACGACATCGGTTCATCCCATGGTTACACGTTCCTGTGTCGGGACTACTCGTCCCAATCCCCGATACGCTTGTCATGTGTCTTTAGTTTCCCCTTTACCCCGATCCTATAAAGCTGCTTTCCATGATCCGAATTGGTTAAATGCTGTGCATGATGAATTTAATGCTCTTATTAAAAACAACACTTGGATTCTTGTACCCCACCCTATGGATACCAATATTGTTCGCTGTATGTGGTTATTTCGTCACAAGTACTTGGTGGATGGTACTCTCAGTCGCTACAAGGCTCGCCTTGTTGCGAATGGCAGCACTCAGATAGAGGGGGTTGATGTTGATGAGACCTTTAGCCCGGTTGTCAAACCTGGCACTATACAAACGGTTCTCAGTTTGGCTGCTTCTAGACATTGGTCGGTTCACCAGCTTGATGTTAAGAATGCTTTTTTGCATGGGGATTTATCTGAGGCTGTTTACATGCACCAACCCCGGTATCTTCAGCAACACTTGTATATTGCGATAATGTTAGTGCTGTCTACATGTCCTCGAATTCGGTTCAACATCAACGGACCAAGCATATTGAGATTGATATCCATTTTGTTCGAGATTTGGTAGCTGCAGGTCAAGTCAGAGTCCTTCATGTGCCTTCTCGCTATCATTTTGCGGATATCTTCACTAAGGGATTGCCTTCCGCTTTATTTGAAGAATTTTGCGACACTTTGAGTGTTCGGTGTCCTTCCGCTCAAACTGCGGGGGTGTGTTAGTATTATGTAATATAGTATATGTATTAGGCCCTTTTCCTATGTTCGGGCTCAAGCCCATGTCATTCTAGGGTTTATTGTGTATTAATATGTCCTGGTTTGGGACTTTGTAATCAATCAAAGATAATACACTTACAGTTATAACATTTGTTGACGTATTTATGTAAATAATCAAAAATCTTATAAAAAAATCAATAAGATATATCAAAATAGATATCAGTTTAAAGAGCATCAAAAATACATTTTTTGGTATATGTCTTTTGATAAATAAGTTTAAATTTTTTCTTATATATAAAATCAAAATATATTAGATATGATAAAGAATTTAAATGGACTTAAAGGCATTACACGTTAAGAGAAAAGTTTAATGCAGACTCAAATTTTTTTAAAGACTCAATGAACAAATCTTGACTATTCATTTTTATATAAAAACAAAATACTCACTTTCATTCATTTAAGTTTTAAAATTAAATATTTTTCACAAATCGTTAACCGTTACGCGATAAGAATCATACCATCACAGTTTGTTGCTACGGATGCTAGTAAGAACATGAAAACGACAAGGCAAGTTGTTTGTGGGGTTCAGATTGGTTCAAAGTCACAGTTCGTTTATAAACCTAAGGCACCAAGGAAACCTGTTAATACAAATAATATCTAAAAACATTATTCGTTTTCTCTACGTTTTGATATAACAAAACGTAAAATCATTATACGTAAAAGTTTACATAAACAAAGTTTTTAGCGTAAATCTTCATCTCAACATCAAAATCACTAAAGGTATGTACAATGAACATTAAACTTTGCAAATGATCAAAGAAATATTTTTTTTTCACAAATGTAACATAAAACATTTAAACAAAGTTTAATTTTAAAAATTATTTTCAGTTTTATGAAAATATTTTATTCTTAGAAAATAATTTGAAATTCAAAATCGGTTTTCCTCCCAAAATAACACACTCACCAGATTTCAAATTCACCACAAATAAACCAAAAAGGGGAGCGGGGGACAGTACTGTTAAACCCAGACGATACCCTTAAATAATTAAGGGTACCGTCTAACCGTTGGACGCTCAAATTTTTGTCACCTATAAATAGCAGATCAAATCTCACATTTTACTCACCTTTTACACACAAAAATTTTCTAATATATTTTTACACTTCATAGTTTCATTTCTTTGATCATAAACATTAGTTTAATTTCATTCATTAGTGATCCAATCATTCATCCATCACAAGTGCATGCGAAGAAAACTTATAGTCATCAAGGCATCAAGTGTTTTAGAGTAGTTAGTGGTCAAGTAACATTGTTACTTTCTTGTCGTATCTTAAAATACATCAAGTACATCATCATCATTCTTGAGACTTTATAATATTTGTTAGGTTATGCTGATCATAGCGATCTTGTGAGTTGAGTAGTTAGTGTGTTGATTACGTAGATCGTGTCAAGGTCGGGAGGATCATTTAAGTTGTGTGAAGTTTGTGTTAAGATTGGGTGGATCTTGTAGTAGTTATATTGATTTTGTCAAGGTCGGGTGGATCTTGTGAAGTGAGTAGTTTATGAGAAGATCGGAGTGACATATGGTAGATTGGTTCTAGCTAAAATTAGAACTCGACATCTAGCTTAGTGTCGGAAAATGGTATAAGCGACTTGTATGGTTTTCTTCACCTGAACGAGTTTGTTGACATAGTGAAGTGAACTCTCAAGTAGTACTCGAGGAGTGAAGTAGGGCAAAGAGGAGCTTCGTTACCGAACCACTATAAATCACGGTGTTACCTTTCTAACTCTTTACTTTTACTTCACTTTCATTATCTCATAATTATTAGTTTATATGAATATTACCTTGTGTGTTCATATTGTTGTCTATTGATCTCACATAAACTAAGAATCAAAGTTTCCAAAAACGTAAGATGTTAAACGATAAATTGGTTAAACTATTCAACCCTCATTCTAGTTTTCCACAATTGGTACCAGAGCCACGTCAATCAAGATTTTTTAAAATATATTGTATTTTAAAACTTGAATAGATCTATGTATTTCGACAATTATCAAGAAGGGCAATCTATGCAAAGACCACCACTTTTTAAAACCGATTGTTTTATATATTGGAAAACAAGATTTAAATCTTATGTGAAATCTAAGGATCTTGATCTTTGGCATGTCATTACCGTGGGTGACTTCAAACCTATTGAAAAGAATCCAGAAACTAAAAGGGATGAAATAGTACCCTATGAAAAACAAAGTGATAATTTAAAAAAGAAATTGGATAAAGATGATGAAGCTAAAATGGTAATAGTTAGTTCAAAGAGAACAAGATCGATCTTTTATGTGTAATTCGGCAAAAGAAATTTGGAATACTTTGCTAGTCACTTATCAAGGTAATAGTTAGTTCAAAGAGAACAAGATCGATCTTTTTGTGCAATAATATGAAGAATTTGCTATTCCCGAAGAGGAAACTATAAATAGTTCATTTGCTAGATTCAATAATATTATTACTAGTATTAAAGCTCTTGGTGAAGGTTATTCTAGAAAGAATTACTTTAGGAAGTAACTTAGAGCGTTACATCCCAAATGGAGAGATAAGGTTACCGCAATTGAGGAGTCGAAAGATTTGGCATCACTATCTCTTGATGAACTCATCGGGAACTTAAAAGTTCATGAAACTATAATCATGAAAGACTCCGATATAGTTAAGGTAAAAAGAGGGAAAATTAGATCTCTCGCTTTGAAAGCTAAAAAGGAGTCTAGTGATGAAGAATTCTCGAACTCCGAAAGCAAAGATGAAGAATACGCAATGACGGTTAAATATTTTAAGAAGTTCTTTAGGAGAAGAGGTAGATTTGTTAGGCAACCTAGAGATGAAAATAAGTCAATCCAAAAGTACCGAGATGATAAGAAAGGAAGAAGAGATAGAAAGTGTTTTAGATGCGGAGATCCAAATCATTTTATCAAAGAATGTCCTAAACCACCGAGAATCAATAATTGTACAAACAATACCCTTATCGTTAAAGGTACCTTCATACCAATAAAGGTACCATATGTGTTTCGAGAGAATTCTTCTTCCAAATTTAAAATTGATGTACATTCTAGAACTGACTTTATTATCATAGATAAAAAAAAGTCCAATGGCTAGTAAAAGGGAAGTAAAACACTATTATAAACCTTCTTTAAAACCGGGAGTTGGATTTACAAAACCCGAACTTAGATAAAAAAAAACTCAACCACCTAGAAGAATAAATATTTCTCAACCTCGGTCTAAAACACCGCAACCAGGAAATAACTTTAGAGGACAAATTATTTAAAAAACCTTCCCGTAACTTGGAATAATTTTCAACAAGGTTACTTACCTTGGGGAATTTGTTTACCATTTCAACATCCCAACAAAATGCAACAAATGCAAGGGATGTTTAATACTCACAACTTCTGACCCATGAGATACTTGGGACCAAATGTTTGAATTATTTGTGTTAAAACTAAATAGGAACGTCTCAAGATTAAAATGAAGAATTATATTCAAGATGGCAATCTAAAGAAATAATGTTGGGATGATGATATCCAAGAAGACTTAAAACAACTCTTCAATCACTATGTATGGATACTTGATTCATCTCCCATAAAAGAGACACATGTCGGAACTAAGTGGATACATAATGGGAATATTAAATATCCCATGAAGAACGTACACACTCATTAAGGTACGCTTTCTTATTATCTCCACTTATTGGTCAATGCTTAGATTATGTAGCGTATATAGTCTCTAGTATAGTATAACATTATGTCTAGGTATGTATGTGCTTTTAAATTATTAGTTTTTCTTAGATATTTAGGATACTTATATTCACGGAAACTTATCTCATATATAATGAAGAAAGTGATTCCGTGAAGATATAATGCATTTTGCATTATATCTAACGGCATGTAGACTCGATAGTTTGTATAGTATCAATCTTTTGAAAGGGTAAATGTATCATTCGATACAAAAGAAATGCTATATACTTAGAATAGTATTCTAAGAGAGTTAGTATAGAAACTATTGTCTATATTAACTCTAACTGATCGAGAGAGTATGTGGATTGAGATAATGGTAAATGTGCAACATTTACTATCTCCACTATCGAAGCTGCATAAGAGAAAGCGCCGGAAAGGCATGAAATTAATCATTACGAATGATGCAAAGTCCCATATCAACCTCTATGTCTCTACGATCATGTAAATGTCTTTACGATCATTTGCTTTATTGTCTTCTCACTCAACAACCCCTCGTGGCCTGTATTATATTGAGTCTCGATGCTTCCTCCAAAATCTATAACCCTCTTCTCACAACCACGTCTTTAACGTCTAAAACAACATCGTCAATACATCCACAAGATCGACAATATTTTAAGGACGATCAATTTACTTAACAGAATTGAAAGCCAATTCCTTTTAAAAGGAGTTGTTGAAAGCTATTCAACAACGTCCTAATAAAGAAGCTATCACAAAAACAATCCGTCAGAAAACAACGTCATATCCACTCCATTCCTTTATTGACAACTTAAATAATTCATTCGAATTATTTAAGAAATTTTGATTCGCAAAAAGCAATTAAAGGTCAATTCATCTCGTAAAAACTCATCCGGAAACTCTCATTCATCAAGCTTCATATCATTCCTAATGAATTCGTACAAAGATCCAATAGCAGTTGTTTTGCATCTTCTTATGAAATCAAAATTCAGTCAAAACTAAAGATTTTGTCAAAACACAAGGATGATACCATTAAATCCAATGGCACCCTTAAATAATTAAAGGTACCGTGGTACCGTCCAACTCAAAAGGGGATATCAGCAACCCAAACAAAACTTCTTCACTCTTTTCATACAATTCTTCTGCAGAACTCGAAACCTTCATCCAAAACCACCCAAAAATCTATAGCAAAACATCTCTTATAGTCAATTCAAGCAAGATTAAACTTGTCTTTGAATAATTCATTGTCAATTGTAAGTTTTCCTCATTTAATTTCTTCAATTAATGATAAACTCATCTAGGGTTTGTAATAAAATTGAATTGAGGATTCTTATTTTTGTTATAAGTATAAACAATTGAGACTAAAATTTCATAACATTTGACCAATGTGATTCCTTTGCACACTGAATTGAGGTTTCAACAAAAAATTGATGATTTTCCAAAATCTCCAAAAACCCAATTCAAGATTTCATCAAATATAACTTTAGAAACATTGTTGAAACTTTTGATACTGTTAATAATGTCTAAAAACTATTTTATAATCATGAGTTACAAACTATTGATAATGAACAAGATTATGCATACTAGGTCACTAGTTTTACAAACACAAGTAATATAGAAAGAGATGAAGGCGATTGAACAAGTAAACAAGCACACATACACGATAAGAGTAGCACGGTTAGGCGTAGGAATATGTGTGAAAGAGAAAACTTGAACAACCAACCCTCAATGAGGGTTTACAAAATATTTATAGGAGGAAGCTAGGCAACACTCCTAGTTCCCATCCTTTCTTATATGGGCTTGGGCCTAAGCTTATGGGCCTTCTACATAAGCTAGACCTTAAACAAACATAAAGGCCATAATAAGCTACCTATTACATATGAAATATAAATACTTGAAATCTGGTTTAGGAGTGATTCCAACAATCTCCCCTCAGTATATATGAATGTAAGCGGTGAAGGCGTTGATGTAATAGTAGCTTTGGCGTCTTCGACATTCTTCTTTCTTGTGAGAAAAATTGCCTTGAATCGAACAATCTCCCGGTGTAGAGATAGTTTTCTTTGAGCGGTTTTGCTTTGGCGTCATCTTAAACTTTGTTCTTTGATCATTGTTCTTTGTGGTGAAAGTGATAGTATGTTGTTATGCGCATCAAGTGCGCCTCAGTGCCTTGTTGCTCGGTGTCTCCGTCATTCTTCAACATGCTCACACGCTCTTTGATGTTGGAAATCAATCTTGATGAAGTTCTTTAAGTCTTTGACTTTGTAGATTCTTTGATTTGATGAAGAATCATTACATTGTTGTGTTGCATTGAATAGAACTTCCATTAGTGATGATGTTGGCGTGAGCATGAGAAGAATCGACACGATCATTCCGCTCGGAGCTTCCATAAGAAAAAACATTTCAAGCGGTTAGTAATAAGCGGTTCCGGCACTTACAAGTTTGAACTTGAGAGTGTTAACGACATAGTGTGAAAACACAACTCTAATTCTTACAAAGGCCGTTCTGAGCTGGAGTCCCACAAGTGAGATAACGCGATGTCAGAAGTACATCTGATTCGAGATAGTCGTTGAGGTACACGAAGCATCACCTCACGACTGTAGACCGTTTGAGACACACTCCGCGTAATCCACGGGGAGTTACAGTGACTTCTTTGTCGGGGTTTTGATGTTGACCACGGCGGGTTTCCATTCAATCACGAGGATCACGGATGTGAACCTCTCATAAATGTTCTCGACAGTTGCTAAGATCATGAAGGACTCGATATGAACCAGCGAATCAAAGATCTTATTTGTTGATCAACAAGTGATGAAATGTCAAGTGTTCCTAAGAGATCTTTTGATGAATCTCGTGGCTCTAGACTCAATAGTGCGTTTTGGTTTTCTGGCGGAGACTAGGGAGGGTCTCCTTCTTCAATACCGGCGATCTCTAAGAAAGCCAATAGTTTACGTAGGGTTCCTGTGAGAATGAAACAAGCTTACATTGAGAGAAACTTGAGTGGCTAAGAAGGTTTAGTGCATGCGTCCTTTGGGTCCATGACGACTTTTAATCTTCAATACCGGTGTCACTAAGTGACAACCGGTAGCATATGAATTGAACCGATTATGCGCCTAAGTTGAATAATCGGAGGCTATTTCTTTTCACCCTTTACTTTACATTTCTTTTGATTCTTCAACTCCTTCTTTCTCGATTCTCATTTCTCCTTTTA
Organism: Chrysanthemum lavandulifolium; assembly: GCA_022545495.1. Classification (NCBI taxonomy): domain Eukaryota; kingdom Viridiplantae; phylum Streptophyta; class Magnoliopsida; order Asterales; family Asteraceae; genus Chrysanthemum; species Chrysanthemum lavandulifolium. The sequence goes on along the minus strand of CM040242.1, from coordinate 36,984,366 downwards.
CAATCATACCTAAGGACTTCTAAGTACTAACTATTTGTGATGTCCTTGGGTAGATCCCTCCGACTCTGGCGGATCATAGAACAGTTATTCCTAACCTTAGTCACCTTATAACTCCATGACTAACCTATGTTGCCATTAAAACCACGGTTTGTGAAAAATCTCTCAAATGGTTTGTAAATGAAAACATGTTTGAACCACTTTGTGAGAGATAAGGTTTTGCATAAATACTCCCCTCCACATGTGCTTAATAGTTTTAATGGTTAAATGCACGGTGAGGAAAAGCGCACATTTTGAATTGATCCACTCGAGATAGACAATCCCCATGAGACACGGTTCGTTGCGTAGTTAAAGAGTTACATTGTCGGTTTTAGGTGACAACTAGCTCTAATAACTACCTTGAAGGTGTAGACAAACCTCGAAGGTTGTCATACCCGTCGAGTTCATGTCTATCAAGAGTTTCTCGAATGGTACATTCTACTTGGACAAGTCCTTTGCGAGACACGTTTACATTACTAGCGAACTAGCTTGAAATTATTACCCGTCCGGGACAAGTCTTTTCGAGTTACAAACAGTTTAGTACCGTCAATTCGTTGGTTAAGTCACGAAGTACCTGATTCATTTGCATTTTGTACAACATATTTCTTATCACACAATTTTCTCCCCTCAAAATGGCATATAAAATGTTATTTTGAGCGGTTGACAATAAATATGACCATTTCGAGTGTTGCGGGAAGATGACCACTATGAACAATTTGTGAACAAAGTTTTAATTCAAATACTCCCCTCGACAAGTGATATAAGCGGTTGAGGTTTTGAAAATCATATGGGAAGTACTTGTGTTTTGAGCAAAACCTTGAAAAATGAAAGGTTTGATAGGTTTTACTCAAAATAAAGCTTTCGCTCCTTTTATAAGGATTGTGGCAGGGCGTACCACGGGGTCCTTTCTTGACAATTACGGGTTGTACCTTTGTTATGTGTGCACAAGCCATAGACATATATAATCATACATCCAAATATGTAATGAAAGAACCAATTCAAGGGTACCGGGAAGTGCGGTGATGTTCCCGAGTGCGCAGGCGTTGAAAGCGGTTATGTTAATCTGGGTGACCACCAACATATCTCTCCAATCGTGCAGGCGATCCGTCGAACAACCTTTCATCAATCATTGTGATGATTAGTCTCACATCCCTCCTTTCACGAGAATTCCGGTAGCTTAGGAGACCCAATTTTCGGTATATCCTTCAACATGTCGCCAATCCATCCCTAACCGACTTCAAAGTATGATCCCAATTTACGAAGTTCACTACGCGCCATTAAGCGGTTTCTTTGAAGTTCACTGCGGTAAACAACTCGAATGGTTTCTTGATGGCGTATATTGAGTTAGGCGATTGATGTCGGGAAGATCAAGCGTTGGAGGAGTGAGGTTGACACGCGTCGATAAGATTCAACGACCGGTGGATATCTTCTACGTTCTTTGATCACGATCGTCTAATGAAGATGAGAATTGACTTGATAAATTCACGTTGAACTTGATCGAGAATTGTCTCATCGACCACATACTTTGGCAAGGTACATGTCTTGATGTCGTTGAGGATAAATTCTCAAAGTCGACTTCGGAGAATGCATAGTCTGTTCATCTTGTCGTTTGACTATGATATTCTTCAAGAAGGTGTAGTCCCACTTAGACTTGAGATCAACGTGTTTGATGGCCACGATGTCCTTAGAAGCTGTACCTGCGTGTTGAGACTTGAACCGGGCGACACGTAGTAGATTCTTGGCGTTCGGGCCAATGATGAATCCCATACAATGCATCTCGGTCGTATTCTTGCGTTGTCGAGAAAACAAGCGATTTGCGTTCCTCGATAGCTATGCGGTTTGAGTAAATAGCCGTTGGGAATGGAAGAGTCAACGATGTAGCGTATTTTCGTGAACCATCGCTACCGTGTAAAGAAAATCGGGTCTCTGTTAAAGAAGTATCGAAAGGAATCCGTGGTTCATCTGTTTGGCCAATGGTCGGTGGGGTTTGGTCAATCGGTGTAGTATGGAGGTTGTCCCTTTGTGTGAAGTCAATGTTTGCTTCGGATTGAGCCAATCCATGTTGTTAGACATAGCTCGGCGATGTTCTCAAGATGATATTCGACCTCGAGGCGCTTTCGGTGTCTTTTAGAAGTTGAAATGCTTCATTCTTGATTCGCTTCAACTCGTTTCGTCATTTTCTTCACATGGAACTTTTCTTGCAAAAGTTTTGCGTGCTCAATGTAGAACCGTCTACAAGTCTTGACCTTCATCGGGGTAGGGAGTTTGATTGACAAGTGTGGAGAACCATTCAAACTCTTGGTTTTATCGTCATCTAGCCATGATCGACTTGGTGAGTCGTCTTCTTCTTCTTTTGGAAGGCCTTGATGATGATTACGGTTTACGCACTTGTTTGGGTGAGGTGGGTTGTTGTAGGGGCTCGAGGACCTCTTCATCGTCACCACCCGTATACTCAAAGTAATCACTGTTTTTGAGTCGGGGTGGTAACTCGGAATCGTCCGAGGTTTATCGATGAAGACCGAGGTGGAGGAGACTTTTGTTGAGAAGAAGTCCGTTGTGGAGGAGGTGGCATCGAAGAAGATTCACGGGGCTGTTTACGGCGTTTAGGTGCGAGTCCTTGTCTTTATCCTTATCTTCATCGTCTCTAGGGCGTTTCAACTTTCGCCTCAAATCTACAAGCTTCTTGAAGTTGGTAGTCTAGCAATGCTTGATACAATTTTGCTTCTTGAGTTGAACATTGCGGATCGTGGCGACATTTGTGTAACAAGCTTGGCCACCAATTCATTGTTAGAAAACTACGGGATCGGTTGGATTGATTATTACGGTTAGGGCGTTGATCGGATAGTTTGCTTGGCGATTTGCATAAGATTTGGATAAAGTTATGCGGTGAGCGACTCCTTTGTGACTTTAGGAGCGATATTACGAAGGTAGTTGTTAGTGTAACCTTGATCATTTCGTTCGGTTCCTCTTGGCGATGACTTTTCATGAATTCTGAATAAACTTCCTTTCTTCTTTCATCTTTTCATGCTCGTCATACAAATCTTGTATGTGATCGACATAGAAATTCAACTTCTTTTGGAGAATGTCTTTCTTTCGACTTGTTTGTGACATTCCCAATCGTTTATGAGCATGAGATATCCAAGAGCGAGGTGGTTTCTTCTTTGATTTGGATGATGATTTGGTTGATCTCATTGATGGTGGTGGTGATGAATGAGATGAAGAGTCGATGATGAGGAGACATGAGGAGGCTCGGGGTCCTTAGGCGGTTCGAAGTTTCCTTACGTGAATGTGTGGGACTTTCGAAGCAACTTGTCATAATCATCATCTTTATCTTTCTCGGACTTCTCGGTTTGGGGTTCTCAAACTCATATTCGATAGTATCCTCCACAAGCTTTTGTTGTTGCGGAAGAGTGGTGGCACGGATCCTTATCGGGTCGATTAACGCATCGGGATGCGGTGAGGTGGGCGACACCACTTGATCCTCGGGGCCACCCATTTGATCTTTAGCAAATTCTTGACTTTTGAAGGTGTCTAACGATTTTAAACTTCTTCTGTATGATTGATCCGGTTGCTCTTCTTCATCTTGAGCTTTCATCATAGGGCACAAGTCGAGAGTCTTCCTTTTCCTTTATCGGTTTGAGGACTTGGAGGTTTTGATGCTTGAAGGATTGTCATCCTTTGCGGTTTGAGTAGGAAATCTCTTCATACGTGTCGGTACCTTGAACTTTCGTCAAAAGCTGTCTTTGCGGTTCGGTTTTGGGAATTGGGATGGGAGTAGCTTCCTTAGATGGAACAATCCTCTTTGAAGGAGGGTTCCTCTTGGGAACTTCCTTGGACTCTCCGTGCTTGCGGCACTTCCAGCCTTGCCTCTTACGGTTCTCCGGTAGGTGTCCCGAAGCCTTTTCATCAAGGTGTCCAACTTTACCTTCTTTAACGGCTACCGATACCTTTTATGCGTTTCCGACTTTTGATTTCCTCTGTAAGAAGGTGATCGGGCAACTCGACTCCTGTTTCTTCGTGAGCGTTTCTTTGATTACGACGGATAGTATGTGCTCGATCTGGATGTCATGATTATCGGGTCATTGAGTCTCATGGGGATATCGGGATGAAGTCCAAGAGCTCTGTGATCAACAGTTTGGTGTATCGACATAGGAATTTTGGAGCCAAGCTTCTTGAGACAACATCATATCTTCCCATAGCGATGCTTCATTATGATGTCCTTCTTGTTGATCAACGACGGAAAATTTGCGGTTCCATGAGCTTGGGATGCTCATAGCCTTTATCGCGACCGAGGCGATTTGGTGATGATCATATAGAGTGTCCTCCATGGTTGAGGAATATTCTTGACTCCACGTGAGAGTGCTTAGAAATGATTCCTTTAGCTTCATCATAACCAATATCTATCAAGAATTGCGGGACGATCATTCGATGGGGGTGGCAAAGAAGTCGGTTGGGCGATGTGCGGAATGATGAGAACGACTCGTAAGTCATCGGGAGTGATAGTGACTTGTTTGTGATTAAGAGTCACATTCACGACATTTTGACCGTGATCCTCTGCATGGAATCCCGAATTGTTGAATGTAAACCTCTGGGCGTGGCGAGTGTGAGAGCATGTTTTGGTAGGGATGATTCACGAGAATATCCACTGCAATGAGACAAGAAGATTACGAGCATGTGAGGGTGTCAAAGTCAACCCTAAGGTTGTTCTTTCCAAGCTTTCTCGGGTAACCCTACGGAAGATATCGACAATTGTAAGAACTTCGGTGCATCCACATTCATTTGTTCGACCATGTCGTGATGCGAAATAACATTAGCCAAAAGAACCAACATATCGAAAGACATAATGTTAGTCAACGAAGGTCTTATTGTCTAGTTATTGAATGTACGGTGATAATGATTATTCTGAGTCCTAAGTCACTTGTTTGTCCAATAGTCTAATGGCGTCGTGAAATGTTTAGTGAGTTAGTTAACTTTAAGTTTTAAAGTTTATGTTATCACTTATTGTTCACAACATATCAAGCGATTAAGTTTATTAGTGACATTATTGGATTCGTGATGATATGATTAGTTTATTAACAAGTTTGTACACGTAACAATTCATAATGAAGGTCAATCCGGGCTTAAGCGTAGTATTGGCAAAGTTAAGCGTAAGCAAGTGTGAGATATGCGTGAGCGAAAGCTTACGCGTGGGATCCTAACTACGCGTGAAAAATGTTACAGCGTGGGAAAGGGGACCTTATCGTGGGAGCTTACGCGTGGCGTATAAAACCTTACGCGTAAGGCTTACTCGTGAGTAGACCTTATGCGTGAGGTCCTTGTTCGCATATCCTTCACGGGATCGCGTGGTCCCATTGTAGAACCTTACGCGTAGTAGTTATGCGTGGGATTATTCTTCGCATAGCGACTACTACGTAAAGTAATCCTTATCGTGAAATAACAATGACCTTGATTACGAATTTTAAGCGTAGCAAATCACGAAATAAGTTCATCAAATCATTAACATTAACACAAAACTTCATTTTAACAACAATTTATGGCAAGAACAATTATGGAGCAGTTATGCGTGAAAGTCATACGCGTGGGTCAAAACCCTAAGGGTTGAGATTTACGCGTATCACTTTTAACCATAGAATTTGCACCATACTATTTACGGTAGTTCTAAGATATGTTGAGAGTCTATAAGCCAAGTTATAACACAAAGTTTGTTGAGAATCAAAAATACCCAAAAGTCATGAACATTAAACCCTAATTTCAAATTGTTAGCCAATTAGTGTTTACGGGTGGTTAGAAACCTTGGAAATCATCAATTCAACAACACAAGAACCATAACCCAACAATCTTTTGACCAAAACACTTCACATTTGAAAATACCCAATTCGACTCATAAACCCTAATTTTCAAAATTCATCAATTCGTGTTTACGGGTTTGTTTTGATGGATAGAAAACATATCATTGATGTTTTAAAACATTTTGACATTATCTTTTTAGCCACAAACACATAACACATGATCATGTGTTCATACGCATAGCGTAGAACACAAAATCACCATATCGATAATTTGACCGTTGGATTCTTTTGAAAATCAAAACCAATGTTTAAAAACATGTTAGAAACATTAAACAACTTACAAATGATGATCAAAAACACGAAATTCTTGAGCAATTTTAGGCGTAGGATCTTGTTAGGTTTAGAGTAATAAATGTGAAGTGAAAGTTAGGTGGGGGTATTTTATTAAAATTAACTTTAACATTTTGTGAGTTTTGGTCCCTCCACTTTTCCTTTTTCAAACAAAGCCATTTAACTTCCATTTTGGTTACCAAACAAAGTTTTTAGGAAAGAAACTTGTGACACTCCCCTCGACTTAAGAAATAATGAAAAGTTATTAATTTTAGTCAGGGTGTCATTGTACGAAAAATTCACCACCATTGTTAAAAGAAACAACGGGATATGATAACATGCAAGTACGAGATGTTTTGAAGCAGTTAAAGTTATAATTTTCTCCCCTCAACACTTGATCGTAAAAATCTTGAATTTTGAAAGATTATAGTGTTGAAGGAAGAAATGTACTTGCCATGTTGAAAGATTATAGATTAGAAGAATATTTTTGTTGTTTTATAAGATTTTATATTTTTGTATTTTGTTTTGAAAAATTTATTTACAAAGGATGTTTTGGTGTTTGACGGTTTTTAAGGCTTTTTAGAGGTCATCAATTCCTCTTGAGTCAAACACCTCATACCAATCCGGTGGACCAACTCATTAAACCTAGCGGGAGGCAAGGCTTTGGTGAGAAGATCGCCAATTGGTATTCATACCCATAAAGTATAATTCAACGGTACCACATTCCACGTGGTCCTTGATGAAATGATAGCGAAGATCGATGTGCTTTGATTTGAGTCTTGAGCGGGTTGCGAGATCGCAATGGCACTCCGATTGTCGCGATACATCGGGATTACATCGAATCGTAACCATAGTCTTTGAGTTGTGTTCTCATCCGGATGACTTGAGCACAACACGCGGACATGGCTACATATTACTGCTTGGTTGATGACGCGATGTACAATCCTGCTTCTTTGATTGCCAAGACACGGTTTATCACCAAGAAATTGTAGAGCTCTGAAGTACTTTTCCTTGAGTCTAAGCATCCTGCGTGATCGGCGTCTGGCGATTAGTTCAAAACGAGAATCCTTGGATACGGATCCCAGTTAATGGTTCCCTTGATGTATCGGAGGATTCTTTTAGCCTCGAGAGGTGGGTTTCGATTTGGTCGCGACGATAGCGGGAGCATAGATAAGCGGCAAAGACAATATCAGTCTGCTGGTTGTTAGATACATGAGGACCCAATAATACTTGGGTATTTGGTAGGGTCAACTAATTTCCCATGTAAATCGACATCTAACTTCTTGGTATGAGCCATTGGTGTGGCATAAGTGTCACGAGTTGTCATTCCAAATTTGTTTAACAGTTCAAGGGCATATTTGGGTGACTCAAGAAAATACCACGGGGTGATTGATGAACTTGCGGTCCTAGAAAGAATGTAAGTTCACCCATCATGGACATTTCAAAATTTTTCTTCATTAGTTTTGCAAAAGCGGTTGAAAACTTTTATGTGTCGACCCAAAATGATGTCATCCACGTAAATTTGAACAATTAAGATATGTGCCCGTGATATTGTATAAAAGAGTTGGGTCAACCGAGCCTTTGGTGAAATTATTGGCAATGAGGAAAGATGATAGCTTATCGTACCATGCAGGGGCTTGTTTGAGACCATAAAGAGCTTTGTTCGGTTTGTAGACATGGTTCGGGCACTCGGGATTAACGAATCCATCGGGTTGGTGACATAAACCGTTTCTTTAAGTTGTCCATTGAAAGCGCGGTTTTGACATCCATCGATGACCGTCATATTCATATGAGCATGACGCGAGAAATATCGAACGACCTCAAGGCGAGCAGCGGAGCAAAAGATTCTTCAAAGTCTATTCCTCTTCACGGCGATAACCCTTAGCAACTAGGCGTGACTTGTTTGGATGGCGTTCCTTGACATCAATTTGTTTTCCAAATCCATTTTAGACCAATGGCGTAGACCCTGTTGGTCTTTCAACGATTCCATACTTCAAGGCGTTTGAATTGGTTGAGTTCTTCTGCATGGATTCAATCCGGTTGTCTTTTGTCATTGCGTCTTTAATGTTTTAGGCTCAGTTAGCGGGCGGTGAGTGCATAAATGCAATGTTCACCATCGTGTGAAGGCGTTGTCTCGTAACGGTGGTTGATTCGGGTTGCCAATAATGTTAGCGGAGGATGGTCTTTTGTCCATCGGTGTGTAGAGGTTGATGTTGGTATACATTGTGCGATTACGAGGATTCAAATGGTTTGTTGAAGATTCCGCGACATCACGGTGCGGCGATCTCATTAGCAAGCGGGTTGAAGAACGCATTTGGATCAAAATCTGCGGTGGGGTACTTCATTGAGAATATCATCGGTTTGGTTCATCATTGTTGGGCGGTGTGTTCAAGCTGTTGTGTTGGAGTCAAGCGGTGTAGGTGCATCTTCAACGATGGTTGTTGTAGCAGTGTATCGGTATAGGAATATTATCGGGTTGTGCGGTGAGCAGTGGATACACACAGAGCACGTTCATCAATATCGTCACGAGCGGAGGAGCAAATAACCTTTCCATTTGTTGTGAGTTAGTTGGGGGCTTTGTTCGGTGATGATGGGGTTGAGGAAGTTTAAGCGGTTGTGACGGGTTCTAAGTTGTTATACTCGAAGCCATTTCCGTGAGTTCATCAAAATGAGCATGAATCGTTTCCATTACCTCCTTGGTTCGACGATTCAGTTGGAAACCTTTAGAATTGTCACGGTATCAATAAAGACTCAATATCGACTTTGGCTTTGAGCTTTCCAAAATCATCACGATCATTATTCGGATAGCAAAGGGATCCAAATACATGAAAGTGTTTGAGGTTCGGTTTATAGTTGTGGACAAGCTCGAAAGGTGTTTTGTTGTGGCGTTTGTGATCATAGAGCGGTTTTGAGTATAGCATGCGATGAATCGACACGCCCATAAGTAATCTGGAAGTTTAGCATTGATTAACATTGTTCTTGCGACTTCCACTAACGTTCGGTTTAGTCTTTCAACAACTCCGTTTTGTTCGGTGTCGTGCAATAGATGTTTGATCTTTGAATTCCCACTTTCTCATAGAATTCACGAAGGGTTTTGTTAACAAATTCGGTTCCTTTATGCATTACGATTATCTGGCGGTGTTGCGGGCTGAACACATATTTTTGTGAGAAGGTGATGATCATTTGTGGAGCTTGGTCTTTGCTTGAAGAAAGTAGACCCAAGTCCATCGTGAGTAGTCATCAACAATTACTAAGATGTAGCGTTTGCCATTGATCGTTTGCAGCGCATTGGGCCACACAAATCCATGTGAAGAAGGTGAAGCACATCTTTGAGGCGTGTTCCACCTTTGAAGGAAAATGAGCACGAGTGCTTTTCCCTTGTTCACGGTGAGCAAGGTGATCTTTTGAATCTGGGAATCGTGGGAGTCCTTCACTAGTTTGTGTCGAGCAAGGTTGGTGATGGTTTGAAAGTTTAGATGTGAGAGGCAGCGGTGCCATAGCGAGGATTTTGTAGATGTTGCCTTTGAAAGTAAGCGGATGGGAGAGGAAGCAACCATGTCTTGCATAGAGATAGTGTAGAGACTAGAGTTACGAGCGGACATAAGGTCATTTCCTTGTAGATCACGAATGAAACAAGTTTTCTCCACGAAAGCAACCTCCAAATCTCCATCACAAAATTGACCTCTTGAAAGCAGTTGTGACCGGGCCTTCCACATAGTAAACCTGCGATTTCGATGTTCCCATTGACATAATCTCCGTAGCCCATGATAGGCTGCAGTGATCGTTCCCGAACACAGCGGTGCCAATGAACTTTGCAATAAAGTTTGATAACGGTTTAAGGTTGCTGTCATGTGTCGGGAACATCCGCTATCAACAATCGAGAGAATGATCATATCACTGCATTACACACAGACGACACGGATGGAATAGAAGTAGATGTGGAACCCGAAATGTTAGAGGTTCGAGCGGTATATTAGACATACACACATTAATAATTTTAGGCATCCATTTAAATCCTAGTGTGTTATATATCCATTTACGCCATCTATAACTACTCTTTGCTTTAGTCTTAGTGAATGCACTAGGTGGTACTACATTCTTAGGAGGTGGCTGGAGCTACGGTGACAACAAAGTTTGCCTTAGAATCTAAAGAAGGCGGTCTACCAAGCCTGAGACTTAGAATGATTAGTGGGCCTAGAGATATTCCGATTCTTAGGATTCCGTAATCGAGAGATTATAGCTTTAGCAACACATTTGTCATGACAATCGAATTCATACTCTTCGACAAATAACACAAGGTGCATCGGTGAATATCAAAAGTACTTAACGGTTTAGCATTCGTTACATCACTATTTCTATTACATTTGCGGACCTTGACATCTATAGTGGAAGCAACATGAGTCTTATTCGAGTCCTAGGGTGTTCTTCTACTTTAGCATTCCTTATTGATCTTTTCTTGGGTCGCAACTTCCTATTCTTGATTGAGTGCTCTAGGGCGTGAAGTGCGGACGTTTGGAAAAACATAACTATTCTGTTTGATGAAAACACATTAGCAACTTGTGATTTGGCGGTAGGGATTCTAGGTTCACGATTACTAAGTGTGTTGGTGCTAATCTCTTAATCACGGTGGCGGAAGTTGTTCATACTTTCCTAACATTTCCTTAACTTAGAGATAGTGTGAATCAAATCTTGATTTTCGAGCGAATATTACCGGCAAAATTCATGACTTCTCTAGTGTGAGCAAGATAGTGATCAAGTTCGTTAGATGCTTCATGACGAGTCTTATTGAGTAAATCAAATATGACACCATATTCTGTTTAACTTTTGAAAGTTCTTGTTCATATTTTGAGATTTGACTTTTCAAAGACACGTTTTGATCATCCGGTTGCTCAATTTTAGGATCAAAGATTTTGCACTCAACTCGGCGAGTTTCTTTTGAAAACTAAGTTGATGATTGTGAATATCTTTTCACACCAATGAAGGCGACGTTTTGCATTGTAAATTTCGTTGAGTAATCGTTTATTTTCGACTTTTAAAGACTCGATCTGAAGCACATTATCGGTGTTCTCATGATTACAACATTTTCAACAATATCGGCGAGAGATATAATCGGATGCATATGGCAAAGAATGAAACAACACAACATTATGGACATCGGCCTGAGATAAGGTCTTCCAAGAGTCGATCAACATCTTTTCTCAAAAGTTTCTTTTCGTTTAGTATTAGAAATAGATGTTTACATTTTCTCAACGACCTTCATAGTTCAAGTTCCTTATGAAAATCCGTTCCCGGGCTAATGCACAACTTTTCAAGTTTTAACATTAGGTAAAGATTTTTCGAAAAATGTCTCTTTGTTCTCGCGCGAGCGATTGAAAGTGTTCAATTTTGATTTGAGCGATATTCTATCTCATGTTGTAAAATTTTGAGGTCGACCATGAAAATGTCAAAATATCTAAGAATATTTCGATTTTCGGGTTTTGAGTTTACTTCACTAATTGAAGGTAAAGGACCATAAGTTTGTGCATAATCTGTTTTGGGATTAACATTAGAAGACTCGGTGTTTTGATGATAACCCTTGGTGTGTTAGAAGAATCCGTTGGTGTGTGAAAGTGACCGCGTTTTATAATTAAAGGTTTGTTGTAAACAACGTTTTTAATTTTGATCGACTCTCGTCTTACGCATCTAATTCCTCTTGTGATGATATTCAACAACACTCATAATAGTATTATCAATTTTGTATTACTTTGGAAACTTGAGGAGTTGGTTTGAATGTTTTTAGTGAAAGCTTTGGTTTATGTCGACTAGATTTTTCCATATCCTTTTGGATTGGGTTTTAAGGTAAACTTTTCAATAGTTATTCTTGATTCACCATGTTTGTAAACAACAGTTTTAAACTCTTTAAGTTTGTTTTGCAAGCGATAATTTCTTCAAGAAGGTCATCTACCGATTCGTTGAATGCTTTTTGTATCACGGAGCTGTTTTTGACAAGTTAACAACTCGACCTTAGCTTTTGATTTTCCAAGGTGAGGCGTTAATTTGCTTTTTATGTTCATGTTTGATTGTTCTAATTGAGACAACAAAGCATTCTTGAGCGGCTAGATCACGCATCTGTTTCTCTAAATATTTTTCGTTTTGATGAGATTTTGCAAAGCGGCTTCAAAACCTTTTCACTGTTTTCTTGAGTTTTGAAAAAGTTGAGTTGCATTTGTAAGCATTCAAAATCCTTGGTTAGCGATGCATTTTACTTTTAAGGTTTGATTTAATGCAACACATTCGACAATTTGGGATTGTTGGTCTTTAAGTAACAGAACAAGATCGCGGATGAGGCAAAGGTTCATCGTGTTCAGCGTGAGTCACAACATGATCATTATTTAGATCCTCAAGTATAACCACGGAGTCAATTTGATTATCAAGGAAACCATAAGGTCATCTTGATCGTCAAATGTGACTACGGGGTTTATTTGAATCGGCGAGAATGAGATGTAGATGACTCATTTGAACATTCGGCCGTCTTGGGATTCGAATATTGACGGAGATATTAGTTCGAGATATGATGATGGTTTGTTCGGTGCACGAGACAAGCCATCGATGTCATCTATGGGCTGTTTCACTCATGTGTAACTCTTGCATATTAGCCATCAACATAACGGTTGCATTGGCACCAAGTCCTCCATATCATCATCAGTGCGCATACGCCATAAAGCTCATTCTTTATGCGTGAGAGATCCACGACTTCATCCTTAAGAGCCAAAAGTAAAGCCTCTTTGAAATAAGCACGCCCCTAGTCCTTGGCTTTGGGCATGCATTAGCCAGTGTCCTTCTCATTGCGGTTGTAGCATCTAAGACCATTTAACCGATTACGAGCATTTCCTGTTCCACCACTTGAGCTCTGTTGTTATTCCTACCCACACATTAAACCCTTGACCACCGCCCATCGGCGACCATAATCACGATTACGAACTTCAACCGTCCATTGTTCTAACAGCTTGAGTCCGTGTGTTAGATGAGGAGCGAATCGATTGTTGGATTTGTTGGTGTAACGACCAAAAGCATTAGCAATCATCACAAATCCTTGTTGCAATGCTTGAGCGGATCGATTTCCTCGATCGCTTCAACGACATATGCTTGAGCATTGTTGTTGTATGGAACCAATTGATTTTGTTGAGGTTGTTCTTTGTGAAGGTGTGTTTGAAGCGATTGGTTGAGTTCTTTGGTTGAGAGGATAATTACATTGAGCATACAAGGCAAGTTGTTGATTATCCGGATGTATTGTTTAGCAATTTGAGCACGGAGAATCCTTTCGATCAACTTCCTTTTCATGAGGCTTCAAGTAATCGTACAACAATCCATAAGTAGAATGATGCATATTCTTAAGCAGCGGAGAAAAATGACATACTTCTCCCATTCGGGACCAAGACTACTCGGGAACTTAGTATTCACTGCAATTCTTGGCATGATGATGTTGTGTTTATCCAAATCATTGATGATGTCGAAAATCGATGATGATAGGACTCTAGTGTCTCTCGGGTTCAATCATGAAGTGTTCATAAGCCAAGTAAATTTTGGATTCCAAATCCTCGATTGAGTCTGAGATCCTTCCATAAGAAGGCGAATATGATCCCACATTTTTGTGCGGTCTTTTGAGCATCAACACTACGAAGAATTGGGTTTGGTAATCCTAAGAGGATGTATTCCATTGCAAGTTCATCGACTTCATAGTGTAGAAGTTACGTAGCATTTAGATGCTGCTGATAGCAATGTTGGTTTGTTCATCTCTTGGTGGAGCAGCGGTTGGATCTCCGGGTACAATGACGGTGGGCATCTCAAATGGACCTTCAAGATAACCTTCTTTAAGAACTTTCCATGTGGCTTCTTGGATCACAAAACCTAAAGAACCTTATCACCCATTGATCGTAGTTTCTGGAGTGAGCATTGGAGGTCTATCAAGTGATCCACTTCATGAATTGATTGTTGGTGCTTAAAGCTTCACACATCTTTGCAAACCAAGTGGGTTCCTTCATAGTGTTCCTTGATGGATGTTGATTGAAATCATTTGTGTAGGGTTGAACTTGAAGACTTGGTGGTGTTTGAACCATTTGTGGTGGTGGAATTGCACCAATTTGTGGAGTATGTTCTTGATTAAATTGTTGTTGATAAATTGCTTGTTGTTGATTCCATTGTTGATGTTGTGGAGTTAATTGTTGTTGTTGTTGATGATTATAAGTGTGAGGAAATAGTTAGAGTATGGTGGTTGAGACATGTTGATAAACTTGTGTAGTAAAATGGATCTTTGTAGTCGAATGAACCTTTGTTGATGAAGTGTCCTTAGGCGTAGAAAAGACAAGAAACCAAGTAGCACTTATGCGTAAAAACACCAAAAGTTACGGCGTAACAATAAGGAGTTCTGGCGTGGGATTTAGCTTCTGCGTAAGTAGGATAAAAGCACTAAAGTTATCGTAGACAAAAGTTAGGCGTGAAAGTTAGGCGTGGGATTACCTTATCGTGGGCGGGTTTCTGGCGTAAAGTGAATCTTATCGTGGGATTTCTGGCGTAAGCTAATGCTTATCGTAAATTTAGGGTTTTGCCCAAATGATCTTTTACACTATCACGGTGCAAAAGATATCCAAAGTCGACGTATTTTCAGACTTATCCAAGTAAGAAAACACGGAATAAACCACGAAAATGAAGATCAAACCAAGGAGATAATTACGCGTAGTTTTAGGGTTTTACTACGCGTAGTTTTACTCGTAAGTATGATTTCGTCCAAAATTGTTTCTAAACCGGTTTTGTGGGATAAAATAGCTTCAATAACACCAAAATACACGAAAGTGTAAAACTTGATGAACCAAAGTCTCTAAAAGCGATTCTGAGTAGGATGATACCCACGTTCAAAACACGTTCAAAAACAACTATCCACGCATAAAGTTTGAAACTTTTGCCAAAAACACGTATTTTAACACCTTAAGACATTGAAAGGACAAGAATCTTGGATTCAAAAGTGTAAAAAGATGTTTTAAGCGAACCAAAGTATCAAGGTGCGTTTTAGGCGTGGGACGAAACCCACTTCAAAAACAAACACGATTCACCCAACTAGTAGGCGATTGATACCTTTGTTAGGTCACTAGTTTTACAAACACAAGTAATATAGAAAGAGATAAAGGCGATTGAACAAGTAAACAAGCACACATACACGATAATAAGAGCACGGTTAGGCGTAGGAATATGTGAAAGAGAAAACTTGAACAACCAACCCTCGAATGAGGGTTTACAAAATATTTATAGGAGGAAGCTAGGGCAACACTCCTAGTTCCCATCCTTTCTTATATGGGCTTGGGCCTAAGCTTATGGGCCTTCTACATAAGCTAGACCTTAAACAAACATAAAGGCCATAATAAGCTACCTATTACATATGAAATATAAATACTTGAAATCTGGTTTAGGAGTGATTCCAACAGGTGGAATTTTGCTCATACAACTGACGTCGGGCTTTGTAGAAGAAGGCGTCACTAAGACTTTTCATCTCGGATGGCCCGGATCGAGAACCAAGGCGGCGTCCCTTAAGGCGGCGGCGCCATAACCATAAGGTGACGCCGTCCCATCGATAACTTGGGCAAGACGAAAACCCTAATGACGGTGATCTGACGGCGTCCCACCTGTAAGACGACGCCATCGCAAGTGTAAATCTATATATAGAATTTTATTTTTCTGCATTTAAAGAGGTAGACTTTTGGAGGAAAAATCCTAAGCGTTTGTAGCCCGACTTGGACAGCATCTTAGGGTCCCAAACCCCTATTTTACTCATCAAGATAGGTGTTTTAATCCAATAGTATCATTATGTCTTCCATTGATTGTGTGTATGCTTACTTGTTTAACAAGTTTAGATAAATTTCTTGTGTGTTTGCTTAGATCTATGAAACCTAGTCATTGATTATTGATTGGTTGTCTCTTATCTTAATTGTAATTGGCTTAGGAGTGCAACTAGGATATCGTTGTGTTTAATGCTTGAATAATATTTGTGAAAGTTAGTTTATGATTAATCTAGCAGATTTCGTAGGCTAAACCCAAAGGTAACCTCAAAGAGTTTGGGCGTATGCACACCCTACGACTCTAGGAAGCACAACGCGTTAAGAATAAGGACATAACAATTCAACCTTCAATAAAAGATAACTAGGGAGTAATAGTATCTAGGTAAACACATTTTTAATCATCATACGAGCACACATCAAATAGACATAAGAATACCCGTAGTAATAGATAAGAAGAATAGTAGAAGTAATAGGTAGAAGTACCACCCCCCAAACTAATTTCCCCGAGATTTTACCCTTAGCTTTCTAAAAAACCAATAAAAGATAAAAAAGAATCATCCTCAACCCCACCTTAGCGTAATACACTTCTTACTAGCATTCCTATTCCCCTAGAGAACGATATCAATCCCCGAGGCTTAACCAATACTACACTACAACGATTAGGTTCACTGCCTAGGGCGCTGAAAAACTTTCTCAACGAAAAGGAAGTTCCTTTGACCCCGAACGCGCTTCGTACGCTCATCACTCAGGCTACTCTTGCAATCAATTCATCCTTGATCTTTTGTTCAGCAATTTTTGCCTCTTCAGCCTTGTCTTCAGCTTGAATTCTTGCTATTTCAGCCAAACTTGCCTGCTCTTCTCTGATTTGCCTTTTTGTTTTAACAAGTTAAGGAGTCTCTTCAAGCACTTGCTTTCCTTTTCTTCGAGTTTCCGTAACAGATTCATCACCAGTACTAACCTTTTCACCACCAGACTTAACTTTATCACCACTAGAACTAACTTTATCACCACTAGGACTAATATTTATGAAATCAGTACTAACTTCTTCACCAGTACTAACCTCCTCTGTATCTAATCTCCTTTTTAATCCTGTCTTGACCTGTTTCTTATGAGTTTTGGTCCTTTGACTAAGGGTTTTGACAAGGGTTTCGGCTGCTTCTAATCCTTGAGAGCTAATGTTTGTCTTATCAGAAGATTTTTCTTGTGTAGGAGTCTTAAAAGCTGCTGATTCACCCTTTTTCAAATTCCTCCCCTGTTTAGAAGAATTTTTTGCATCTTCATCTTCTGAATCAGTGAGATATATTCCTTTCTTTTTGACAACCTCCTCCAGCTTCTTAACCTTCTTAACTAGTTTCACAATAGCTGCTCCCATAGTCTGTTTTGTTTGTTTTAGATCCTTTTCCAAACCATCTATCCTAGTGAGAAATTAAGGAACCTGCTGAATAAGAGCATCCACAGACATAGGTTGTGGCTCTTCTTCATGAGTAGGAGTTGGAGGCTGGGTTTGTGGAATGGTATGTGGTTCTTCTTTAGGAGTGAGCTCTTCTTCATGAGTGGGAGGTGAAGGTGGTTGGGGTTCAGGTGATCTTTGTTCATAGGTAGACTCCTCTGTATCATGTATAGGTTAGGATGGGGTTTCAGATGGAGCTGATGTACCTGCAATTTCATTGGTAACAACAGGTAACATAGAAGGAAACAAAGGCCTTGGTACCCCCTAAAACCCCTTTTCATGTTCCCAAATATCTTCTTGGTCAAGATCACAGCCAAATAAGGGTGTTTGCTTTTTGTTTGAATATTTAATATAATTTGTAGAAAGCGAGGGTACATCAAAAACTTTGTTTTGCTTTTCAAGTTGGCCACCATTGCATCAAAAATTAATTCTGAAAAGTTATAAACCCTACCAGTGGAAAGACAAATCAAAGCAGTGGCAATATTGCTACCAAATTGATCCCATCCACCACTTTTATGACTCATACAATGTAGTATGTGATGGACTAAAAATCGCCATTGGGGTGTGAAAAAACTTTTCCAAAGGGTAAAAGTTCCATCAGTTGGATACCCCATATTACCCATGCCCTAAAAATTTCATAATTTGGCAACATAGAGATCCCTGGAGCATCAGCCAATTGAAGGTTACTTCTAACTAATGCCTCATTGATTGCGTACTCAATAGTATCAATGGTTTCCCTTAATTCTAGAGTCCCATCAGCAAGAGTGGTGGCAGTAGCAGTCTGTCAAAACTGTTTGACTAGGGAATCATGGATAGTGGGATTATGTGTTAAGGCATACCTTATATGGGAACCTTTCAAAAAATCCACTATCTCTGCAAAGCATGTGCTTTCTTCTGGTTTCTTTAAGAAACCTACTTGATTATGCTTGTCACAGTACTTTAATTGAGCCATTTAATAAAAATTGTGAAGTACTGGTAGAAATTAGCGTTGTATTAGGGTTTAAGTACTGGTGAGTGATTATAGTCGTAAAAGAATATTTGTTACTTTGACTTTTAATATGAAGTAAATAAAGGATAAATATGAATAAGAGATGAATATTATCCATATATATACTTTATAGCGCAGAAAAATCAGTATCGGTACTATTTAAACAGTAAAATCAATTTTCCCACGACCAGCACTAATAGTAACTTTCCATTCACTACCAGACTTAAAAGTGGTCAAACAGTATTAATGGTGACTCAGCAAAATTAACACATGGCACTTACAAACTAATGACATCAGCACAACTTCCATTCATCTTCAATCCATGCTTTTCCTAGAACAATTTGTCTAAAACCAAAACAAATACTACAATTGTTTGTTGAAACAAGAATTAATATAAACAAACTACCATTATTAATTCTAGAACTACCAGTTTTAACTCTAACTTTCACTACCAGTTTTAACTCTAATTAGCAATAATAATCCTATAATTACCAAATTAAGCCTACTAACTAGCTTTACTATATTACAAACTATACATCTAATCCTCCCTTTAAATGTAGCTATGGATTTATCATACCAATATTAACCACTAAAAAATGGAATCTTGGTCCATGAAAGGCTTTGGTCAATAGGTCAACTACATTCAAGTCAGTGTGAATCTTCTCCACCCTAATGAGTTTCTTTTCAAAGCAATCTCTAATAAAGTGATGTCTGATTTTAATGTGTTTAGTCTTGAAGTGGTACACTGGGTTCTTCACTATGAAAATAGTGCTTTCACTATCAATGTGGATTTTGGTATTCATGAAGTTTAAACCATAATCCAGCATTTGATTTTGAATCCACAACACATGTCCACAATAATTTGCAGCAGCTACATAATCAGCTTTAGTTGTAGAGGTAGCCACTATTGTTTGCTTCTTGCATTGCCATGAAATTAATCTCCTGCTAAGAAATTGATAACCACCAGTTATGGATTTCCTGTCAAGGCTTGCCCCAACATAATTACTATCTGTGAAAGCTTCCAGGTCAAAGGATGATTCTTTAGGATACCATAGGCCCAAATTGGGTTTGCCCTTAAGGTATCTAAAGATCCTCTTTACAGCATGAAGGTGTGAAGTCTTGGGAGTAACCTGAAAACAAGAACAAACACATATTTCAAACATAATATCAGGCCTAGAGGCAGTTAAGTACAAATGCACATCTACATCATCAGCTTCTTCATCTTTTGTCAATGCAACATTGGTCTCCATTGGGGTTATTGCAGTCTTCACACTTACAAGGTCAAAAATTTGACATCTGACAACATACTGTATCCATGCTTCTCAAGAAATGTGGATAGTATAGCATACCAAGCTTTGGGAGCTTGATGGAGTCCATATAAAGCTTTGATCACCTTATAAACCTTCTTAGGATGAGCAGGATCCACAAAACCAGGAGGCTGAAAGACATACACTTCTTCATCTATAGTGCCATACAAAAAGGCACTTTTGACATCCATTTGGTATACTATGAACCCCATTGATAACATCAAATACTCCTGACTTTTAAGTGTCAATTTCCCCTGATAATGCTCATATTTTATATCATTTATATGGATTTATGCTTGTATTCCTTTATATTTCACTTTCAAGTAAATTATGAGCATTGGAGCTTAAGAGAAGCGGATTTGGAGATTTTCCTAACAATTTATGATAGTATGACAACTGTGATGAAGCTACGACGTAACTTGCTCTCTCTCATTACGCCGTAGCTAATGTTTTGACTCAGAGGACCTACTCAACTGCAATTACGACGTAACTCCCATCTAAGGTTACGCCGTAATCATCTAGGTCAAGAAATGTTTTGCTCCTCCATCAACTATGCCGTAAATCCAAACAAGCATTACGCCGTAGTCCACTCAAATGAGTTCTGTAATGAAGATACGGCGTAACCTTTCCCAAGTGTTACGCCGTAACCAGTTTAACGAGAGTACATTTGGAGGATTATTGAAGGCTACGGCGTAACTCTCAACTCAAGTTACGCCGTAACTAGGATCGTGCCTATAAATACCAGCCCTAATTTCTGTATTTCACATCATTCACTCATAAGTCAAAGTCAGAGAACGTGAAGAGGGTTCCAAAGACAGATCTTTCAGAGCATACGGAACCATCTCCAAGGGAGGAATCACTCCATATCAATAAGCATTAGCGATCATCTTTATCTTTTACTTTCGATTCATGTCTTTCATTATGTTCAACATCAAATTCATTGTTTCTTTTAATATGATCGGCTAAGCACCTTTAGTGCTAGCCTAGTTATGATTCCTTGAATGTTTTGTTTGTGTTTTCATGCTTCCGTATAATTGTTTCTAGTGTATGCATGCATAGTTCGTTGGTAGTTACCTTAGCTTTGGTAGTTTTGAAATACGGTCGTATCTAGTTGCTTAGGATAATTGACCAACTGACCCTAAGTAGTTAGGTAGAGTTGGGAGGGTAAGAATTTACCAACCGACAACCCTTCCTCGCCAGAGAACTCACCAAATGATCACCGGTCATCCGGATGAACTTAAGTTATGGATGAGTGTCTAAGATGCTAGCGCTCGGGCACTCATTATTTCGAATCTTGCATGTAGGGTAGTTAATGACTCGCTTAGGTTACTAAGAACCACTCAACTATCAAGGGGTAAAACTTTGACCTCGGGTAGGAGCCTTTGTTGATAGGTTAGGACGAATTGATCAAATGATGTCCTAGCGACCCCACTTGAATCAATTGGAATTAATAAAACATGAACATTACACGATAGGATGAGTAATTAGGTTAGCACACTTTCTCTCTATTGATCACAACCTCTATTTATTTCTCGCATTTATTTCTTGTTTATTAGTTAGTTAATCATTTCAACCTCAAACCAGTGACACATAGACTTAATTAGAATTTGCTCGCATAGCTCTTGGGACGACCTCGGTTTTACCAATTACTACACTACACACGACCGGGTACACTGCCCGTGAGTGCGTAAGGTGGACCATAGGTAAACGAGACATTATAAATATTAAAACTTGGTTAGAAATCCAACATCAAGTTTTTGGCGCCATCTTGGGAGAGTTATATTAGGATTTTTGTTAAGTCTTTTATTTTGGTTTTTAAAAATTTTTTGTTTTCTCACGATTTCTTTTAAGTTTCAGGTACCATGTCAGTTGTGAACATTGATGAGCTCACTCTCGAGGAATATCGCTATGACTCGGGATGAACAAGGACCAGGACTTGTTAGGCCGGCTATTCTTGGCGACACTCGATTCAAATCAAGCCACAATTCATGAGGGAGCTTCGTGCGAATCCACTTTTCCGAAAGCATTATCGATGATTCTTATGAGCACACGGATAATGTGGAATACATTGTCAGCCTATTTAAATTTCCTAGAGTCTCAAATGATGCTGTCATGTTACGAGTGTTCCCTATTTCACTCACCGGAGCTGCTAAAAGATGGGTCGACAGATTACCCATCGGAATAGTTAATAACTGGGCTCTCCTCAAAAGGCATTTCATTCAAAAGTATTGTCCTCCTTCTAGGATAGCGAAGCAACTCGAGGAGATCCGCAACTTCAAGCAAGAAGGCGATGAGACGTTGTACCAGGCTTGGGAAAGATACAATAAACTCCTATACAAGTGCCCTACTCATGACCTTCATAGCTAGCAAAAGGTAAATGTCTTCTACAAGGGTTTAAACATCTCCTCAAGACAGATGATCAATTCGCAGGGACCTCTTCCTGGAACGACTCCTACAAGAGCTTTGGAGACTATTCAAAAGATGGCTGACCACTCTCATAAGTAGCACAACGGAGGAAGCAATAGAAGCATAAGTGGGAATACGGAAGGCATTGTAGCAATAAATAATAAACTTGAAAGTCTTGGTGGGGATATGAAGAAACTGAAAGAGAATGTGCACTCTATACAAGTTGGTTGCAATAATTGCAATGGGACTCACCTTGCCGAGGAATGTCCGATTAAAGAAGAAGTCAAGAGAGTTGAAGAGGTAAAATATAGGAATGGTAGGTCATTTAACTGATATATTGGTAACGGAGCTAAATACCGTGAAGGATCCCCAGGATATTATACAAGAATCAATAGTAATCCTCCTAAACCCAGTCTTGATGAGTTGGTGCATAAACACATCGAAGAATCTACAAGAAAAAATGACAGGTTCAAGGAATGGATGGTCAAAGTTAAAGAAGACATAGAGAGGAACCTACAGAACCAGGACACCGCAATCAAAAACCTAGAAACCCAAATTAGGCAGCTTGCTAAGAATCTCGGGACTAGGAATGATGAAGCTGTTATATGCAAAGCCATGTCTGCATAAGTTAAGCCGGTGGAAGAGCAGCGTACCCCTATTGTTACAAATGAACTTTGTGGGATTAATTACTTAAGAGAAGATGACCGATCTGAAGATGACGAAAACTTGCCGTGCCAACTTCCCAAAAAGGAACCTTATCAAGAAAGTTTTCTGTTGCCTTGCACTATCGGTAACCTAAAAATTCCCGCGTTAGCTGATTTGGGAGCTGGGGTAAATCTTATTTCCACTTCATTGTTTGATACCTTGAAACTAACCAATTTAAAAGAAACGACAATGATGATTGAAATGGCCGATTCTTCTAAGGCTATACCTCGGGGGGTTGTTGATAACTTTCTTCTAAAAATTAGCAAATTCCTCTTTCCTACTGATTTTGTGGTTATTGACATGGGCAAACGGGAGCATTACAACTTAATTGTTGGGAGACCCTTTTTAGCTACTTGTCGTGCTCATATAAAATTTTTTGAAAAGAAAATTTCTTTAGGGACTGAGGGGGAACGAGTTACATTCAACATGAATGAACAATTGAAGCCTCTTCTTGAATTTTCAAAAAAAGATGACGTTGTCAATATACCATTACTTGACCTACCTTTATGCTATGAGCTCGGGACTAACAATTGTGAATAAGATGTTGAAAGTTGTAAACAGGAACAAGGAACAATTGATCAAATCATGGACATCAATAAAACTACGGATCTTAACAAGCATTACTGCATCCCTATTGTAGCCGAGCATGATGAATCTATGAAAGCATGGCCCACATGTAACCCTTTTTGCGAATATTGTAACAGGATATGAATGTGGAAGAATGTTGTTAGGAATTGGAAATTCCATAGTGAAGTGTCAGTCACCCCATCTATAGTCTAGCATATGTTAGCTCGTAGATATATTATTATTTACTTGTCTATTAGTTAGTTATTAGCTTAGCTATTAGTTTAAAGCAACATCGTGGAGGAAGGACGGGTCTTTACCCATTAGATACCGATCTATAGTCCGACAAGAGGGCGAGTAGGTTGTAACTATAAATACCCTTCCATCCTTGGAAGGGGTGGAGCTTCTGAATCTAACCTTTCATTTTTTGTTTTAACTCTCTCTCTAGAACTCCCTCTCTACTCTCTTCATCTCTCTAAACATGGCATACTTGATCTTTCACAATCTTAGACCACCCGAATCATCAAACAACATAATATGTATGATCCTACAAATGGTACCAGAGCCTAGGTTTTGTTGTTCATGTTGATTCTTGTGGTCCGATTCATTGTTTCTTGTGCGGTTTGTTATACGTGATGTATACGGTTCTTGTGGTTGCTTGTGATGCGGTTTCTGATGTTGTCTTATGCTATATTTGAATCTTGCCTTATATTGGTCAATGTTTTGGTAGTCATTTTCTGGTTTCATGAGTGATGTGGTCAAACAGTTTGTATCAGCTTTTATTACAGATTCTTCAATCAGTTTGTGGAAAACTAGAAGGGGGGGTTGAATAGTTTACCGATTAAAAACTTTGTTTTGAAACTTATTGAAAGATCAATTGATATTGATCTTGGATATGTTAGTGAAATATGCAAACAATATATAAAGAGTAGATAAGGAAAGAAACAATCAAACCACAACAAGTTGTTTATAGTGGTTCGGTCCACAAGGACTTTTTTTCCTTGCCCTACTCCACTCCCCGAGTCTCACACTCGAGAGTTTAACTTCACTAGTCAACAAGCTCCTTTCACCGTCGGAGAAACCTTTACACTTCGCTTACACACTATGTGATAACTGGCAATTTAGGGAGTCTATTTTAGGTAACCGCATTACGTTAAATTAAACTGAGATTTGCCTTTAACACTATTTTATAAACCGTGACTTCATTTTATATCTTCGATTGGTTTTTACGGTTTATTTCATTATTAAATGAGTTATCGTACGTGTTTTAACTCTATTTGGTAGGCACTATTCGATTCGGCACTAGAAAAGCCTAAAACAAGAGTTATTGTAACTTTTAGACCGTAACTCGAAAATTGACAAACGAATAGTCAAAACTCGTGGAAAAACGTAAGTAACGATGTTGGGAAGTTAAATAAATGTAGTGGGACACTCGGGGGACGATATGTGAGCTCGGGAATGGGTAAACGAGATAGATACGAAAAGTTTCAACCCGAACCCCCTCTTTTCCCATATGGCCGGCGCCCCCTCCTCCCCATTTAATTATTTTGAGGTCCTTATGTCCAAGTATAAAAAGGCCTCACCACCCCTCATTTTCCTAGTTTATTTCTCTCACTAGAAAAACACACACAAGCTCTTTCTCTCTCTACATCTCTCTAAAAACCCTAATTCACCACCACCACCATAACCGGCCGCCTACTTCCGGCCAGATTCCGGCCAAACGACGGCGCGTCACTATTCACCTCCACCACCAAAAGATAGATCTCTTTCTCCTCTTTCCAACCATATATCATACACTCAATTTGGACTTCATTAACACCTCCAAATTCAAGAATTAAGATTCGTACTTTTAGGGTTTTCTAAATATTTCAAAGGGCTTTTGCAATTGGTGATTAGAGAAGGTAAATAGAACATGTTTTGAGGTTGTTTGAATGATATAAACCCACGAATTTCAAATTAAGGTTTCGACCCATGAATGAAATTTGGGGCTTTTGGGTGGAACTTGAAATTAAAGCTAATTAGTGATGAAATAAACAAGTAATTAGTGTTTGGTACATGTGTGGTGCATTAATTTGATGGGTTTTGCATTTTAGGGTTTAGTTGCATGTTCTTGGTTGATGATAGTTGATGGGTTTTGTGTTTAGATAGTGTTTGAAGCTTGAATGATTGGATTTGAGTGTTGTAGATTGGTTTTGGTTGTGTTTGGTTGTGAGCCATGGGGCGTACGCACCAAGAAGCCCACGATGGGGCCTTGGTTGGTGTCGTACGTGGCCTATGTTGGTCATGGGTTCGAGTCGGATTGATTTGGTAGCTTATTGATTGGTTTAGTTGAGGTTTGGATGAGACGCGTGGAGCCGAAAAGCTTTAGAAGCTTGTTTGGTTCACGTGGTCTTGACCGCGACCGTGTCATGACCATTAGGGTCATAACATTGGTTTCGAGTATAATTGGTTGATTGATTGGTTGGCGAGATTGTTTTGAGTTAGTTTGGGATTGAATTGCGACGTTATGACTTTTAATTATGGACTTGATATATATATTGTTGACTTTGAGCTACGTCGGCGTCACTTTGACTTTTTAGTCAATAGTTGACTCCGACAAAGCCGTAACATGGACTTTAGTATAATTTGGACAATTGATTGATTAAAAGCCGAGAAGTTATGACTCGTGCTTGTGGACTCGAAACGAATAACGTTATGAGATTTATAATGGGATTTGACGAAATATATATTATATATGAAAATGATAATAAAACTATGAAATATAAATAATAATGGGCTTTTGTACCAAAAATATCAATAACAAGATTTATCTTGTTATTTACTAGTTTTAAATGAAACTAACGACTAAATTGGAGAGGTTTTGTAATAAATAAATAATTAACGTTTCGAGTACACGCTTATCAATAAATGTCAATTGTGGACATTTAATGTTGGATAAGTAATTATTTATTTGCGTTACGTGTGCATGGGTTACGGATAACCTAACGTTAATATTGTTGATCCACGTAGGTAGCGGACTTATTAGGTTGACGAATCTAATAAGAGCCCGCTAGGTACGTTGGGTAACCTTATTAATGGGTGAATTATCCTTATGACTCTTTAAGGATACGATTGATTTATGGGATAATAAGCGACACGAGTAAATAAATGAGTTTATCGAGTTGACGAATTCGATAAGGTCTACTATTTATTCCGAAACTTATTGAACTATGGAGCTTATCGTTTAAAGGTCTCATTGTGTCGCATTGAGTTATATATTGGTTGTTTGAGTGCATTCATGGCATCATATTGAGTCGATACACCCACATGAGGATACCAAACACTAGGATTAATGGTGAAACGAGACGTTTTTGGAAATAAAGGAATGGAATATATTGGGGTAGTTAACGTTGATTTTGAGGAATATGTATATTAAGTTGGTCTACATTAATAGGTTGTGCCGAGTCGATAGTTGATGTGCTGTGATTTCTGTTATCTTCTGCTAGTGATATTTGTGCGTTGATTGCTTGAGGTGAGTTTCATAGCCCCACTTTTATATATACGTTTTAACTACGTTTTGAACTATTTTGGGGTGAGAATCATGCTACTGTTTTTGGACCGTTAAAACTATTTGGATTTGCTTATATGTTGACTGAGTAGATAGATGTGCGATAGTTGTTGCCTTAGTCTAGGTTCTACCGTGCCTAACTAAGAATAGACTTCTATCACGACCTAGCCCGGGGTTGGCAACTGTTCTAGAGGTTGCCACGACAGGTCTTGGACTAGAGTCGCAGGGCCCGAGTGAATGATTATGTGATTGGAGATCCGGTAGGATCGGTGTGTGAAACGGTATTTACCTATCTAGGTCTTGCATAGCAAATCAACTCTTACAGTCCACTATGATTTTGTTGAACTTAAACCTATGAACTCACCAAAGTAAGTCGACCTTTTAGCATGATTTCTCGTATTTGAGAGATGTTTGGATTATTTGACGTGTGGAAGCTTGGCATGGAGGCGTGGTTCAAGGATCATTTTCGACTCGATAAACAATGGGGACCTATTTTGTTAAACTATGTTTTGGGCCTAAAATTTATATCTTGGATTAAATGTTTGAATATTTGATTTGGGATTGGTTTTAAATGGTTAAATGGTTATCTTTTATTTTACTTGTGTGCGATACCAATCCAAAAGTAACGCCCGAAAACTTGATTAAGTCTTCCATTGCATCGAGATTTGGGGTGTTACTGATTGGTATCGAGCTCAAGGTTATAGAGAACTAGGTATTTTATAAACCCTAAACTATAACCGCTTTTAAGAAAAATTGATCCTCGACCGACGCACGCCCGCTTGCCAAGCCGAAGCTTCTTATTTGATTATGGTATGAGATGCGACTTGAATTATGAGATATGATTATTGGTTTTGGAAATGAGATATGATTATTGGTTTTGGAAATGAGATATGATTATTGGTTTTGGAAATGAGATATGATTATTGGTTTTGGAAATGAGATATGATTATTGGTTTTGGAAATGAGATATGATTATTGGTTTTGGAAATGAGATATGATTATTGGTTTTGGAAACGAGATATGATTATTGGTTTTGGAAAATGAGATGTGATTATCGAAATATTACGGAAATTGATTTGAGTAAACGGTATATTACGATTTTGGAATTTGAACTCGATTGTTTTGATATGTGATAGAACGGAACTTATGTGTGTTATTTAAAGGCATGTTTTGAGTAATGCGGTACCTACACTTTTAAAGCTTACATTATGTGATATGTGTTTTGGTTAAGTTGTTGAGCTTATTAAAACTAGTTGTTTCAAACACTTATACCTACCCTATGCCGTTGTCACATACTATGCCTTCACTAGCTTTTGATGTGTCTGAGGAGGTCCTTGCTGTTGCTAGTTCGCCAACATTGACTCTCATGACGGTTGCGCAGGGTGATCCTTATGAGATCGCCCGTCACTCTAGTTCATCATCAGATCGCCCTAGCTCATCTAGGCAGCTCACTTTACATCGGGTTTTAGCGAGCACTGACTCCTAGGCTTGCTTATAGCACCGCCCGCATGTCCGTGCGACCACCATCATCACCTATTCGTTTAGCAAGATCACCATGTCTTAGAGGCCTAGATCTCCTAGTGTACCACCTCGGGATTTACTCAAGACAGACTCCGACTCATGGACTCTCCCTTATGGATGAGGCGAGGAGGAGCATGAGGTCGAGGAGGAGGATGAGATTGAGGAGCAGTA
This sequence comes from Chrysanthemum lavandulifolium, assembly GCA_022545495.1. Classification (NCBI taxonomy): domain Eukaryota; kingdom Viridiplantae; phylum Streptophyta; class Magnoliopsida; order Asterales; family Asteraceae; genus Chrysanthemum; species Chrysanthemum lavandulifolium. Next base: position 36,955,746 of record CM040242.1, on the reverse strand, counting down.
TGTTGATGAGGATGAGGATCCTCGGGAGGAGGATGATGAGGATATCCCGAAGGGGTACTCCTCCATTGCGAGTCTGCACATTCTCCTGGACCAGTTCTCCTTTGCACGAGCCCAGAGTCCCTGGACAACCTTTAGACATCGATTCACCACCTTACTCACCTTATATAGGTAGCCCGTTAGGATCGGAGATACCGTCGAGATTGCTTCGTAACCCGAGGCGTATGGTGAGACGGGTCTCGATGTGGGAGAGGATTACCTCTCGGGGTACTAGACTTAGTCGGTTGACGGAGCGTTTGGTTGGAGTGTCTAGAGCTAGTATTGAGGATCTTAGAGTTGATATGGGTACTGTAGTCGGGAGGACTAGGGTTTTGCATGATGGTATGTCGGAGCTCCGGGAGCGGGTTGGGGACCCGCTTAGAGGGTTCATGACGGCACGTGATGCCGATAGAGCGATTTGGCGTAGGATTGGTGAGTTGGAGAGAGGTCGCAGAGCTTAAGAGCGATCGCGACGCTCGACGTGTTGAGTTAGCCTCTTTGTGGAGAGAGGTTGACGATGTTAGGAGATCAGTGAGTGATATTCGTAAACGTGGCTAGATAGTATTAGATTTATGGTTTTGTGCCATCTTGAAACTAAGTAGTACTTGGTTCGAGATGTAGGATTATCCTAGTTGTTTATAGTTATCGCTGTTAGGATCGTTTTTGATTTCTTCGAATCCTTCCAGGTATTACCACTTGTGAAACCTATGAGTTATGGTTATTTGAACGTGCATCCTTAGTTATGATGCGGTATTTGATTGTTTCGCTTTGGTATAGCGTTATCCTTGTTAGCCTTGAGTATGTATTCAGGCGTTATGTAGTGACTCTTGGAACCCAACTCTATTTTAGAGCGTGAATTGTGAACTTATGAAACTGTTCTTCTTGCCCCTAGAATGGTGGCAACAAGACGAAACTTGCTTAGGAACAACCGAGCAGCTCCTGCTGCTGTTGTTGCCCACAGTCGTCGTGGTCGTCGTCCGACCCCGATTGCACCACATGTTGAGAACCCGAACATTGATAACCCAACTGTAGGGAACCCGAATGTGGATGACCGTGTTGAGAATGGTCTGTTCCACAAAACCCTCCACCGTGAACCCAACCCACATTGACCGGCTAGTGTCGCAGATGTGTCATTGACCGCTAGCCGAGGCTAATCTTTCTAACACTTCTAGTGGAACCCTAGTGTTGAATCGAACTCGAGGTTGTACCTATAAGGAGTTCCGATTCTGTGGTCCCATAGATTTTGGAGGAACTGAGGGAGTAGTTTACCTAACTAGGTGGTTGGAGAAAACTGAATCTGTGTTTGCTGTGTGTAAAACTTGATGAGGTTTGTAAGTTTAAGTATCCAACCTTCACTTTGAAGGACGAGGCGTTAACTGGTGGAATAACTACCACAGAGCCGTAGGAATTGATGTAGCCTATAGTATGTCTTGGACTCAATTTAAGGCTCTCCTGATTAAGACTTACTGCCCTAGGAATGAAGTTAAGAAGTTAGAAAGTGAGTTCGGAACCATAAGGTTAAGGGTATCGACATGGCGACTTACACTCGTCGTTTCCAAGAGCTATCCTTGCTTTGCCACGAGATGGTTCGTATCAAGAACTTAAGATTGAAAGGTATCTTGATGGATTGCCTTTAGCTACTCGAAATGATGTCATCGCTGCAAGGCCACCAATTTGCATGAGGCAATTGTTGTGGCTCGAGTCCGATGGACTCTTGTGTGTTAGAATTAGGAGATAAGGGTAAGAGTGATAGGAACGATAAGAGGAAGAGGAATGAAGTTGCAAAGGAATGGCAACAAACGGCAAGAGACACAGCAGAGTGTTCGCCATAGGAAATGGAGATAAGAAAGGTTACAAAGGTAGTAAACACATGTGTGGTCGTTGTAACCGACACCACCATGGACCATGCCCGATTATGTGTAGGAAGTGCTCTAAGGTAGGACACATAGCCAAAGACTGTAGGTCTCGTCCACTTGCTGCAGCTCAAACTGTACAAGGAGCAGACTGGAAGGCCATTGTCACCTGTTTTGGATGTGGAAAGAGGGGAAACTTTAAGAATGAGTGCCGAGAGCCATGGATGAGAGGAAATCCAGGTAATGTAGGAGGATTTGCTAACCGAGGTGTAGGAGGTAATGGCTTAAACCACATGAAGCGTGAGGTTGTGGAAAACCGGGAAACAATGGTGTTAGGAATCGTGAGAGAGACATGGGAACAACGTGTTTACGCTATTGGGAAGGAAGTCGGTGAGGACCCTAACGTAGTTACTGCACGTTCCTTCTCAATAATCGCTATGCTTCCATACTGTTTGATCTTGGTGCGGATATGAGTTTCGTATCCACCAACTTTATGCCATTACTAGGAATCTCCCAAACACCTCTAGGGTTTAGTTACGATGTGGAATTAGCGAATGGGAATAGAGAGAAGATAGACACCGTAGTTCGAGGTTGTACCTTAAGTTTCCTAGACCGCCCGTTTAGTATAGATCTGCTGCCGCCACCTTAGGAAGTTTTGACGTCATTATCGGAATGGATTGGTTGTCGAAGAACGGTGCACACATCATTTGTGATGAGAAGATTGTGCGTTTACCGTATGGCGGAAAAGTTCTGAGCATACAAGGAGATCGGAGCGACCGTGGAAGTCCTTCCCGGTTGGGCATCATCTCTTGTATTAAGGCTCAGAAGTACATCGATAGAGGAGGTTGTCTTTTCTTAGCTCGAATTTATGAAAAGAAAAGCGAGGAGAAGAATGAAAGAAACCTTAATGATGTACCCGTCGTTAGAGAATTTCCGGATGTGTTTCCGACGATCTGCTGTGGATTCCACATTCGACAAGTGGAATTCCAAATAGAGTTGATACCCGGTGCGGCACCCGTAGCCCGGGCACCTTATCGACTTGCTCCAAGAGAATTGGAGGAACTGTCTAAACAGTTGGCTGAATTGTCAGAGAAGGGATTCATTCGACCAAGTTCGTCGCCGTGGGGAGCACCAGTGTTGTTTGTGAAGAAGAAGGATGGATCGTTTAGGATGTGTATTGATTATAGGGAATTGAATAAGTTGACCGTGAAGAACCGATATCCGTTACCTAGAATAGATGATCTATTCGACCAACTCCAAGGAGCTAGTGTATTTTCTAAGATCGATTTACGATCTGGTTATCACCAGCTTAGAGTTCGAGAAGAGGATATCCCTAAGACTGCATTTAGGACTCGTTATGGACACTATGAATTCCAAGTGATGTCGTTTGGCTTAACCAACGCACCAGCGGTTTTCATGGATCTCATGAACCGAGTGTGTAAGCCATACCTAGATAAGTTTGTGATAGTATTCATAGACGACATCTTGATATACTCTAAGAGTAGTGAGGAGCACGAAGAGCATTTGAGGCTCATTTTGGAATTGTTGAGAGAGGAGAAGCTGTATGCCAAATTCTCTAAGTGTGAATTTTGGATTCCGTCTGTACAATTCTTAGGTCATGTGATAGATAGTCGAGGTGTTCATGTTGACCCAACTAAGATTAAGGCCATTAAGGAATGGGCAGCTCCTAAGAACCCATCGAATCCGGCGGTTTCTAGGTTTAGCGAGGCTATTATAGGAGATTCATTGAGGATTTTCCAAGATAGCTAAACCACGACCAAACTAACCCGAAGGATGTTAAGTATGAATGGGAGAAAAGGAAGAAGAAGCATTCCAACTTCGAAGGGAAGTTGTGTAGTCGCCCATCCTAGCTTTGCTGAAGGAAGCGAAGACTTTGTCGTGTCTTCGACGCTCGCATAAAGGCTTAGGTGCTGTTTTGATGCAACGTGAGAAGGTGATTGCTTATGCATCCCGACAACTTAAGAAGCATGAGAAAAACTACACCACCCATGACCTTGAGTTAGGTGCTGTAGTGTTTGCTCTTAGGATCTGGAGACATTACTTGTATGGAACCAAGTGTGTAGTATTTACCGACCATAAGAGTTTGAAGCATATCTTAGATCAGAAGGAACTGAACATGAGACAACGTCGTTGGTTAGAATTGCTTAGTGATTATGACTGTGAGATTCGTTATCATCCTGGTAAGGCTAACGTTGTGGCTGATGCCCTTAGTCGTAAGGAGGACATTCCACCCCTACTTGTTAGATCCTTAGGAATGATCATTGTTTCACCCTTACCATCCCAGATTTTAGCCGCCCAAGTAGAGGCATTGACGGAAGAGAACCGTCCTTATGAGAATCTTCATGGAATGGTAGAAAGTGAAAACGGCTTCTTGAAGCGTTCCGATGGAACATTATGCTTCAGAGACAGAAGCTGGATACCATTGTATGGTGGAATCCGTGAGTTGATTATGCATGAGTCGCATAAATCAAAATACTCTATTCATCCGGAGCCGATAAGATGTATCAGGATCTTAAGAAACTTTATTGGTGGCCCAATATGAAAGCCGAAATAGCTCAAGATGTTAGTAGGTGCTCGACTTGTTCTAAAGTTAAGGCCGAACATCGAAACCATCGGGACTTTTAGTTCAACCCGAACTTCGTAATGGAAATGGGAGCGAATAACCATGGACTTTATCACTAAATTACCGAACAGGTTAGCGGCAATGACGCTATCCGGGTAATAGTTGATCGTTTAACTAAGTCTCGCTCACTTCTTAGCTATTAGTGAAACCGATAGTCTTGATAAGCTTGCTCGATTGTATCTTAAAGAGATAGTATCGCGTCATGGGGTACCGATATCTATCATTTCTGATAGGGATAGTCGTTTTACATCCCACTTTTGGAAGTCTTTACAGACATCTTTAGGAACGAATTTAGATATGAGTACTGCTTACCATCCACAGACCGATGGTCAAAGCGAGAGAACTATTCAGACTTTAGAGGATATGTTTAGAGCATGTGTTATTGATTTCGGCAAAGGCCGGGAGAGACACCTCCTTTGGCGAATTCTCTTACAACAATAGTTATCACTCTAGTATTAAGGCCGCCCCATTTGAGGCGTATTTGTATGGCCGAAAATGTCGTTCTCTGTTTGTTGGGTGAAGTTGGCGAGAGTCAACTTACGTGTCCCGAACTTGTCCTAGAGACTACTTGAGAAAATAGTACAGATTAGAAACCGTTGCAAACCGCTCGTGATAGACAAAAGAGTTATGCCGATAAGAGGCGGAAACCTTTAGAATTTCAGGTTGGAGATCGTGTTATGTTGAAAGTTTCTCCTTGGAAAGGAGTGATTCATTTTGGAAAGCGTGGAAAACTCAATCCCCGATATATTGGTCCCTTTCCAATCCTGGAAAGAATCGGACCGGTAGCATACCGCTTGGAGCTACCATCGGAACTGAGTAGTGTACACAATGTCTTTCATGTTAGTAATCTTAAGAGATGTCTTTCGGAGGAAAACATAGTTGTGCCATTAAGAGATATTCGTATTGATGAGAAATTGAATTTTGTTGAGGAACCGATTGAGATTATGGATCGTGAGATTAAGAGGCTGAAGAATAGCCGTATTCCGATTGTTAAGGTTCGTTGGAACTCCCGGCATGGACCGGAGTTCACTTGGGAACGTGAGGACGTTTTCCGTAGGAAGTATCCTAAACTGTTTATGACACCAAGCAACTCGAGTGAAACCCGGACGGGTTTCTTACGAGGCCGGGAGGCTGTGACAACCGGCAATTTAGGGAGTCTATTTTAGGTAACCGCGTTACGTTAAATTAAACTGAGATTTGCCTTTAACACTATTTTATAAACCAGGACTTGATTTTATATCGTCGATTGGTTTTTACAGTTTATTTCATTATTAAATGAGTTATCGTATGCGTTTAACTCTATTTGGTAGGCACTATTCGATTCGGCACTAGAAAAGCCTAAAACAAGAGTTATTGTAACTTTTAGACCGTAACTCGAAAATTGACAAACGAATAGTCAAAACTCGTGGAAAACGTAAGTAACGATGTTGGAAAGTTAAATAAATGTCATGGGACACTCGGGGGACGATATGTGAGCTCGGGAATGGGTAAACGAGATAGATACGAAAAGTTTCAACCCGAACCCCTCTTTTCCCTTATGGCTGGCGCCCCCTCCTCCCCATTTAATTATTTTGAGGTCCTTATGTCCAAGTATAAAAAGGCCTCACCACCCCTCATTTGCCTAGTTTATTTCTCTCACTAGAAAAACACACACAAGCTCTTTCTCTTTCTACATCTCTCTAAAATCCCTAATTCACCACCACCACCATAACCGGCCGCCTACTTCCGGCCAGATTCCGGCCAAACGACGGCGCGTCACTATTCACCTCCACCACCAAAAGATAGATCTCTTTCTCCTCTTTCCAACCATATATCATACACTCAATTTGGACTTCATTAACACCTCCAAATTCAAGAATTAAGATTCGTACTTTTAGGGTTTTCTAAATATTTCAAAGGGCTTTTGCAATTGGTGATTAGAGAAGGTAAATAGAACATGTTTTAAGGTTGTTTGAATGATATAAACCCATGAATTTCAAATTAGGGTTTCGACCCATGAATGAAATTTGGGGCTTTTGGGTGGAACTTGAAATTAAAGCTAATTAGTGATGAAATAAACAAGTAATTAGTGTTTGGTACATGTGTGGTGCATTAATTTGATGGGTTTTGCATTTTAGGGTTTAGTTGCATGTTCTTGGTTGATGATAGTTGATGGGTTTTATGTTTAGATAGTGTTTGAAGCTTGAATGATTGGATTTGAGTGTTGTAGATTGGTTTTGGTTGTGTTTGGTTGTGAGCCATGGGGCGTACGCACCAAGGAAGCCCACGATGGGGTCTTGGTTGGTGTCGTACGTGGCCTATGTTGGTCATGGGTTTGAGTCGGATTGATTTGGTAGCTTATTGATTGGTTTAGTTGAGGTTTGGATGAGACGCGTGGAGCCGAAAAGCTTTAGAAGCTTGTTTGGTTCACGTGGTCTTGACCGCGACCGTGTCATGACCATTAGGGTCATAACATTGGTTTCGAGTATAATTGGTTGATTGATTGGTTGGCGAGATTGTTTTAAGTTAGTTTGGGATTGAATTGCGACGTTATGACTTTTAATTATGGACTTGATATATATATTGTGACTTTGAGCTACGTCGGCGTCACTTTGACTTTTTAGTCAATAGTTGACTCCGACAAAGCCGTAACATGGACTTTAGTATAATTTGGACAATTGATTGATTAAAAGCCGAGAAGTTATGACTCGTGCTTGTGGACTCAAAACGAATAACGTTATGAGATTTATAATGGGATTTGACGAAATATATATCATATATGAAAATGATAATAAAACTATGAAATATAAATAATAATGGGCTTTTGTACCAAAAATATCAATAACAAGATTTATCTTGTTATTTACTAGTTTTAAATGAAACTAACGACTAAATTGGAGAGGTTTTGTAATAAATAAATAATTAACGTTTGAGTACATCGCTTATCAATAAATGTCAATTGTGGACATTTAATGTTGGATAAGTAATTATTTATTTGCGTTATGTGTGCATGGGTTACGGATAACCTAACGTTAATATTGTTGATCCACGTGGGTAGCGGACTTATTAGGTTGACGAATCTAATAAGAGCCCGCTAGGTACGTTGGGTAACCTTATTAATGGGTGAATTATCCTTATGACTCTTTAAGGATACGATTGATTTATGGGATAATAAGCGACACGAGTAAATAAATGAGTTTATCGAGTTGACGAATTCGATAAGGTCTACTATTTATTCCGAAACTTATTGAACTATGGAGCTTATCGTTTAAAGGTCTCATTGTGTCGCATTGAGTTATATATTGGTTGTTTGAGTGCATTCATGGCATCATATTGAGTCGATACACCCACATGAGGATACCAAACACTAGGATTAATGGTGAAACGAGACGTTTTTGGAAATAAAGGAATGGAATATATTGGGGTAGTTAACGTTGATTTTGAGGAATATGTATATTAAGTTGGTCTACATTAATAGGTTGTGCCGAGTCGATAGTTGTTGTCTTTGTGATTTCATTATCTTACGCTAGTGATATTTGTGCGTTGATTGTGCGTTGATTGCTTGAGGTGAGTTTCATAGCCCCACTTTTATATATCGCTTTAACTACGTTTTGAACTATTTTGGGGTGAGAATCATGCTACTATTTTTGGACCGTTAAAACTATTTGGATTTGCTTATATGTTGTTGAGTAGATAGATGTGCGATAGTTGTTGCCTTAGTCTAGGTTCTACCGTGCCTAACTAAGAATAGACTTCTATCACGACCTAGCCGGGGTTGGCAACTGTTCTAGAGGTTGCCACGACAATCTTGGACTAGAGTCGCGGGCCCGAGTGAATGATTATATGATTGGAGATCCGGTAGGATCGGTGTGTGAAACGGTATTTACCTATCTAGGTCTTGCATAGCAAATCAACTCTTCAGTCCACTATGATTTTGTTGAACTTAAACCTATGAACTCACCAAAGTAAGTGACCTTTTAGCATGATTTCTCGTATTTGAGAGATGTTTGGATTTTTGACGTGTGGAAGCTTGGCATGGAGGCGTGGTTCAAGGATCATTTTCTGACTCTGATAAACAATGGGGACCTATTTTGTTAAACTATGTTTTGGGCCTAAAATTTATATCTTCAGATTAAATGTTTGAATATTTGATTTGGGATTGGTTTTAAATGGTTAAATGGTTATCTTTTATTTTACTTGTGTGCGATACCAATCCAAAAAGTAACGCCCCAAAAACTTGATTAAGTCTTCCGCTGTACCGAGATTTGAGGGTGTTACACACTATTTCCGACACTAAGCTAGATGTCGAGTTATTTTCAAGGGTACAACCACTCCCACACACAATGTATTTTAAGGACTAAAATACTAACCACTCACACTCACAAGATTATGATGGTTTGGTACAACAATGAAGTATGAATCAACATAAGATCATACAACAATAAACAAACAAGACTTCCAACTTCTCGTTGAAGCTTGAATGTGACTTGATCTTCTTTGCTACAAAAGAGATCACTAATATGATATGAAACTGAGTTAGAAAGGTTAGAGAGAAGGAATGTATGAGAGTATATTAGAAAGGGATGAAAAACTACTTGGTTTGGCTTTGCTATTTATAGCCAAAAACATCAGCAAGCACCACGGACCACGGAACCCTTGAAAGGGTTCCGCCCGTGTTAATATTTGGTGCCGTTGAGGTCTAACAACAAGATCTCAAAATCTTGCCAAAGTCAACCATATCTATGCAAGATTGTGTAAGATATGTAGAGCCTAAATCTATACAAAGAATCTAGTGAAATCTTCTAAGGATTTCAATAATGCATCACATGATGTCATGTGTTTGTTTTTCTATTTTTAGAAATATGTAAATACATATGTAATGTTTAGTTTTTAAGAAATCAAAACATTCTAAAAACTACTATCATACACTATGGTTTAAAGTCATATCAAGATATGATTAATCATAATGTAAATGCTTGAGTGATGAAGATATTATTTGAAAAAGCTTGTTTTAATATCTATTAAACTTGACAAGCTTTAAGCTTTATAAAAATTAAATTTACTTTTGTCGTTAACAAAACTTAGGTAAAGATCAAAAATATAAATAACGTTTAATGACGATATTTGTATTAACAATCTCTCCCTTTTTGTTGAGGACAAAACATAAATTTTATTTTTATAAAAGATGTAAAGGTTGTACAAAAGTTATAAAAATATTAGTTTTAGAACTTGAAAGAAACATGATAATGCAAGTATGTCCAATATAGACATGATGTTGACTTTTTCAGAAAGTCAAAGTCTTCACTAGTTGAAACATGATGTTGACTTTTTCAGAAAGTCAAAGTGTGCAGTTGACTTTTTCAGAAAGTCAAATATTACCAATGAAGTATCATGTTGACTTTTTCAAAAAGTCAATGTATGCAGTTTGACTTTTTCATAAAGTCAAATATAACCAAGTTCTATATATTTCTCTCCCTTTTTGTCTCAACAAAAAAAAAGATGCGAGGTGGAATGTGTAATGAGCCCGAGCCATTATCTCCCCCTTGACCAATGCTCCCCCTAAATTGGGTGCCAAGAGAAAGATACATGGATTGTGAAAAAGCTACAAAAAAAATGTTAGTAATAAGCATCATTACAAGCATATCCAAACACCATGTAACAACCCATAACAATATAATGAACACCAATCATTTGTTAAAATATTTTATGATATGTAGATCATGAAAAGGGAACACAATGAAGTGTTGATACAATAATGAAATCCTAGAAGATAAAAAGAAATACATGACGAATCTTAGAAAAATAAGAATGCAAAAAAAAGAAGCTAAGACCCTCCTATTGAGGTGGTGGATGAGCAAGAGCGTTGATGCGCTCTAAGATGTGATTGAGGATGAACCTCATTTCGTCTTGAAGCTCATGGACCATCACCCGGGTCCTTTCGGTTATTTGGGCAATACGCTCACAATTGGAGCAACCATGTCTAGGGGTAGTATGGTTCATGGTTTTGTGGTGGTGGAATGGTGGAGGTGTTGGTGTTGGTGTTGGGAGTGGTGATTATGGAGGCTAGCAAAGCACTTTGCATTTGCATAGTCTCACTTAGGTGATAATCCACCATATTTGAAAATTGGTGGAGATGATGAAGTTCGGCTTAAATCTCTTCTTTGGTGGGGTGATCTTCCCACATGGATTCCTCAATGTTTTCTATATGATGAGACATTGATGTAGGAAGTGGTTGATCCCCATACAAAAGACCATGGATTTCCTTATGGATGGGATGGAAAAGAAGAGGTATTGGCCCTAACGGGGCATTTGGGTCAAAAAAGGGTCGTGGAGACTCATGAGCAATACCCTCAATAGTACCAAATGATGGTAGTGGTGGTGGATGATTGGGCCTAGGAGGCAAGTCGTCCAAGTCTTCCAAAAATGGATTTAAAGATGTAGGTGGTGTGGAGAATAACTCCAATGGGATGAGTGTTGGAGATTTTGGAGGTGATGGTATTTTTGATGTTTGGATGGGAGCCGGTGGTGGTGAGCTAGGAGTCTTTGTTGGTGGTGGAGTAGTGATGATGATAGGTGGTTGTGGAGATGGTGTAGGAGTAGCCAAAGTGAGGTTTGTGTCATCCCTTATGGGAGATGAGATTCCTAATGATTTGGAAGTGGGTTTAATGCTAGTCATATCACCCAAGTCAATCCATACAAGAAGGATGGAGTGAATAGACAAAGATTTGCAATAAATGTCTTCTAATGATTATGAGATCCTAACAATCAGATTACCCTCGGATTGCAAGGAACCAAAATTTTGGTTCCTTCCTTTATGCAAAAGGGTTCCTTGGGTGGAATTTTGAAATTTTTGAATTTTGGTGGGAAATGGATATCCTATGTGCCTAAGTGTGTTATACTAGTTCTAATATGGGTAACAACTAGTTTAGATTAACTTAGAGGCAATGTATGGTAATTTGGAATGTTGAAATAAGCGAAATTCAGAAAATTACCTGTAGGATCCACGACACCAAAATTTTACACAGGCGGAACCCTTGAAAGGGTGCCGCCTGGTCCGCCTGTACAGGTATGGCGGTACAGGTTTCTCTAACAGACATAACCAAATTTTTGGTGTCGTCTGATCCGTGGACACCAGAAATCACCGCATAACAGTTTTTTAAGGGTCGGGATTTTTCCAAAACCTAAAATTTTGCTCAAGACATGTGACATTAATTAATTCTAGTTAAAAAAAGTAAATAACACATACACAAACATAGTGGAGCATATACTTTGACCAAGGGCTAATGATTTTCACATTAAAGTGAAAAATGGGTAAAATTTGATAACACACTTGTGCTATCCCCCTGCATGAAATTGTTAGCATACATCATTGTTTTGAGTTATATTATCATCCTACAAATTAAAATCAACCAAAATTTATCAAACATTAAAGTTAATGTCTTGTTCCAAACACTCCTTAAAAGGACCCTCATTTGTCCAACTTCTTGTAAATCTTGCTCATCATCCTACCAAGGCACTTGAACATCCCCTTGGTTTGCTTGAACTCCGCTGATTCATTCTCAATCTCGGGAAGAGACGCATAATACTCATGAGGTGGAAGGCGAGAATTTGGAAGACCATCCTCGGAGCTATTTGATGATGATGATGATGGATTTGGAGGTTTTGCTCTTTTGCCTTTAGTCTTAGCAACTCGCTCGTCACTCAAGGGCACAAAGATGTGAGGGATGAGATCATAGTCAAACTTCAACCATTTTGGGCTTGGTGGAATCGGTGCAAAGGCTCTATAGAGACGGGTGAAAAGCATCCCGTAATAAAGAGCAACCGATCCTTGAGTTGGAATATCAATCATTCTCCTAGCAATGTAGTAGGCTAAATTGAATGGTTGATGGGTGGACAAGTTGTAGAGCATGTGACAAAGGCAAGCGTTGATATGGTCCCTATTCCCTATGGTGCTAATGACGTTGGCTCTAAGAAGTTCCTCCCATTTCTTAAATTCGGGCTTAAGTTCATTGAGCTCCATTCCATATGGATCTCGGTTCACCTCCTTTCCCTTTTGGGTGACACGGGTTGGAGCGGCTCTTGGGTTAAAGAGGTGCTCACGGATGACATTCTTATCCGCTAGAGGAGTTTGGTAGGGAAGAGAGTGGTCATTGATTTCATGGCATACATGTGGACATATCATAGAGTCGCGGTAACGACGCGTCTCACATGGATTTTATACACTTTAAAACATCGTTTGACTTGTACCAAACTTATTTTCCGCACATAATAACTTTCATTTGGGACCTATCTTTGTAACTCAATGTTTTTAATATATCAAACGATGTTCTTTTCAAACGACACTTTAGGTCGTTCAATATAACTGTGATTGTGATGCTATGACATCAATCCCGTGAATTCCATTCATTGCAAAAGCAGTAATTTGGGGTGTGATGATTGGCATCGAGCTTGATTATAGAGAACTAGGTTGCATCATTGATCCTAGACTATAACTACATCATCATAGCATCTCATCATTTCATCATAAGTGCATAGTCACTATACATGCGGTTTCGCACGCACATTTTGCGAGTTATTTACTTTCATTTCAAATCGATTGTCACATTAATGCCTTTAGATACCCATCCCATCATACTCACATCGGACTTTGACATGAAGAATGCCTGTCATTCCCTATCACAATTTTAACATCGATTGACTTTACACCACCTTACCACACATATTATCCGATGTGGACACCGAACCCTTTGAGAAGGGAGAAGTTGCACCTACACCATCACGATCACCATTGATTCACCAGGATCGGGACAATTTTATCATTACATTAGACGATCATGCCATTTGGTAGGACTTATAGGCTTAGTCCTAATGGACCTATTAGGATGCTTACTACAAGGAAGATGGTAGTATTTCATTCACCATCATCTCCTAACTTACCACTAGGATTTCCATCAGCATCATCGTCATCATTATCATCTAGAGCATCATTTGTACCATCACATCTCATATACACTACTCATACATACGACTTGCCGCTTGGGAAGCGGGCATGATTTGACACACCACTACCATCTACCACTAAGACTACAGAAACTACACTATCTTATAGATTTAAGGACTGTGAGAGTTTCAAAGCTGTTGTTACTAGACATCCTACTACTCCTACACTTGAGACATGATTAGACCATCAATAGGAACAGATAATAAGTACCTTTCTAGCTAATGTAATCTTTATCATTTATTATCTCCACGATAATCACAACCTTTGTTTATTTCATTCCCTATTTCAATTGCCAAATTTTCAATCATTTCGCGATGATACCTCACTATTTTACTAGGGGTTAGGCCAACTTTATTCTTGACCAATTAGGAGACTATTACCATTCTTTGAGGTTTCCCCATGTATTCTAAAAACCATTCCTCAAATTTATTTCAAGTTATTTTGCTACCATTTCATGAAATTATTTCACTTAATTTTATTTCAAGCTATTCTACACTATCTAAGAAACATTGTTTCATAAAGTTTTAAAACAAGTTGTTTTGTTACCACCCTATCAATTGGCTTTCAGTCATTTTATCAACGATTTAATATCATCATGCGAAACGATTCTCATTTTACTCTGAAAAATTATTGAGCCATTAACTTCATAACAAAACGTTGAATACCATCTAAAACTTCGGAGGAACATAATACCATTTCAACAAAACCAAGCATCACATCATTTGTCCTCAATTATACATGGCCTGATCACCTATGTATAATTTAGGAAGAATTATGTCATGAAAACAATCTTCACTCAAAAGCAAAGCTTTGTAATCAGATAAATTGTTCATAAACATTTCTTTTGGTTAACACTCTGTAGAAGCCTACGCCATTCATCCCTCACTCAACCGATAAGTTAGAATTTGACGAGTGACCTTTTTAGGAAAGGCTTCCTATACAATCTATGAGGAGGATTCCTCGATACATGAAAACAATGAAAGCATTCTAGGACTACCAACAAGGATTAGAAGTATATAGTAAGACATCACGGGGAAATCCGAACCACTATCTTTGGATTAGAAGCCAAATTCTATCATTTCAAAAGTACTAGCAAGACCGAGTTATAAGATTTAGTACGAAGCGAATACACACTAAGCAACACTATAGGGATCAACCAAGTCTTCTATCTGAGATTGCAGAACATTCCATTAAACATGGCTTCAACAATATGTGAACTTCCCTACAATGAGTTTCCCTTAAAGGAAAATTTGGTTAAATTTAGGTTATCGATATAAACTTTCCCTAAGGCATTGTGTCCTCTAGAAATTACGGATAACCTCACTTTCATATCAAGAGATGCAACAGGTTTGAACATAACAGACAATCAATGACACTCCATCTACAAGTAAAATTAGAACAAACATTCTTCGACATAGTATAAGCTGATATCTATGTTTATGCTAGCATGATAACAATCTAAGTGATGAAATAATTTTAGAAGCACTCAATATCGGGACAAATCTTGGAAATCAGTCACTGCACCACATCACTTAAATATTTAAGGTTTTATGACTTTACAACATAGAGCATGGAAACACTTCGATAATCAAACAATAAACATTTTAGTCATGGAGACTAAGCACCTTAGGCAAGTAAGATTCAAGTAATGACATTCGCTAGAACGAGAAACGCGATGAATCACAACTATTACCTATAATCTATTCTTTTCAATAAGGTCCTTTTCGACAGATTTAACATTTTGAAATTTGACATGAGACACGTGGTATCAATTCCAGTTGTACCTATTATAAGCTATTCGATTCACCTTAGGCTCCTGATAATCATTTCAATCTTCCCATGGAACCTACTAGGACATGAGTACCGCCTATTATCCTCAGCTCATTGGTCAGAGTGAGAGAAAAATTCAAACATTAGAGGATATACTCAAGGCATGTGTGATTTCCTAGAAATGGTTAGGCAAATCATTCTTCATCGGACAAGTTGCCATACAACAATAGTTATTACATGAACATATTGACAACACCAATTGAGACACACTATGGTTGAGGTGTCAATCACATATTTACGGACCAGAATCAGGAAAGTCCAACTCATTAGTTCATGACTTATTCATGAAATAACACAAAAATCGTACAAATCAAGAATCAGTTACAAGTAACAACATATAGCTAGATAAGCTACGTCGATATACGACGCAAAATATTGGAAGTATGTTCCATAAGTCGCAAACCATTAGAATTTCAAATTGGCAACAAATTTATATTCAAAGTCCCGTCTTGGAAGGGCGTGGTACGATTCAGAAAAACATTGGACGACCCAATGCGACTCAAATATCCTCACCTTTCACCAATAACACTGTAGAACCTAACATGGACTGAATTCAGGGACTGAATTCCTTTTTGGTTGGGCGAATGTGACAACTCGTAATTTCAGGTATCTAAGGCTTTCACTTCATGGCATACATGTGGACATATCATAGATTCGCGGTAACGACGCGTCTCACATGGATTTTATACACTTTAAAAACATCGTTTGACTTGTACCAAACTTATTTTCCGCACATAATAACTTTCATTTGGGACCTATCTTTGTAACTCTGAATGTTTTTAATATATCAAACGATGTTCTTTTCAAACGACACTTTAGGTCGTTCAATATAACTATGATTGTGATGCTATGACAATCAATCCCGTGAATTCCATTCCACGCAAAAGCAGATAATTTGGGGTGTGACATAAACACTAGTGATGCTTTGGGAAAATTTGATGGCAAGTCAGAAGAAGGATATCTATTGGGATATTGTACCAACAAAGAAAGGATTCGAGTGTACAATAGAGTCACCAAGAAGGTTCAAGATTGTCTTCATGTTGAATTTTTAGAAGATCAAGAAAATCAAAAGGGTAAAGGTCCTGATTGGATGTTTGATCTTGAGGTTTTGACTCCTTCTATGAATTATGTACCTGTTATAGAAGAAAATCAAGCTGTCCACAAAGAAGATGATTTATAGTACATTGTTCATGGAGTCCATATTAGACCTGATGTTGTTCCTGATGAAGAACCCATAAGTGTTGAGAATGAGAAAAGTACTAATGCACCAAAATCCTCATTGTCTGCTGAGGATCAAGCCATTCAAGATGAGCTTAATAGGATGCTTTTTCAAGATGTAGTAGCACAATCTTATGATGATGATCAAAGAAGAGGTTATGAGGAAGCAAAGAAAAAGAACAAAACTGTAGAGTTCTCTCATAGTAATTTGGAAGACAGTATTTTAGATCACAGTACTTTGGATCAAAGTACTGGTGTACCAAATACCAGTACTTCTGATGATTTAAATGATCATAACATGCCTGGCTTAGAAGATACTGATGATGAGTTTGAAGATGAAGGTATTTTCTCAGAGTCCAATGAAGATGCTGATTTCACAAATTTGGGTGATAATCTGGAAGTTCCACAGACTCCTACATTAAAAATTCATAAAGATCATCCTACTGGTCAAATCATTGGACCTTCTAATTATGGAGTGCTCACAAGAACCAAAGCTAAAGGTTTTTCTACACCACATAATGCATTACTAAGCTTTGTGTATAAACAAAACAGGTTAAATCATAAGGATCACCAAACCTGCCTGTTTACTTGCTTTATCTCTCAAGAAGAACCCAAGAATATAGCTCAAGCATTAAATAAAGAGAGTTGGGTTGAAGCTATGCAAGAAGAGCTTCTTCAATTCAAACTTTAAGAAGTTTGGGTACTATGTAATCTACCAGATGGAAAGAAAGTCTTTGGTACAAGATGGGTTTTCAGAGTCAAGAGAGATGAAAGAGGGAATGTCATCAAGAACAAGGCAAGGTTAGTTGCACAAGGATACATACAAGAAGAAGGAGTAGATTATGATAAAGTGTTTGCTCCTGTAGCAAGGATTGAAGCTATTCGAATATTCCTTGTGTTTGCATCATATATGGGATTTCAGGTTTATCAAATGGATGTTAAGAGTGCCTTTCTCTATGGCAAGATTACAAAGGAGGTTTACGTTAAACAGCCTCCTGGTTTTGAAGATCCTGCACATCCAAACAAAGTCTACAAAGTTGTTAAGGCTCTTTATGGCCTTCATTAAGCACCTAGAGCTTGGTATGAAAGGCTCTCTACTTTCTTATTGCAACATGGTTACAGAAAGGGAGCTATTGACAAGACTTTGTTTATCAAGAGAGACAAGAAGGATATCATGCTAGTTCAAGTTTATGTAGATGATATCATCTTTGGAGCTACAAGACAGTCCATGGTGAAGGAGTTTGAGAAGCTGATGCAACATGAATTTCAAATGAGTTCTATGAGAGAATTGACTTTCTTTTTAGGGCTACAAGTCAAAAAATCAAAGGAAGGAATTTTCATAAGTCAAGACAAGTATGTCTCTGACATTCTTAAGAAGTTCAATTTTGATGCCATGAAGCCAGTCACTACACCTATAAAGTCTATCAACTCATTGGGCAAGGATGAAGATGGTCAACCTGTTGAAGTCAAGCTTTACAGATCTATGATTGGTTGTCTTATGTATTTAACTTCATCTAGGCTTGATATCATGTTTGCTGTTTGTTTATGTGCAAGATATCAAGTCTCACCTAAGGTGTCTCATATGAATGCAGTGAAGAGAATTTTTAGTTATTTGAAACAACAACCTAAGTTAGGGTTGTGGTATCCAAAGGATTCACCGTTTCACTTGGAAGCTTTTTCAAACAGTGATTATGCAGGTGATAACTATGATCGAAGATAAACCACTGGTGGATGCCAATATCTTGGAAGAAGATTAGTCTCATGGCAATGCAAGAAGCAAACTATTGCAGCAACATCCTCTACTAAAGCAGAATATGTGGTTGCTGCAAGCTGTTGTGGACAAGTGTTATGGATGCAGAATCAACTTTTGGATTATGGGTTCAACTTCCAGAATACTCCTATCAATATTTATAATGAGAGTACTATATGTATTGTCAAGAATCCAGTTTATCACTCCAAGACCAAACATATTCAGATTCGGCATCACATTATCTGAGATTGTTATGAGCATAGGCTAATTAATGTTGTCAAGGTTCACACATATGACAATGTAGCTGATCTACTCACCAAAGGATTTGATGTTTCAAGATTCAATCACTTGGTGGTGAGTATTGGAATGATTAATTACTAAGCTACATTTAAGGGGAGGACTGATTAGTTAATTAGACAGTCCTATGCATTGCTTTGAGGGGAGGCAATCCAATGCCTATTTGGAGTTTTTGCTATTGTAAAGAAGAAAATGGAGAAGTGCTGCTTTTTGGTTATATGAAAGTACTACACTGAAAGTACTGCTTTGGAAAGTACTGCGCACGTGGTAAGCACTGCTTGTCTTATCAACGTACTATTCCAACAGTCAAAAAGAGGGGTAAAATGCAAATAACGGTAACTTTGTTATTATGAGATGTGATTTTTTAAATCTCACCTATAAATAACTACTCTCCGAATTTCCCTCTCCTCTTTATACTTACAAATCTTTTCCATATTTCTCTCTCTTTCACAATTACTATTCATCAAACCACTTTTTTTGTAAACAAACAATCAATGGCGAATCAAAATACAGTTTCTAAACACAACATGGTGGCTAATTTGGATAAAACTGAAGCTAATGTTGCATTTCATGACATCATTGATTTTCTCACTGGATCTCCAATCAGTTATGCGCTTTTGGTTGAACCAGATGTTATTGAGCCATGGATTCAACAATTTTGGGCAACTGCTAAAACTCACATGGAGAATGATGAGTCATATATACAGGCTAAGGTTGCTGGAAGGATTGTCAATGTTAGTGAAGCTACAATTCGAGAAGATCTATTATTTGATGATGAAGAAGGAGCTATCTGTTTTGATAAACAGCTTCTTTGGGATACATTGAGAGATATTGGGTATGAAGGGTCTTTAACTGAAAAAACATTCAAGAAACCCTTGTTTAGTCCGTATTGGAAGTACTTGGTACATGTCTTACTTCATTGTATCAGTTCTAAGAGTACTTCATGGGAGCAATTTGGATCTAATATAGCATCTGCTATAGTGGGATTGACTACAAATCGTATCTTCAATTTTTCAAGGCTAATTCTAGATGGTATGTTATCTCACATTTCTCATGGATCACACTGGTTGATGTATCCAATATTTATTCAAGTCTTCTTGAATAAACAACTTCATGATATACCAAAGCCTTCGAGTTTATTACTTGTTGTGGTACAACCTGCAATGATTTTCACTTTCATGGCTAGGAAGAGTGATTTGTTTTCTGGAAGGAACACTCCATTGACTACTTCAATGATGGAGATTTTTCAAGAAATTAGAGATGAGGCTGCATCTAGTGATGAAAGAGAAGGTACTGCTTCATCTCAAGGTACTGCATCTCAAGGAACTGCTTCTCAAGGTACTAATGTAAATGAAGGTACTGCAGTTTCACCTACCTCATCTCACCATGATACTCCACCTATTGAGTCAGAACCAACTATCCCTATTCTCTCATCATCCTCTGAAGGAGATGCAACTGATATACCCCCTGAAGGTTTAGTGCTGGATAATTATGTTCTGACAAAGGAGCTAGTCAGATTAAAGAAAACAACTGAGGCTCAAACTGCACAGATAGACCAGTTGAAGACCAAGTTTAGAAAACTTAAGAGGTCTGTCTGGCCTTTAGTAAAACATCACAGATTGTGGGTCAAGGCTGAAAAGAAGAAAAGAAAGTATTTTCAGAAGACTTCCAAAGGCAAAAAGGTTCAACAACAATCTTCTATCAAATTGGGGAGGAATCTAGAGCAAGATAATTTGAAAAAAGATGCTGAGATTCATACAGATAAAGAAGATGAACCTCAAACTACTGAAGCACAAGTAAATGTTCAAAGTACTGAGCCTGAAGGAACTAGAGTTCAAAGTACTGGTGTACAAAGTACTGATGATCAAGGTACTGATGATCAAGGTACTACTGCTCTTCAAGAAACTCAAAGACAAGAGCTGATTACACCAAGGACACTTAATTTTGATGAAGAAGCTGGTCCTTTGATAAGGTTTTAAAATGTACCTTTTTGAGGGGTCATTTAAGCCCTTATTTGATCACTCTTGTATCCGTTATTACTTAATATTGTTCCTTTTCACTTTTTAGGTCTCTTGAAGGCAAATTGCTGGAATGGCACTTATTTGGACGAAAAGGCGCGATATACGAAGAAAATGGCCAAAGTAAAGAATCGAGACACTCAAGTCGTTGAAATACAAGGGGACGGCATCGGTGTTATCTCATGACGCCCTTGAGCATTTTGTGATGGCTCAAGAGCCAAATTGCTTATTTTCAAGTGACGGTGTCGGGCTTTAAAAGAGTAGGTCGTCGCACCTCGGGCGGCCTAGATTTGATCCAGACGGCGTCGAAGTCAAAAGGACGACGTCCACAAGCATAAGGTGACGCCGTCGCAAGACTAACGTGGCCAAGACAAAACCTTAATGACGGCGACCGACGCGTCACAAATCATAAGGTGGCGCGTCGCGAATGTAATCTTATATATAGAATCCGAATTTTTCGCTTTTAGTGTGTAGTCTTTGGAGTAAAACCTAAACCGAACCAAGGCTGTCTTGTACAGTATTTTAGGGTTCCAAACCCTATCTTACACCAAGATAAGTGCTTTACTTCATTAATTCAATTATGTCTTCAATTATTTGTGTGTATGCTTGCATGTTCTCCATGTCCGGCTAATTTACTTGTGTGTTTGCTTAGGGAATATGAAACTTAACTATTGAATATTGATTGGTTGTCGCTTATCTTAATTGTTAATGATCTAGAAATGCGATAGGTCATTCGTTGTGTAGTTAATGCTTGATTAATCTTTGTGAACCTTAGACTATAACACCTAGAGTAGTTGTAGGCTAAACCTTCCAAAGAGTACCTCAGAGTTAGAGTTTATAAATCCTAGAGATTTTGTAGACAAGACCCTTTGGTAGTTTCTAAGAGTTAAGGATAAACGCATACCCTACGACCTTAGACACACAACGCGATTAGGAATAAGGATGTGACAATTCAACCATCAATAGGAGATAGTTAAAGAGTAATAAAACCTAAGTAAACACATCTTTAAATCATCATACGAGCACACAATAATTAGACATAGACTACCCTCACCTTAGTTAATTAGATAATTAGATAATAGAGTAATCGGTAGAAATACCAACCCCCCAAATCCAAACCCCGAGATTCGTACCTTTCCATTTCCTAAAAACATAAAAAAGATAAAAAATAATCTTCCTCAACCCCAACCTTAGCGTAGTAACTCCTCACTAGCATTCCTATTCCCCTAGAGAACAATATAAATTCCCGTGGCTTACCTTAATACTACACTACAACGATTAGGTTCACTGCCTAGGGTGTTGAAAAACTTGCTCGACGAAAAGGAAGTTCCTTTGACCCCGAACGACGTGTGTACCATTATCAAGTTTTTGGCGCCGCTGCCGGGGAATAGAATAGCTAGTTAGTAGTCCACCTCGTTTAGGTTTCTTTGCTTGATTCCTATAAAGTAAATTATTTTCTCAATTTTAGCTTCCTCGTAGTCTATCCCCCTTCTTCGTGACCTTTGTTCGTAACCCATCACTTTTCATCATGGAAGGTGATAACCCTCCTCAAATCATTGTCCCGCCAAGAGACCGTACTCTTAGTGAATACTCCAGACCTAGCCACCAAGGTTATAGGAGCACCATTGAGCTTCCCGACCAAGCCCAAACTACAGCCCTGCGATCTGACACCATCCGGTTGGTGCAAAACGGATGTGCATTCCATGGAATTCGTTCCGGAGATCCTAATCAGCATCTTAAGGATTTCCTTAAAATTGTCGATTCCATCGACCTTGATGCTACTACTCGGGAGACCACGCGTCTGCGTCTCTTCCAATTCTCTCTACGGGACCAAGCTAGTAATTGGCTTGAGCGACTTCCCGCCGGCTCCATCTCAAGTTGGGATGATCTCACCTCTCGCTTCCTTGCTCAATTTTTCCCACCGGGGAGAACCACTAAACTTAGATGAGACATCTTGACGTTTCAACAACTTCAAGGCGAGTCTATCTACAAAGCATGAACTCGATTGAAGGACCTACTACGTAAACTCCCTCATCATGGCATTGATCTTTGGCTTCAAATCCAAATCTTCTATGACCATATCGATTTCATCACTTGACGATCCATTGATCAAGCCGCCGGTGGAAGGGTCAACGACTTTAATGCGAGAAATCTTGGGATATTATAGAAGAGCTTATTTGATCAAAGCCACGAAGATTGG
Source organism: Chrysanthemum lavandulifolium (assembly GCA_022545495.1). NCBI lineage: Eukaryota > Viridiplantae > Streptophyta > Magnoliopsida > Asterales > Asteraceae > Chrysanthemum > Chrysanthemum lavandulifolium. The sequence goes on along the minus strand of CM040242.1, from coordinate 36,932,920 downwards.
AATGAATCTCCGAAACCCTCGTTAAATTGGTTAATGCCATATCAACTCCTCTTGAATCTTCCGACATCACCGAGGAGCAAATGAGTGCTATTGAGAGGAGGATTGATTATCTGATGGAAAGGAATAGAAGAGCTCCCATATAAATCCCTCGAGAAGCAGTCAATTCCACCAATTCCATCAACCACCCAACACCCTTTTCGGAATCCCCAAGTCGTGAGCAAAACCCCAATTCCGAAAGGCGCTTCCTTTCTACTTCCCCAATACCACTCTCACCAAGCTTTAAGGAACAAATGAGGGAGTACATGGCAGCTCAGACGGAGAGATTAGCTAAATTTGAAGAGGAGGTTTATAGGCAAAGAGAAGAAATGCAAGCAAAAATGACGGAAATGATGAACCTGGTAAAAGAATATACCAAGACAAAAGTTCCCGAAAAGGTACTAGTAAGAAGCAACGATTATCCCCCCACTTCGTTTGTTAACACCATTTCCATTATGCCTGAGGATGAAAAGGGTGAGGTGAAGAAAACTTAGGAAAGCAAGAGGGAGGAGTCTGAACCTAATAATGAGCCCGAGACCATTGAGTACTACCTGAAGCACGAAATTAACAAAAAAACCATTGCAAACCAAGTGAACAACTTTAGGTACAATGAGGTTCTTAGGGAAGCCCTTGAAGGAAAAATAACAGAAGAAGCGTATGACGCCCTGCCTATGGGACCTCTGTATGAGCTGGTTCTAAAAAACCAAGAATAAAAACGAGACACCACAGGGAACTTCGTAATACCATGTAGCATAGGTGATATTGATAATATAAATGCCCTAGCTGATCAGGGGTCTGATGTGAACATAATGCCATTATCAATCTATAATAAGCTGACTAGGGAGAAACCAGCCAAGACCGATCTTAGACTTTCCTTACCTAATCACACCTATGTTTACCCCATAGGAATCGCGGTGGATGTTTTAATAGAGGTGGCTAATATCGTTTACCCAGTAGATTTTATGATCATAGATGTTGAGGAAGATAGAAATATGCCACTCATTCTTGGGACACCATTTCTGGCCACCGCCAAAGCAACCATCAAATGCGGGGAGGGCATCATGATATTTAAAAGCGGAAAAGGGTACGCTAGAATACCCATTTTTCCAAGGTATCCTCTTAAGATCATGAAAAGGATCACGGGCGATAGTCCACAAGTCCCTAGCAATGTGGTTAAGAAGAAAATGAACGATTGGGAAAAAGGGCTTAGAGATTTTATGGTTCAAGGACTGCATGCAACATTATGGAAGCCCGATAAAAAGTTAGGAAATAATCCCACTTCGATACCAAAAACAGAAAGGGACCTTAGGGAATTTCTGAAGGGAGAAAAAGTACTCTTATACAAATCACGAATAAGGGCATTACGAGGTAGAAACAAACCAAGATGGTTTGGGCCTTTTTCGGTAAAGGAAACCAATCTAAAGAATAAAACCGTCACCATAATAGACGACGTTGGCAAGGAGTCCACGGTAAGCATACAACGTCTACGCCCTTTTGACGAAGGGAGAGCGAAGGAAGAAGGTGACGGTAGTGAAGTTATGTAGGACCACGACTACGAGTCTAGCTACAAGACTCATAAATAAAGAAAAGCGCTTCGTGGGAGGCAACAATGCTTAATTGTTTGCTTGTTTGTGTCATATATCTTTTATTGATTGTTTATTCTCATGTTTAAATTTGTAAAAATGCTCTATTTTGTTTTTAACCTCGTCTTAATCACATATGAAGGTATTTTACATAAGGGATAAGTGTAGGGAGCATTACACACGTTTTCAAAAGAAACGTAAACATGAGAAGTTCAATTAATCAAAAAGATATATATGTGTGCTTGTTCGAGTCAAATGCTTGTATCGAGTCATAATGGATGTTTTGCGGAAATTTTCCGATTCTAAAGATGTAAATTTTCCGAATTTTTTTCGAAAATCGCAGACCGCTTTTGTCGGGATAACTTTGACGGCGTCGAGTCGTCGAACGACGGAAGGAGCAAAAAAGCGATTACTTTTTCTCGCTTTCGTGCTACTTATAAAATTTTTGGACTTTTCCAGGTCTTAATTTTCTAGAAAATTCTGTAAACATCCATTCCACAAGCATTATATCCTAGTTTAGTAGAGTCCTATATATATTATTACCGCCGATTTTACGCGAAGGTTTCGTTTGTTTTCTTCAAGTGTGCAGGTTTAATTTACCAAGAAGAAGATACATAAGATGAGAAGGAGCTTTTGATGCAAACGTTCTTTTGAAGAAAATGTAACCACCACTTTACACGGATCCTACCGAGCTAATCGGGGAGTACTAGTTTCTTTCATTTTAATTACCTTCTATTATCATAACTTTGATACTTTTGGGAACATTGGGGACAATGTTCAATTTAAGTATAGGAGGGAAAATATAACGGGAACTTTGAAACTATGCTTATCCTTGACTATTTGCTTTGTCCAATTGTATTTGTGTAATAAACCATGAGAAAATGTCGGTTAGGGTAATTTTGGCACCAAATTTAAAAATTTTCATGACATATAGGAGTGGGCCATTAGTCTTAACAAAAGCGTCTCATGGATAGGAAGTTGCATGACTAGCACAAAAACCCTTTACCACTTAAATTCCACCCAAAGTGTGAGGATCACCCTTAGATTAAGTAAGATAAAAAGCATTCATCTTTAATGCTTAGTGTGTGAACCGGTAGTATTATAGATTCTAGAACTTGTTTTGTGATGCATCCCGAGATCGCTAGTAAGACTACACTTGTGTAGTTAGGAATAACTAAATGATAAGAGGCATTAGGATAACCCTTGTTTGATACCTGTAATAGAATTACTTATCCACCTCGGTTGAGTAATTCCCCCACACCCTTGCGTTGTACTCACTTTTAGTACACGATACCCCTAGTTAACCCCTCTGAGCCTATCCTTTTCGCGGTTCTCTAGATTTTTTGGTTTTTCGGAATATCAATGAAGAGCATTGTTTACACCCCACCCTCAAATGTACACCCAAATCGCCTTAGCCTACCTTGTATGCACTCACTTTTAGTGCATTATTGTTATCATCCTTAACCCTTAGTTCAATTATCTAGTTGCTTGCATAAGTTGCTAAGTCGAGTCATATCCTTTGTACACGCTTTGGGACGATTGGGACTCTTGGGAAAAGTTAAAGTTTATGAAATGGCGGAAGGGCGTTAAATTCAAATTCCCTTTATTTATGTAATAATGTACTCCAAGTGTTTTGATCTTTTCAATTCGGGTCAAATTAGTGTTAGAGTAATAAAACTCAAGTGTAGGGATGTGCCTATAAATCCTATCATTTTGATGTTACCATAGAGGATGGTAGAGTAAAAGTGTATGAAAAAAAAAAACATACGGCTACCATCCTACATCTATCTTTTAAATTTATGTTTGTGTGTTTCAGTTATCTAGAGTTTAGAGTGTCGAGTCATGGCTTAGCAACGCCATTCTTCGTATGCTTGTAACATAAAGATTTTTGACTTGCCACCACTAAATAGCCTATCCCACCAAACCCTTTGTTTGCCTACCGTAAGCCTAACATTACAACCCTTTAAAAGACCTCTTTGATATTCTTTCCTAGGTGCTTACGCCAAAGCGATGGAGGTTTGATCTTGTCTCAAGCTTATGATAATCTATGTACTAGGACCGGTTAATGAGTGTTTATCTTCCATTTCCAACTTGTTATATTTCATATACACCCGAGATGTGAGTACCCAAACACCCCATGTGAGGTGCTAGTATGTAATTCCGTGCTTGTTATGGCTTTTTGGGGCTTATATGTGTTGTGGATTGTTCTAAACCAATGCTTCATGACCCAGAATTTATAAATTAATTGGCTAAAGCACATTTGCTTGAGGACAAGCAAATACCAAGTGTAGGATAAGGTCTCTTCTTCAATATCGACAATCTCTAAGAGAAAGTTGATAGATAATGTTGGTTCCCGTGAGAATGAAACAAGTCCTTTTAAGAGGAACTTAAGTGGTTTGGAAAGTTGAAGTGCGGTCGTCACCGGGTCCATGACGCCTTGTCTTCAATACCGATGTTACCTTGGTAACCACCGTAGCATATGAATTGAACCCGTATCGCCCTAAGGTTGAATAATTGGAGGCTATTTGTTTTCACCTTTTCTCATTCAATTCTTTTCATTCTTCAACCCCTTCAAGCTTACCAAACTTCATAACTAGAACCTTGTTGGGTTTATTCCAAGACTAGCTCGCCTCATCCGCACTCTTCCCATATCTCATTTTCTCCTTTTTTTCAATATACCTATGGACTTCTACACTATCTAGTGGATTGTCCCTGGGTAGATCCCTCCAGTTCTGGCGGATCATGGGAACAAATACCTAACCTTATCATCCTTATATCACCATTCATAAAGTAGAGTTGGTCGGTCTATTTGGTATTGTTCATCTGCCATTGGAACCATTTGAAAATCAATCCAGATACTTAAGATATATTCTCAAAGCATTTTGTACCTGAATTGTTTTTGATATTTTTAGAACAAGAGCTCCCCCTCAACATGTGCATCAAGTGTATGAAATCGTTTTACACACGGAGGCAAGGGAAAGAATTAACTTCTTTGATTACCATTTTATAAAAAATATCAACATCACTTCCCTGATCAAAACAAGTAGATAAATCATATTAGGGAAGGATGAGGTTTTCATAAGCTTGCTCCCCCTCAATATGTGCCTTGAGGTTTAACAGAGTTTTGCACATACAAGAGGGAAGCTGCACATTGATCATGTTTTAAATCATAGTGGTTTAAGATAGATGCTCCCCCTCAACATGTGCATGGAAAATTTGAAATCGTTTGGCACATGTGGGATGGAGAGCTTGTTCATCCTTATAAAACCATTTACTGAATTATCAGATTAAATTCAATTTAAATTACAAATTCTCCTCTGATCACAATTATCAAATCCTTTGAGATTTGTGATCTCTGTAGATTTAAATTGATTTTGAAAGCTTTTAAGGAGAATTGTGACTTGATCATGAAAGCGTTTTAACTGATAAGGATCGGATTTTGAGACTTTAAACTCCATTGAATGAACATGCATGATTATCTTTTGAAAACAATTGAATGACAAATAACCTTTTAATTTAATTGAAATCATTCTCCCCCTCAATCAATGACATAGGTTGTTGATTGAGAGATGGATATCTTGACAAACTTTTAAGTCCGATGATTATCAAAAATAGAGTCCGAGTTATTTTTCAAATCAACTAGTTTTCATTAGATAGTAATAATTTGTTTAAAGAATCAGAGCATGAGATTTTAAAACCAAGATAAATCATGGCTCTGTTCTTTCATTGAAAAGTGGATTACTGCCTGAAAATGACAATAAACCATTGTTTTACTTTCTCCCAAAAATATATATTTTTTTTTGATTTTTTGATTTTTTGATTTTTTTAAACATTCGAACACCATCTAAAGTCCCGTGTCACTCTTTGACTGACAGCACAAAGACCATAGATATATATCGAATCAAGAAAGAAAAGACAGAAAGGACAATATTTTTTGAGATTTTCAGATTTTTATGGATTTTTTTTGAAAGTTTTATATTTTTCTATCTTCTTTTTCTTGGTTTTATATTTTTTTTATTTGGTTTTTGAAAAATACTTACAAAGATAGATGAAGAAAAGACCTTTACTCCTCGTCATCCTCCTGAAGACGTTTGAGTGTTTCTGGTTGAAGACTTTTCAAGCCAAGTCGAGGAAGAATAAACTCAAAACGCTTCTCTCTAAGAGCTTTGGTGAAGATGTCGCTAACCGGTATTCGACTTCACAAAATAGAGTTCCACCACACCGCTTTTCCACTTGTTCCTCGATGAAATGATGTCGGATATCAATGTGCTTTGCTCTTGAGTGTTGTACGTTGTTGCATGAGAGCAATAACACTTTTATTATCACAATGATGAGGATTTTGTTGAATTCAAAGCCATAGTCGATAATGGGATCTCATCCAAAGGATTTGAGCACAACAAGATGACATGGCTATGTATTCACCTCTGTAGAGAAAATAGAAGTACTCATTTGCTTCTTTGAAGACCAGCTCACAAGCTTATCACCAAAATCGAGCACCTCCTCGATGTACTTGACGTGTATCTTGACATCATGCATGATCAAGATCTCGCATAGGTCATTAGTGACATACCGTGTCCTTGGTACCATAGTCCCTTATTGATGGTTCCTTGGAGATACCGAAGACCCATTTAACCGCTTCAAGGTGCTTTTAGTAGGCTTAGCACGATATCTAGCACACATGCACACAACGAACAAGATGTCAGTCTGCTAGTCATGAGGTACATCGGGATCCATTCATGATACGATATTTCGCTTGATCTACCATGATCCCCGAATGGTCCTCATCCAAATTAGTTCGCTCAATCATGGGAGTGTCAACGTGTCACATGATACAAATCCAAATTTCTTTAAAATCTCATTTGCATATTTAGGTTGATTTATAAAATGCCTCCGGACTTTGCGAAATTTGTAATCCCAAGAAAATGACATTTGTCCCATCATTGACATTTGAAATTTGGAACCCATTTCATTAGAAAAACGATCACATTCACTGGGGTCAATCGAGGCAAAGATAATATCATCAACATAAATTTGAACATGAATTAAATGTTTGCCTGACTTTCGGGTGAACAATGTAGGATCAACTGGTCCTTTGCTGAATCCAATGGATAGAAGAAACTTTGATAGCGTATCATACCATGCCTTTGGAGCTTGCTTTAAATCGTAAAGATCCTTCTTCAACCGATAGACGTGAGTAGGATGCTCTGGATTCACAAAGCCTTCAGGTTGGCTGACGTATACGACTTCTTTAAGATCTCCGTTAAGAAATGCCGTCTTTACATCCATTTGATAGACTACCATGTTCTTGCTAGCAGCATTAGCCAAGAAGATTCTGATTGCTTCGATACGAGCAACAGGAGTAAATGATTCTTCAAAGTCAATACCCTCCTCTTGACGATATCCTTTAGCTACTAACCTAGCCTTATTTTTCAACACATCACCATGCTCATCAAGCTTCACTTTGAAGATCCAATTTAGAGCAATGATCATAGCACAATCTAGAGCAAGTACTAATTCCCATACATCAAGTCGATCAAACTCATGAATTTTTTCTTGCATGGCATTGAACCAACAATCTTCATTCATGGCGGTTTTAATGTCTTTTGGTTCGACCTTAGAGAGTACGGAGTTGAACAAGCACCATAAGGCATCGGTTGCAAGTTGTTTCCGTGTGGATACTGGGCGAGAGGGGTTTCCAATGATATTGTCCAATGGGTGATCATGTGTCCATTTTATAAGGTGTTCATGTGGTTGTTGTTGTAGAACTGAAGTAGCAGAGTCGATATCTCCTGATGAAGAAGGTTCTGATGATGGTTTAGGAGCAAAGATATTTTAAAATGGAGCATCTTCGGGAGTAGCAAAGGGATTAACTTCTTCATTGATGCCGAAACAATTCCATGATGTACATTTGATGATTGATGATTTGTTGATGAGATGAGAATGATCGCAGCAGCGCTTCTTGACTTAATGATATTGAGATCAAGGGTTCACTTCATTCACAGGGATATGAGCAGCCTCTGTTGATGGAATTGACATTTCATCAGCATTAGGTTCATAGTGTTCATCAAACATTGGATCAAACAATTTCTTTAAATCATCTTCAGATGGAGGTACATATGGAGTTGCTAGAAATGAGTTTGGTACAAGGGATGAACCAATGGGACTATTTTGAAGTGCGGGTCCAGAACTGGATTGTCCAGGAGCCATTTGACTGGTTAGCTCATCGAACATAACGTGAATTGTTTCCATGATATTTCGGGTTCTCTTGTTGTAGATTCGGTAACCCTTCTTGTTTGGTGCATAACCAACAAAAACTCCAATATCTGCCTTTGCTCTTAATTTACCTAAGTCTTGACCGTCATTCGTTGGATAGCACAAAGCACCAAACACACGAAGGTAGGAGAGATTAGGTTTTCGTTTATGAACAAGTTCTTGCGACTTCCACAAGAGTTCGATTTCGTGGAACGATTTTAGGTGTAGCAAGCAGTGGCAATGGCTTCAGGCCATAGAAACATTGAAACCTTCGAATAAATAAGCATTGTTCTTGCGACTTCCACAAGAGTTCGATTTCGTCTTTCAACTACACCGTTCTGTTAAGGAGTTCGTGGAACGCTTCTTTGATGAATGATTCCAACACTTTCATAAAACTGAATTAAGTCTTTGTTGACAAACTCTGTGCCATTGTCTGTTCGAACAATTCTGATTGTATTGTTGAGTCGAACTCAAGTCGTTTAATTAGTTTGATAATGACATCCGAATTTCATCCTTTGTTCTCAAAAACTTTACCCAAGTAAATCGAGAGTAGTCATCAACAGCTACTAGAATGTATTTCTACCCATTTATCGTTTGCACCGTCATTGGTCCGCACAGATCCATATGAAGGGTATGAAGAACTTCCATTATCTTGAATTGGTGGGTTTAGGTTTGTGGGCATATTTCGTGCTTTTACCCAATTGGCGTGTGAACAAAGATGATATTTTTATATTTTAACTGGGTAAGCCTCGACAAGATCCTTTCTCGAAAGGTTGTTAATGGTGCCAAGTTCAAGTGATTGAGACGACGATGCCATAACCATGACTTTGTTTTAGAAGCCTTTGACAAGCGCGATTGGAGAAGACTTCATCATGTCTTCGATAGAGATGGTGTATAGGTTAGAACCACGAGTACCTCTTAATAATTTCACACCATCAAGTTCTCTAACGAAGCAAGTATGTTTTCTAAAGGCCACCTCTAGATCGGAATCATAGAATTGACCAACAGAGAACAAATTATGACCAAGACCTTCCACATAATATACCCTGGAAATCACACTTTTACCAACCACATAATCTCTATAACCCATAATAGCTCCAAAATGGTCGTTCCCGAATCTAACTGTCCTGATGAATTTACTCACGAAGTTCATGAGCCGCGACCGGTCTCCAAATCATATGCTTGGAACAACTGAGTCCGGTACCACGTAACGATTTGAACGATCTGCAGTTGAACACAGACAAGAATGGATAATCGGATAATTGGGATCCCCATGCAAGAATGGGTTCCATTTGGTTAGTAACATGAATTGGAATACCCACATCGAAATAGAAACATCCATATCGAAATTGAGGCAATGGAATCATTATGAATAGATGCGATACTAGTGTCCGTATTTGCCCTATTCAAAGTATGTTCACTTCTTAAGGAATAGTTCTACCAAGAGGCATCCATTTTCTAGTGGGCATTGTCTCGATTAACCTTATGGCTAACAAGTATCCATTGATAACCTATCTTACTAAATGTTCTTCCTGCGGGTTTCCACTATTTTCTAACTTTCTTTCGCTTTTGCCTTTTAGCCTTCTTAGCTTGATTTTTAACATCAACGGTTTTAACTGGGCATTTGACAGCATTAGACAAATCATTCATACCATATTCAAGATTAGAAACAGAAACCACGCAATCATCATTACATGTTTTGCCAAAAGTAGTAGAATTCACATTAATTACAGTATGCTTAGAGCTAACACTAGAATCAACACGATTCATTTTATTCAAATTCTCCCTACGGTGATCTTCTACTTTCTTCCAATGCACATTCTTAGCTTGCGAGGTCCTATCATTCCTTGTATTGCCTTGATACTTTGACCGCTCGCTTTAATGTCACCGATTACTCTGTAGAGGAACGGGAACATTAGTTGGTTTTGCTACTTTTGCCTTTCTGCTTTGATGTCTTTGGATGTGAACTATTTGAAGGGACACTGAGGTTTACTTTCTTAACACTGGAGGTGCTGGGATCTGAACTAATTGAAGGCCTACTAAAGTTCACATTCATAACATTGAGCATTGAATGAGTTGCATACTTGGCATTGGGCATAGAACAAGGTATCAAGGGATTGACTTGCTCACCTAGAGATTTAGGGCATATTGTAATTAAGCATTCTAGAAGTTCTTGAGATCGTTTGGCATATAAGCATGCATGGCCAATTGCATTATCAAGTGGTTTCTCTATCTTATCCTCTTCTACAATCTCACGAAGACATTATAGACTATCCTTAAGGTATGAGAAATATGTTTGAATGGCAAGTTTGTTATTCCTAAGATGAGGATGAACATATTTCACAGACAAAGCATATTTATTACCAATATGCACCTTTGAAGCACCATTCTCTCCATTGGTCATCGGCATTTTCCATTTGACCTGACTCTTCAGATTCTCAATTTCTTTTTGCAACGAAGTTATTTTTTCATTATTTTTGTTATGAGTGACTTTTATTGACTCAAATAACTCATTGAAATGACATTTAACCTTTTCATTTTCTTCTAAAAAACTCTCATTTTCCTTTTGTAAAGTATTAACCAAATTTTGAAGATGAAAATTTTGAGAATTCTGAGAATCTAAAAGAGGAGGCATTTGGGAGCCAGTCACATTTTTCTTTTCACTCTTTAACTGAGAGATTTGGGCTTTCAACTTTCTGATCGTGTTACAGTGAGCTTGAATTTGTTCATCACGTTTGTTTATTTCAAAAACTGCATCAAACTCTGGAACATCCGTGGATATCTTGATGTTTGAGGTTTTAACATTTTCTTTGAGATGTTGATATTTAAGTTGTAAATCAAAATGTTCAACTTCTAGTTTAGAAAAATGTTTTACCAAAGTATCGTGATCATCCTGCTCAATTTTCTCACTAAGTTTAGAGTTTTTGATTTCAAGCTCAATGACACGATCATGGGAGACTTTTAAAGCAACAGATAGTTCATGAAAATGAGAAGCATTAATGGAGCAATTAGTAGCGATGTAAAACACATCTTGAGCAATACATTCGAAATAAGATTCTCATTCAAGGTATGCAAGTTTTCCTCTCAATCTCATTATATTTTAATGCTCTCTCATAGTCACTAACCTCAACTATCATTGCATCAAATTCCTTTTCCATTCCTTTAATATCCGAATCTATCCTTTTTAAGACTCTCAAATGATCTTTTAGTTGTTTAAAGAAAGGCATGACCTTAGTTAAATAGCATTCTTTTGTTTGTTTAAAACCCTTTCCCTTGATTATCCCAGATGGGTGTGATCCTTTTCTTACAAGTTTTCTCAAAATCGACAAATAGTTGAAAAATAATGATTGACCGATTAAGGTCTTGCTTTTAGTGGCAATAGTTCTAGGAACTAAATGCATTGGTGTATTTGGAGGATACACGATCATGCAGACATTTTCCTAAGGGAGGGTTTGTTTCAACAAGATTTTCACTTTTGCTTATCTAAGTCCTTTTCCAAAAACTTGTTCGGTGTTAACAACGTCTGAGGCTTAAACTTGTTCAAGGAAATCCAATTCTCCTTCTTGTAATCATGGGGTGTGATATTTATTTTCTTCTCTTTACATTTAGGATCATCTAGTTTCTTGTTCATCTTTTCCCTAGTGACTTCATCGATTTCTTATCTTCCTCGGTGCACTCAGTAAGAACTAGGTTTCGCTCTAGGCTTAAGGATTTCATTGCCATCATAAAGTACTTTATGAGAACTTCTAGCCTTTTAATGACCTCGAGTTTGATTCCTCAACTAGGGAATGCTATGCTTATCGCTAAGACTCTATGCTTAGTGATCATGTGAGCAATCGAATGGTGTTCCTTGTATGTACAACTTATTTTCAAGCTTGTTTTCAAAGTTTTCATATTAGAAAAATCATTCAAAAGTTTTGATTCCTTAGCATTGAATTCTTGCTTAAGCATTTTCACATTTTCTTGAAGTTCTTGTTTTTGCTTAGCGCTTTAGAAAGCTTTTCTTGTAAGGAGTTTAACTCTTGTTTTAATACTTCTTCTCTAAAATTAATTTTTCTAATGATTGTGCGCATTTGGTCATCCATTTCACGCTCACGAGTGGTCACTCAAATTTAGCACGTTGTTCATAAATAGCAACACGTTCTTTATAGGCATTCGATTCGAGACTACAGAATCATCGAGGCACAAGCGATAAATTCATCAAAACATAGTCATTATTGATGCGAAGATGTATTACTTGGTACAAGATCACTTTCACTTTGTTTCACATATTGATCATATGGGACAATATTGATATTACCCATATTTTCAATATCCGCCTCAATAGTTTCAATTGATTGTACTTTGTCATGTATCTTTGCATATCAAGATCATCGTATAGTTTTAATACCTCGAAATGATTTTGTCTTTGGATGGACCAGCTTGGAGGAGAGACCTTTGGAGAAACCATAGGTGAGATGCTAGCCATGAAGATTGTTTGAGCGAGAGGTTCTTCATCTACATCGTAGTCAAATGCATCACAATCACTACTTGAAAGGCATTCGATGATTATGACCTATTTCCCGAATCACTTGTTCATCAACATCAAGATCATATGTCTTGGCATTCACTTCAAAGAAGAAACAAGAACTCCTCTTCATCCAAAGTCGCTCCATTGTCCCGAGCTTGCACTAGCAACATCTTATCCTCAAGTACTCGGCATTACGAGGGTGTTTTGGTGATGTCGCGCTTGCAATATGTCCTCACCACCACAGCTTGTAGCATTGAATAGGCTTTGTTTGTCCTTGATTTCCAATCCTTCCTTGATTCCGATTTCCACCATAGCCTCCACCTACTCCACCCCTTCTCTCGATCGCATCGCTTTTCTTGAACCGGCCGCACCATAACCTTCCCATCTCTGATATTGGCTTGATTGTGTGGATTGGATGCAGTTATGAGGTTGTTGTTGGTGTGTGGGAGAGTGTTCATGTTATTGACTGATCATGAGAGCTAATTGATTAATGAAGTTTCCCACGGTACGCATCAAGATCGCCTTGTTTGAACATTGGATCAGGAATGACTTTGTGATTACCATTACTCATGGGTACAACTTGAGAAGATTTGGTGGTAATCCCAACATTTGTGTAAAAGGCAGTTGAATCATTTGATGAACTTGTTTCTCCCTGATTGGTTTTGAACGCTCCAAAATCCTTTTTCAAACATAGCATGTCTCTCATTCTTGAGAAGGAAGGCATACTGATTGCTCATAGTTTGTATTCTTCAATCCTTTAGCGAGCTTCACGTAGTGACAAACTTGTGCCATTCGGATTCATGTTGTTTACAAACTTTGAGTTTAGTTGAATGTTAGGCATGGTCATTCGATGTTCCTCATGTCATTCACAAGCTTATGGAATCTCACGTAGTACTCATAGACACTCTCATCCGGTTTCATCTTGAAATGCTCAAATTCATCATATAATTGTGATTCTCTGTCTTCAACAGCTAATTCGTAACCGAGAGAAGCATCTTGACATTATCCCATACGACCTTTGCTTCGGTGTTGTGATTGATGAGCTTGTAAATGTATTTTGGAAGACCTTGCGATATAATGTTAGAAGCCCGATATCCGCATTGAATCTCTTCTTCTCCTTATCATGGAGCTCATCATACGTCTTTGTTCTGTCTATTCCATAGATCATTGTTCCATCTTCAGCTATATCAATTATCTCTAGTAGTCTCAACCAGATACGGTCCTTCATCAATGGATTTGAAAATGTTGACCCCATTTTCCTTTCCAAGACAGTACAATCTGATTCTTTGAGCCCAAGAGTCGTAGTCGGTTTTGTCAAGCATGGGTGGACGAGTATCTAAACCAGCTGCTTGAACATCCTCGGCAACAATGGAGATGATTGTAGGTACGTTGGTAGACATGTTAACAGATTAAACGGGATTTTATAACTCTATGATTAAACCGGGAAATAGATTCTTTCACGGGATTTTACTAAATCAAGAGAAAACCGTATTAAAAAAATCAACCAACTCGCTAAGAAACCTTGAACCAAGTCACTAAGAACCGAGTCGCTAGCAAATTTTGACAGCAAGTCGCTAAGCACCAAGTCGCTAAGATGTCAAGTCGCTAAATAGCAACTCGCTAAGCACCAAGTCGCTAATATGTCAAGTCGCTAAATAGCAACTCGCTAAGCACCAAATCGCTAATACCAAGTCGCTAACAAACTTAAGTACAAGTCGCTAACTTTCACCAAGTCGCTACCCCTAGTGGAGAATCCACTAAGTGTACTGTTTGTCGGCTTGTCTCAATAGACAAGTCGCTAAGCTCAACTCGCTAAGAACTTCTACTACAACTCGCTACCAAGTTACAAAGCAAGTCGCTACCAAGATAAATTATCCGTAGCTCAAGTCGCTAGCTAGAAAATCAAACAAACACCACTTTTCAATCCAAAAACAACCCAACCATAATGATTCAAGCTTACCAAATCAAAACCCAAGCACATACAATGATTCTAAACACAAAACTACACCCAAGATTCAAACTTTAACACTAGAAATGATCCAAATGATGCAAAAACCACTAAACTTTTTCAAACTCTAAAACCACCTAAAAGTCACTAGAAATCCAAAGATATGTAAGAGATGATCAAACCATGGCTCTTGATACCATTTGTAACATATTGATTTCACAAACACACTAAACCATAAGCACAAGTAGGCGACAAGATGATTCTAGAGAAGAAAGTTAGAGGTTTGGGAACTTTAGTGAGAGAAAGAAAAATCTTATTATGAGCTCCAACTCTCTACCTTAGGAGGTAGAGAGTATTTATAGTCATTACATAAATCGCCACCTATTGGGCTGTGGATCAGGCATACAGTGGGTAAAGACCCGTCCGTCCTCCACGGTGTTACATAAACTAAATACTACTTAACTTATAACAATCTACGACTACGAGCTTACTAACGATTACATATACTTGAGGTGACCGACTCTTAATACTTGGATTTACTAAATCCTAACAAAAATCATATGCATATGTTGAGGGGAACCATTTCTAAATGATCAAAACAGTTAAGGTACAAAATTCTTTGACTTTTTTTTATCACAATTACCTTGATTGATTTTCCAAATGATTTTTCAATTGGTTTCAAGAAGGAAAGAACAATACCAAAAGACCGACCAATTTACTTTATGCATGGTGTTATAAGGATGGTTAGGTTAGGTATTCATTCCCACGATCCCACCAGAGCCGGAGGGATCTACCGAGGACAATCCACTTGATAGTGTAAGTCCTTAGGTATGATGAAAAAGGAGAAAATGAGAATAGGGAAGAGTGCCGACTAAGACAGAGCTAGTAATCGAATAAACCCAACAAGGTTCTAGTTATGAAGTCTCGTAAGCTTGAAGGGCTGAATAATGAAAAGAATTGAATGTGAAAGGGTGAAAAGAAATAGCCTCCAATAATTCAACCTTAGGGCGATGCGGGTTCAATACATATGCTACTTGGTGGTTACTAAGGTAACACCGGTATTGAAGACAAGACGTCATGGACCGAGTGATGCATCGCACTAAACTTCCCAAGATACTCAAGTTCATCTTAAAAGGGCTTGTTTCATTCTCACGGAGAACCCACATAATCTATCGACTTTCTCTTAGAGATTGTTGATATTGAAGAAGGAGACCCTCTCCCTAGTATCCGGCATAGGAAACCAAAGTGCACTATTGAGTCTAGAGCCAAGAGATCATCCAATAAATCTCATGAGGACACAATACTTGAAGACTTGTTGTTTCATACAATGTGGAAAGTAAGAACATATTTTAAGAGTTGTCACACCCCAAATTACTGCTTTGCGTGAATGGAATTCACAGGATTGATTGTCATAGCATCACAATCACAGTTATATTGAACGACCTAAAGTGTCGTTTGGAAAACACATCGTTTGATTTAATAAAACAATCGAGTTTACAAAGTGTAGGTCCCAAATGAAAATCAACTTGTGCGTAAATAAGTTTGTTACAATTCAAACGATGTTTTAAAGTGCGTAAAACCCAAGTGAGACGAGTCGTCACCGCGACTCCATGATGTGTCCACATGCATGCCATGAAGTGAATGCCTTAGATACCGAGATAAAAACATGCTAAAAGTGTCAACACAAAGGTTGAGTGAGTTCATAGAGTTTGTGTGGAAATGGAAAGCCTTTCAAAATCGTTTATGCGAGAAAGGCATTGTAAATCCACCCATTCCAAGTTCCACCATGCAAAACTTGCAACTTTGTGTGTTCACAACCCACGCCAAAATGTGTATAGTTTATGTTCAAACACTTGATGTCAAATGAATTCACAATAGTACCTAACTCGACGTAGAACAATAGAGCTTAATCAATAGGACTAGACTCAATGTATCGAGTCAACCGATTTAGAACATTATACGACGATGTATCGAGAGTCAACCGACATAGAACTTTATACGACGATGTATCGAAGAGTCAATCGACATAGAACTTTATACGACGATGTATCGAGGTCAACCGACATAGAACTTTATACGACGATGTATCGAGTCAATCGACATAGAACTTTATACGACGATGTATCGTAGTCAATGACATAGAACTTTATCGACGATGTATCGAGAGTCAATCGACATAGAACTTTATACGACGAGAACTATACCAAACAAACAAGAACAACTAATATAGTACAACATTCAGTTTGAAACAATGATGATCATGATAGAAGTTATCCTTAAAAGATAGAGTACTTGTGAAAAATAGTTAAGCATGTATCTCCCCAAAGTAGTATAAAACAATTGAAAATGGGGCTATGAAAACTCACCATTGCAATGATTATGATGACAAAAGTGGATACACTGAAATGTAGCGTGATACTTTAATCTTGACCTATTGTGAATGATATGATACGTAATGAGTTATGATGTAATGTTATGCATGCATTTCGTATGTTATTTATACCACTTGTGAATTTTGAAAATAATACTCTTCGTCGAAAAATACTCTTTTGACGTCTTGACCATTCTTAATTTAC
Organism: Chrysanthemum lavandulifolium; assembly: GCA_022545495.1. Classification (NCBI taxonomy): domain Eukaryota; kingdom Viridiplantae; phylum Streptophyta; class Magnoliopsida; order Asterales; family Asteraceae; genus Chrysanthemum; species Chrysanthemum lavandulifolium. The sequence goes on along the minus strand of CM040242.1, from coordinate 36,916,015 downwards.
TTTACAAGTATTTACGTCAAAATGTCATCCTTCAATAGTTTCTTAATGATTTATTGTGAAATTTTAACTTTTCGTCGTAAAATAATGTCATTGGAAATTTCATGAAAGTGACAAAAATGGCCTTGAAAAGCTAGTCGTAAAATGGTGTACGTCGAACGTTAGGAAACGAACTCAACGATTTTGGAAAACTTGTATCAAAATCTCAAAGTTTTGGCATTTAAGTTTTTATCCTAGAGGTCTCGTTACTAGAGAAAAATATAGGTTAAGTATGGTGATTTTGTCCAAAATGTAGTTTAAAAGTGAATTTCGGCAAAGTTTAAGCAACCGTAAATAATTCATTACAACTCCGCTATTCAAACGGGTGGTCATTTTGAAAAATATGCTTGGTGATCTCGATTTTATTAGAAGACATCTCGTTACAAAAAGTTCTACGTCAACGTTAAAATAGTCTCCAATATGGTCGTTTTGTTTACCTTAACACTTGTCTAATAAAAATAATATAATTTTTCTTAAATAATAAAGTTACGCAATTTTGTGAAAACGTGTATATTTTAGTCGTTACAAATCCGCTTTTCACGATTATCGTCCTTAGCTTCGTATCAAAGTATACTAATATATTTTTGATAAGTCGAAATAATTTATAACGCTTAAGACTCGTTTTGACTCGTACAAAACAAAACAGCTTCTTGAAATTTTCGTGATAAATATATTTCGTCGTCAAACTTGAAAACTTCATAACTTCTTCGTTATAGTTCGCTTTAATCCGCTCAAGCGCCACGGATTCGTTTTAAAGTATATTTTCTAAATATCTAGGCCAAAATTTTATGTCTACCGTCGGATTTTCCAGAATTACAAAATAAGATCAGACCCTTTTTAGACTTGTCGAAAAGAGTTTTCTCAGTACTAAACCTATTCCAATCCCTTCAAAACAACTCCGGTTATTCTAATCCTACCATACACCTTCTTAGGGTGTCATGGGTTCCTAAACATCATCAAGACTAATGTATAACAAGGATAAATTATAGGATGACTTATATATATAAAACTCTAAAACAATGTAAAAACGGTATAAATATCCATAAGTCTTGCATGCTTTGCTCAAAATGATGAAATAGATATGAAATGATAATGAAAGATGTAAAATGAAAATGATATGCTTACTAGTTTACTTGATGAGGTGATAAGAACAAGGGATTAAACCTAAACACCCTAGGTTTTTATTTCAAAACCTTTAATAAGAGTGTAACTAGATTGTATAAAACTTGATCTTGAAAAGTTTTTGATGAAATCTTCTTCCTCCTTAGGTGACCGGTTTTAGAGAGAAGAAAAGAAGAGAGGATGACTTGAATTTTTTTGTGAATGAATGTGTGTGTGTAAGGATGTTTGAGTGCAAATCCATCTAAGTAGTAAAATTTTCTACCAACTATAATAATTCACCCCCCCTTGGTCGGCCAAGGGGGCATATATATCAATAATATATTTTTTTTTTCTTTTTATTTATTGTGTAAATAATTGTGTAAGTAAAGATAGGTAAGTACAAATATGTTGTAACTTGTATACATTTGTGAAATTTGGGTAGTGTTGTCTAAAAATAACTTTTAATGGATCCAAGTAAAATATATTGAGGTCATAAAAATTGTAAAAATATGTTTCTTGCAAAATTTGAGTGATATAATAATTATCGTGTAGTTTTTAAGAAAAACGTCGTAATAATATAAATTTAACGATTTATATACAAAATAAATTCAAAACACTAGGTAAACTCAAAATATTGTTTTTATAAACTAAATGTAAGTATAAAAATATATCGGGATCATTTTTGAAAGTATCGGATTCAAAGTTCAAAATAATAACTTACGCGATAGCGTTTATTTAATATGAAATTTACGCGTTTAAGGTGAAATGCAAAATCATGAATGAACTAACATGATGAAAATGATGTTAATGAAATGTAGACTAAACTTAGTCTATATGAAATGTCCGTGATGATATGATCATGAATTCGCCGCTAAACCATTAAGGTTACGCGAATTTGGAACACGCAAACCTAGTTTACGATAAATGATGAAATTGTGAAGCATGAATTGTTTTGAGAAATGACCTGAAATTACGAGTTGTCACAAGAGTCCTACGCATTATTCTTGTGGTATTGCCAGAACATCCGAGTGATATGTAAAAATATTCACATTGAAGATGGAAAGCCTTCTAAATCCAACATCAAACAAGCTCTTGGTGGGTGACATGTGAGATCTTCTCATAAGATCAAGCTTGTGACAACTGGATAGAAACGATAGGAGATTCAATCTTGAATCAACCTTAGTCCAGAAATGGATTGATGGATACCTTTGAAAACCGGTCACAGTTTGCTCATAAACTCTTTTCTAGCACATCGATCGTGTATTAGGTTTCAAAATTAAAGGGTATTTATGATTGAAAATTGATCTTTCTTATAAAACCTTCGTCGTATTGCAAAACTCTTTCTCTTAAGCAATACACGATTGTTTTCAAATCAATTTATTATCAATCGCTGAATCTCAATTATTGGTTCACTCACTTCGTCTTCTTTCTTTGAGACGCTCCGGTTTGAGAACGGCTTGATTAGTCGCGAAACCCTATCAAGGAGATTCTTTGGAATTATACCGATCATAGGCGATTTGTATCGATCAACGGGGAACCGTGGGCGTGCACCTCAATTCAACGAAGTGATCAAAGACACTTTTGTGCGCTTTATTGCTAACTGTTGTTTGCAGGAACATTGGACGATTGCGGTGATCGTAATTGAGAAGTCAATCCATAACCGCATGCTCACACTAACGCTTAAAGAAATCATGATTGGTGCATATCTACGTAACTTGGCTCGATATTTTCATACTATGCTTCGCTACTGCAACGCAAATATCATGAACCAACAAAGCTTCCGCCACTCGATGAAAAGATTTCATGATCCGTAAAGTGTAAGCATGTCGGTCCAAAAGTCACAACATCACATGAAGGCAACACAATAAAGGGTGATCTAGAGATTTCATCGGTGATGATCTCAAAGAAAGCTCGAAGATCATCAAGATGTGGATTAGTTAAAGGCCTCCACTGAAAGTACAAAATAATCAGACTATGAAGAGTCACTGCTAAAGCATAAAGATGCGGAAGTTGAAGAAGTAAAGTCTACGAGCTCAGAACTGAAGATAAAATAGAATGCTAGGAATCAAAATGTAAATCATGGGGGGACCTCCCTTAGGGGGAGATTGTTAGGAATTAGAAATTCCATAGTGAACTATCGGTCACCCCATCTATAGTCTAGCATATGTTAGCTCATAAACATATCGTTATTTACTTGTCTATTAGTTATTTATTAGCTTAGTTATTAGTTTAGAGCAACACCGTGGAGGAAGGACGGGTCTTTACCCACTGTATACCTGATCCACAGTCCGACATGAGGATGAGTAGGTTATAACTATAAATACCCCTTCCATCCTTGGAAGGGGTGGAGCTTCTTAATCTAACCTTTCATTTTTGATTTAACTCTCTCTCTAGAAATCCCTCTCTACTCTCTTCATCTCTCTAAATAGGGCATACTTGATCTTTCACCATCTTAGACCACCCGAATCATCAAACAACATAGTATGTATGATCCTACAAATGCACATGCCCACATAAGATTGAGAGATATGACATAAAGTTTGGGAATCTATCCTTTCAAGATTGGTACAAAGTTAGATTTGGGGACTCGAATGTCAATGCAGGTTTGATCAAACGGCTAAAGCTCGATTAAAACAAATACCGTCTTCATGATGCGAAGACCACTGATGAAAGATCAACCATGAATGACGTCCTCGATAACAATAAGTCTATGATTAAAGATGACGACTATGATAATTCATGTTTATCATTCAAAGAATGGCTTTTGCAGAAGTTTGGTACCTGAAGCATCGACAACACAGTCAAAAATTATTTTTTGCCGAATGGATGATTGATTGCCGGCAAAAAATAGGAGAAGTTGGGACGAATGCTGATAATCTAGTGAGCACTACTTCTGGTGGTGGGTGACATAAAACCCCATGGCTTTGAGTCTAACTTAAAGACCCAGTAATAAAGAAAAGTGCTCTTTCGGGAGACAACCTGAATTATCCATTTTATTTTTGTTTCTTTTCTTTTGTTTTTGTTTGGTTTTGGGTTTTTAACATTTTTGCAGGAATTGGAGATGAATTCACAAGTGGTTAAAACGAGGACCTGTTCTGTCCTACAGTTACGGGGTAACTGATCCACATGGTTACGCCGTAACATATTCTCAGTAGCCGATTCTCTCCGGGTTATAAGCCATTACGGCCTAATCTCATTCTATGGCTATGCCGTAGCAATTATCCAGTAGCCGATTGCCAGGTTTTACAACAATTATGGTGTAACTCCTCTAAAGAGTTACGCCGTAATTCTCTTGCACTTTAGATTTTTCCAGTATTTACACAATAACCTTGTATTAGTTTTTAAATGAACTTTGTGGGTATGTTCCCTGTAAGCCCTCACGAGACTATACTCGTCCACTTGGGACACCAAGCGGTTTAAAAGGCTTGTTGCATATGCTAAATGCAACCGTGATTCATACGCAAGTGAGTTAGATTTCTTTTTATTTTTCTTTTTCTTTTTAGAATTATGCTTGTTAGTTAGTGTGATTTCAGGAAATGAATTTTACTCGTGGATACTTAAGCAAATGCCCGATTCTCTTCGTGGGCCTTCTTTCTTTTTAGGAGCGAATTTCAGGGAAGTTCTCGCCTAATTCAAATTTTCTTCACCTTTATTTAACGTTTAGTAAAAAGGACTTTGTACATGTCAAGTGGGGGACGGGGTAAATTATCACTTGAACTTGTTTGCCCTCGTTTTTCTAGTTTATTTTGAAAAATTATGCTATTTTTAAAATTTTGACATGTTTTCCTTAACCTAACTAGATTAGACCTTAGCCGAGCACATTATAACCCTTGATATTTTATGGTGAGATTAGCCTTATCCGTTTCCACTTATTTACTCAAATCCACCAAATTATGAGTGTGCCGGTAGCTTGTAAACTTTAGAACTTGGCCTTTGCATCATTTCGAGACCATATATGAGGTATGTTGAGTTCGCTTAATGTATATGGAATAATCAGTTTGAGAAGGCAATATTTTTAGCATTATCACCCAAATAGCCTATCCCTGTGTGTCTATTGGTTAGTCACCTCGAATTTTCGAATTCCATGTTAAACAATTTTGTTGCACTCACCTTTAGTGCAAGATACCCTAGATACACCCGTCTCGAGCCATTCCTTTCATTTTGTTCACCCAATATATATTGTTTCGTTACACCCATTCACCTTAGCTCACCGTGTAGTCTTAATTTGTGATTGAGAAGTCATTGTTTGCCTAAGTTTAAGGTTCAAGTTGAGAGGTTTGGAAATCACGCTTTCGTCAAAGACTCATATTTAAAGATCATTGAAGACCCCCCAAATTCTAATTATATGTTCATCTCAAGTGAAATGTTATAAGCACTATGATTGGAGCTCATCAAGATTAAGCATTGAGGAGGCCACATTGGTCATATTTGAAGAATTGAGTTGGTAATTATCGCGCCAACAGTTGAAGAACAGGTAATGTGCCCATCATGACGTCCACTAATGGCACATCTACGTGTTATTTCATGATATGGTTTCTTCACCTTAAAGCTTGAACATTGGATGAACGGTAGGTAGTGACAACTTGGTTATACGTTAAGACTATTTGTTTCATTATTTTCATTTTACACCAATTATTTCCCATGTCTTATCCTACCCTTTTAGTCATGAAGCGTGTCTAGGTGATGAAGCGAGCAATCTTTGGTGTCTTGGCCATGGATTTGGTCATGTATCATTGATTTTGTCCACTTTTTCGTGACACGTTAGTAATGACATATCACCCTTAACCTCTTGTCATGTAAACCCATATTGCCTTCAAGAATTGTTTACTCCTTAACTCTAGGGGTGGAGATTTGTGTAACCGCCAAGCTTATGATAAAATACATGTTATGACTGTGCTTTGAGTGATCACCCCGAAATTGACACTTAGACTAGATGAGAGATTTTGAGTGTTTTGTTCTCATTTCGTGAGGTGTTCGGCTTTGTTTTATTCTAGCATAATGGATTTTTAAACTCATATCTTCTAGCTAATGGGGGATATCTTTTTAGGAATTTTTCTAATAAGGTCTACTTGAGGGCAAGTAGAGTTCAAGTGGGGGGATATTTGATAACATCAAATAGTTCTGACTTTTAAGTGTCAATTTTCCCCGATAATGCTCGTATTTTATATCATTTATATGGATTTATGCTTGTATTCCTTTATATTTCACTTTAACATAAATTATGAGCATTGGAGCTTAAGAAAAGCGGATTTGGAGATTTTCCTAACAATTTATGATAGTATGCCAACTGTGATGAAGCTACGGCGTAACTTGCTCTCTCTCATTACGCCGTAGCTAATGTTTTGTCTCAAAGGACCTACTCAACTGCAATTACGGCGTAACTCCCATCTAAGGTTATGATGTAATCATCTAGGTCAAGAAATGTTTTGCGCCTTCATCAACTACGCCGTAACTCCAAACAAGCATTACGCCATAGTCCACTCAAATGAGTCTTGCAGTGAAGATACGTCGTAACCTTTCCCAAGTGTTACGCCATAACCAGTTTAACAAGAGTACATTTGGAGGATTGTTGAAGGTTAGGCATAACTCTCAACTCAAGTTACGTCGTAACTAGGATCGTGCCGATAAATACCAGCCCTAATTTTTGCATTTCACATCATTCACTCACAAATTAAAGTGAGAGAACGTGAAGAGGGTTCCAAAGGCAGATCTTTTGGAGCATACGGAGCCATCTCCAAAGGAGGAATCACTCCATATCGATAAGCATAAGCGATCATCTTTATCTTTTACTTTCGATTCATGTCTTTCATTATGTTAAACATCGAAGTCATTGTTTCTTTTAATATGATCGGCTAAGCACCTTTGGGGCTAGCCTAGTTATGATTCCTTGAATGTTTTGTTTGTGTTTTCATGCTCCCGTATAATTGTTTCTTGCGTATGCATGCATAGTTTGTTGGTAGTTACCCTAGCTTTGGTAGTTTTGAAATGCGGTCGTATCTAGTTGCTTAGGAGAATTGACCAATTGACCCTAAGTAGTTAGGTAGAGTTGGGAAGGGAAAGAATTGACCAACTGACAACCCTTCCTCACTTGTGCGAACTGACCAAATGATCATCGGTCGTCCAGATGAACTTAAGAAGTTAGGGATGAGTGTCTAAGATGCTAGTGCCTGGGCACTCATTATTTCGAATCTTGAATGTAGAGTACTTAATGACTCGCTTAGGTGACTAAGAACCACTCGACTATCAAGGGGTAAAACTTTGACCTCAGGTAGGAGCCTTTGCTGATAGGTTAGGACGAATTGACCAAATGTTGTTTAAACCCCCACTTGAATCAATTGGAAGTAATAAAACATGAACATTACACGATAGGATGAGTAATTAGGTTAGCACACTTTCTCTCTATTGATCACAACCTCTATTTATTTCTCGCATTTATTTCCTGTTTATTAGTTAATCAATCATTTCAACCTCAAACTAGTTAAAACTAGTGACACATAGACTTAATTAGAATCGCTGCATAGCTCTTAGGGCGACCTCGGTTTACCGATTATTACACTACACATGACCGGTACACTGCCATGAGTGCATAAGGTGGACCATAGGTAAACGATACATTATAAATATTAAAACCGGTCAAAATGGGAATTATGTGAAGTCGGATTATCTTGATATTAATGCCGAAGTGTTTCTCTTGAAGTGAAGTGGATTACTGAGAAGACATAATCTGTTGAAGTATAATAGTTATTAGTTTGTTTACGGAGTGTTTATTCCGTGTTTAGTTTATTTAGTGTGGATATACATGAGCTTTATTAGGAAGTGATTGTGTATATCTTATTTAGTTTTATGATTATCGTTTCTTGGGAAGCGGTTTAGCGATATTGTTTAGGGTTCCTTATCTATAAAAGGAACACATTAGAAAGAGTTATGTACCGATTGGAAAAACTCGGTTTTAGTTAATATAAAGATCCATAGAGGATCAAGAAGTTCTTAGTTATTTGTTACTTGTGTTTATATTCGATAAACATTAGTAGTAGAGATTGTCTTTTATTGTGCTTGTGATTACATAGGCATACATAACGATCCACGAGCTCAAGATCTATCAAGGTCTTTGTTTGTTTCAACAAGTGGTATCGAGCCTCGTGAGAGTCTCTACGATACTAAGGACAAGCTTTTCTAAACACCCATACAACCATAACAAAATCATCATGCACGGTTCGGATGTTGATCTTGAACTCACCAACAACCAAAACTCCACCCATCTGCAACAACTAAGTCTCTCTAATAGCAATGCTAAGTTTCCTTACCTTAAAGGGAGGAATATGATCTTTGGGCTATGAAGATGCAAAGCGGATCTCCAACATTGATTGGAATCTATGGCGGGTAATTTTGAAGGGAGCAGTTTGAAGAGAACTACCACGGATCTTCTTGGTAATATGATGAATGTTCCTCCCAAAGCTGCGAAGAGTTCTTGGCGATTCGAGAGAGAAACAAAGGTCGAACTATTCTTACGCAAGCTATTCACGAGGATCACTTGAGTGATTTTCACTTCATGCAAGATGCCAAGGATATATGGTTAGCAATTAAGGCGAAGTTCGGTGGGAATGAGGAGTCTAGAAGGCGAAGAAGTCCATGCTAAGACAACAGTTTGGGACTTTCGGATCTACGAAGAGGAAGGAATTCACAAGGGCTATGATAAGTTTCACAAGATCTTAAGTCGGTTGAATCATTACTGAGCAAAGCCGGATAATGATATTTGTAACTCTAAGTTTACGAGGTCATTACCTCCATCACGGCTACATGTAAGCATAGCTTTAAAAGCTAAAGGTGGTTTGGACATGATGACCTTTGATGAGTGTATATAACAAACTTAAAGCTCTTGAACATGATGTAAGAAGCCCTTTTCGATCATCTTCTCTGCTAGTCATCTTGCATTTGTTGGAGCCTCTACTCCAAAGTCTAGCTATGGTCCAAGCCCATATCCATCATCATCTAATCTTGCTCCTTCATCAAGTTCTCTTCCTAGATCCGGTGGAATTATGGAAGATGTTCTTGGATCTTTCTTTCTTGATTATGATCCTCGGCGGGATCTAGCTTATGAGGATTTTGATCGGTGGACCCACTTGAGATGGAAGAGATGAAGTGAAGTGGCAAGTGGCCATGCTTTCCATGGATATCAAGACCTTTGGCGAAGAGTGGCGAGAAGGTTTGGATTCAAGGGCGTGATCCGGCAAGGTTTGACAAAGGGAAGGTTAAATGCTTCACATGCCAGCGGATGGGTCACTTTTCTAGAGAATGCAAAGGCAGGAAAGGCGGTGATGAGACAAGATACTCTACTTATCGGTGATGTCGAAAGGATCGAGGAACTTCAAAGGGATCAAGCTGCTTTGGTCACTCTTGATAGCAATGTGGTTGGAAGCAACATGAGGAGTCGATAATGATGGTCTGATAATGTTGGGTTGATTGCAAGTTGTACTTGAGAGGATAGGCATGATCAGTTGCCTTGATGGGCATCTCTCGGTACAAAGCTGTGTGTTTGGTTGTAGTGGCGTTATAATGAACTCAAACAAGCTTATGATATTATGGAACCTAAATATAATGAATGCTATGTGGAAGTAGAAGCTTATAAGCAGGCTTTAAAAACACTAGAAAGACAAAAGGTTTGGTTTCGGAAAGAATGAAATAGCTTATGATGAGAAAATAGGTGTTTTAGAAAGAGATCTCGAATGTGCTACAAATGAATTAAAATGGTGCGAGAAGTTAAGAGCGGATGTAGAGTCGGAAAATCTAGAGCTTAAGGAGAAACTTAAGGAGGAAATTGCTAGGAATAATGAATGGATGATGAATGGTAATAAGTTGGCTAGTCTCATTTATAGCGATCAAGCTCCCAATTCTCTGATGGCTTTAGGTTTTAAGAAATATGTAGGCTTAGAAGCTAGGGATGACACACGTAAATCTACACCGTGAGCCTAGCTAATTTTGTGAAAGAAGGTGACCTACATCTTGTCGTGGACCAATTAGAGGTGAGCACATGCCCATTGACCTTTCCACTCTTAATGACTTTGATGGATCACACCATCGTATGGCAAAAGTCAAGAGACTTGCGGACCTAATACTTCTACTAATGACTTTGTCTCTTGTGTTATGATGACAAGTCCTCCAAGCAAGGGTCTCTGAGTGTGATTCAAATGACAAGTCGACCTTCCCAAGTCGACCTTCCCAGTCTTCACCCTTCACCCTTGCCTACACCCAAGACTACCAATAAGCATGTGAGTTCTTTGCCAAGGAATGCACTTCAAGGCAGTTGCCTCGAAGACTTGCTTTTAATTCTTTGCATAATAATCTTGTTAAAACAATTCTTTTCATGGTTTTGGTTTGAATACTTACGCTTGTAAGAATACTTCTTTTGGTTTGAATAAATCTTCTCTTGAAGAGAAATGTTTTGTGTGTGGAAGTAAATCTCATTTAATTAAGGATTGTGATTATCATGAGCAAAGAATGAGTAGGTGTGGTGATTCTAGGCATACTAGACCAATGTGGACCAATGTTAATGATATACCACCTTATGTTCCACAAGCTACTAATTATAATACTTCTTTTCCTTGGAGAAGATCAATTGGAAAACCATATGTTCAACCAACGGTGAATATTTTAAAAATGGTTTTGGCCTAGATATGTTAACCCTATGGTGATGGGAGAGGTCTTGGGATCTTCTTGTCAAGACCTCGTGAGTTGTTCTTGGAATAAGCAGAGACCTAAGTTTCATTGGAAACCCAAGAACAATAGTGGATCTTATACTTCTACATGGCACAACTCATATGATCCACAAGGCGGGTTCAAGTCGGCAATGACTTGAGCCTCCATAGTGTACTAATTCTCTGTATATTTTTGTTGTTGTAGGATCATCCCTTAAGCATAAAGATGTTGGAATTGTTGGCGGTGGTTGTTCTAGAAGTATGTCGGAAAGCAGGGACATGATGCATAACTTTATACCTATTGAAGGAGGAGGCAATGTAACCTTTGGAGGAAGTGATGGACGAATTCTTGGAAAAGGGACCATCAAAACACCTCAATGGACTTTGAGAATGTTTACTATGTTAAGGAACTTCAACACTTCAATTTGTTTCGGTCTCACAAATATGTGACACTAAGAACAAAGTACTCTTCACGAGAGGATGAATGTCTTGTCTTTGTCTAAAGACTTCAAACTCCCGGAAGAAACTTCAATTCTCTTGAAGGTTCCTCGTAGTCATAATCTTTATACATTCAACTTAACTAATGTCAAACCGGTGACTTAACATGTTTGGTGGCTAAAGCATCGTGGATGAGTCCACCAAATGGCACGAAGGATGGCCCATGTCAATTTCAAGACCATCAACCGACTCTCTAAGCGGGCCTTGTTCAAGGTCTTCACCCAAAGTATTCACCAATGATCATAAGCGTGTTGCATGCAACAAAGGAAAGCGACCTGAGCCTCATACAAAGGTGTTCTGTTCAGTGATAACCATTATTTACGAACCTCTTGGTTGCTTCATATGGATCTGTTTGGTCCAACTAAAGTGAGAAGCATTGATCATAAATATTTTTGTCGGTGATCATGATGGTTTTAGCAAATTTTGTTGGGTATTCTTTCTAAGGACCAAAGATGAAACATCGAAATATTGAAAGACTTCATTACCCTTATTGAGAATCGGTTGAACAAAAGGTGAAAGGAATTAGGTGTGATAATGGTGCGAGTTCAAAATGCCATTCTAATAGAACTCTGCGGGTTAAAGGGAATCAAAGGGACTATAGCACTCCAAGAACCCCTCAACAAAATGGGGTGGCGAAAGAAAAATAGAACCTTAATAGAGGCTGCAAGATCAATGCTAGCGGACTCTAAACTTCCTACCATGTTTTGGGTGAGGCGGTTAGTGCGACTTGTTATGTACTCAATAGAGTGTCCATTACTAGACCACATCTTAAAACACCATATGAACTTCTTTTGGAAAAGTTCACATTATTCATTACCTTAAACCGTTTGGTACGCAAGTGACAATTTTGAATACCGGTGATCCTTTGGGCAAATTTGATGAGAAAGGCGATGATGGTTACATTGTGGGGTATTACGCTCATAGTAAGGCATCTGAGGGTTTACAATGTATCGCTAAGAAGATTGAGGAGACATTGAATCGAGGTATCTTGAAGACAAGCCTAATGTTCAAGGCGGGGTCATGTTTGGTCATTTGATCTTGATTACTTGATGATTACTTGGGTTATGCTAGACATAAGGCTAATCAAAATCACGATTACGAAGCATCTCCAACTACTAATGCGAGACACTTTGGATGCTCATTCGGCGATGGGTGCGATGATGAACAACCCATTGTAGTGCCTTCCTTCTCTCTAACAATTTTGTAGGTGACACTTCTAAAGATTATCTTGATGTGGGTGAAGATGAATTCTATTATCTTTGAGGACCTTGCGGTGAAGAAACAAGAGTATCGACCAATTTAGATCTTTGAGAGGAATGTTGAAGATAGTACAAATGAAGCACTCGGAAACTTCAATTCTGCTGAAGGTAGTTCATTTCTCCTCACCTCTCCAATTAAATTTGAAAGACATGTTGACTCTACTCCTATTTCTACTAGAGTGTCAACGGACCTTGGAGAACCTTATACAAGGTTTCCAAAACCTTGAGATCTTGGTCATCATCAACCTAAAGCGGGCATCTTCAACACACCTTCCTATGATCTTGACTTTGAACCTCTGTGACTAATCTTGATTCCTCAATTGATGTCAACACCACCACTACTACAAGGATCAACAATGTTCATCCACGGTCTAATATAATTGGTGATCCTAATGCACTGTTAGAACAAGAGTGCGTGGCGCGTTCTAAATATGGACGGTGGCTTTTGTCTCTTATGTCTCAAATCGTGAGAGACAATCACACGAGACTATCAACATTGTCTGTTTGCTTGTTTTCTCTCACAAGTGGAACCAACCGGTGTTACTCGGGCTCTTGAAGACTCAAGTTGGCTTGAAGCAATGCGAGGATGAGATGCAACAATTTCAAAATCGGCGAGGTTTGGATATTGGTACCACTACACGATGGTAAGTATGCTATTGGGACAAAATGGATTACGAAGAATAAGAGATGCTCGGGGTGTTGTCATTAAGAACAAAGCGAGATTAGTTGCAGGGTTATAGACAAGAGGAGGATCGATTATGATGAAGTGTTTGCACCGTGGCAAGAGTTGAGGCTATCTGGATTTTCTTAGCTTATGCATCCTATATGGGCTTTATGGTCTATCAAATGGATGTTAAAGGAGCATTCTTGTATGGTGAAATTGAAGAGGAGGTGTATGTCACTCAACCTAAAGGATTTGAAGATCGGATCATCCTAATCATGTTTATAAGGTGGTCAAAGCTCTCTATGGACTACATCGGGCACCCGAGCACAGTATGCTAGGCTCTCTACATTTCTGTTGAAGCATGGTTCTGAGAAGAGGTGCAATTGATAAGACTCTTTTCTAAAGAAGAATTCCATGACATTATTCTTGTGCAAGTCTATGTGGATGACATTATCTTTGGATCCACAAAGGAAGCTTGGTGCGGGGAGTTTGAGGAGCTTATGAAGGAGAGTTTCGGATGAGTGCAATGGGAGAGATGACTTTCTTTTGGGTCTTCAAGTTCGTGAAACACGATGGTATCTTTATCGGTCGGGACAAATATGTGAGGACATCTTGAAGAAGTTTGGTATGGAGGGTGTAAGGGCGCTACTACACCTTATGAAGCTCAAAGACAAAGACCAACAATGAAGGCGATCCACTGTGAATGTTCATTTATGCAGTCTATGATTGGGTCTTTGATGTATTTAACGACTTCGGGCTGATATTACTTTTCTTTGTGAGTGTTTGTTCGCGACATCAAGTTACTCCATGACTTCCCATCTCAATCTTTGTTAAGAAGATCTTTAAGTACCTTAAAGGCCAACCTTTTCTAGGTCTTTGGTACCCAAAGAGTCTCCTTTTAAGTTGGAAGCTTATAGTGATAGTGACTATCTTTGGTGCTAATCGGATAGGAGGTCCACCTTGGAGGTTGCCAATTCCTTGGAAAGAGATTGATTTCTTGGCAATGCAAGAAACAAACTATTGTGGCTACCTCATCTCTTGAAGCGAGTATGTGGTCTTGCTAATTCTTTGTGGACGAGTTCTTTGGATTCAAAATCGGTTGTTGGATTATGGGTATAATTTCATGAACACAACAATTTTATTGATAATCAAAGTACCATATGCATTGTTAAAAATCCAGTTTTCACGGTCGAACAAAACATATTGAAATCGAGCACCACTTTATAAGAGATGCATATGATAAAAATTTGATAAATGTGGTCAAAATTCATCTTGATGATAATGTGGCGGATCTGTTAACAAAGGCTTTTGAAGGACCAAGGTTTCAACACCTTGTGGTCCATATTAGCATGTAACCCTAGCGCAAAGTTTAAGGGAGGCATAAACCTCGGGGAGGCATATGCCTCGGGGAGGATTGTGTATAACTTTGCATTTTGCTATGTAATTTTGTATATTTGGTTGATTTTAACTAACTCTAACTTTGCTAATGTAATTTTAGTGTGTTTCTTTGTTGGTTTGTGTATGTTTACGTGTTTGTTTTGCGAATGGTTGTCCACGATCGGTTGAGATATGGTCAAGAAAGCTTAAGCTTGTTTCTCTTGAATTCATTGTCTTTGAAGTGTGTTATTTGTTTCCTCACGAAGTTGAAATCTTGAAGTTATATGATTCAATCAAAAGAAATCTTGAAGCAAATAGATCATTCATTCATTCAAGAAGCAGTTCTGACTTCTGATTTCTGAGTACTAGCAACATCAAAAGCATCTACATGATCTAATAGTCCTAATCTATTACATATCATCTGTTCCAACATCTAAGATGAGCACGATGAGCATGAGTGCTCACATCTTTTGGCACTAAATGATGGCTATGCTTTTGTGATAAGCATAACCAACCTAACGGATGCTAAGGATCAAAATGGAGGGATGGATTGATGAAAGCGAAGAAGTGAAGGCGATTGTGGTAGAGATGAGAAGGAAAGATTTTCATTTATGCATCATCTACTCTTTCCATCATACAACAACTTACATCATTTTCCTTTTCCATTCCTCGATCGATATGTGATGATGCACCAAAACATGATGCGAAGAGACCAAGCACCACCTTTCTTCCCATAGGAAGTGGTGGATTTTAGCTCGTGGCCTTCGTTGAGGCCTAGGTCTTTGAGGGTTGGGAGTAAGATGTTCCCTCCTTATAGGAGTCATCGAATCTTGACGAGATACACTTGGTTTCTCAACACTTTCATCTTCGATGAGGAGAGAAGGGTGACTTCTTTGGTAGTGGATATGGTTTTGGAAAATAGTGAAACCATGGATTGGTATCTTCACTAGATGATGAGGATGATGATGAGGATGTTGTTGTGAGATCTATGATCTCGGGTTTGGTACTCATGTTGATTATGGTTAATTTTGAAGTATTGAAGGAATTAGGGTTTGAAATATTATTTGGGGATTTTGATGAAGAAGTCTATGTGCATTGGGATTGTTTTATAGCGGGGTTCAAGTGGTAAGAGAATTAATGCGTGTGGGTGAAACGGTAAAAGATATTCTTGAAGCTTCGTGAGTAAGTCATCATTTACTGCGATTGTTCTACTTGATGAGAATGGTTTCGTTCTACGAAGTTATAAGTGAATGTGATTAAAAGTAGAAATCCGTCGACTTTGGTCAACTTTGACCAAAATTGGGAAATTTCTATTTATTCTCTCGGCATATTTTAGCTCCACATTAAGTGATTCGATTATTACTCTCATTAAAAACACTTCCTTTTGTGCAAAATCGTAACCCTAATCTTCAAAATCTCTCATGGCGCTTCAATTTAAACATGATCATAATAAGGTTGCTTTTCTTGGATCCTTTCGAGGAGATGAGCTGTATAGGCCGATGATTTCTTTCTTACTAAGATCAAAGATTCGGTATGCATTATCGCATTCTCCAAATGCTATATATGAAACTTTGATTACTCAATTTTGGGCGTCGGCGAAAAGAGGTGATCTTGAGATTGTTGCAAGTGTTGATGGACAAGTGTATGTGGTGACGGAGGAGGCGATCGAAAGACAACTTCGCTTGGATGATGAGAATGGAATTTATCATTCGATTCTACGATGGTACTTGAAGGGCTTAGAGCGATTGGATATCAAAGTACGAGGACGGATATGTGGTTGAAAAATAAGCTTTGTCCTATGTGGAGGTTCTTGGTTCATACGTTGCTACGATGTATGAGCAATAAGTCGGAGGATGGGATCGATTTTCAACACAAATGGGATGTGGTATTGTTTGTTTATCTAAGGGTTTGACTTATAATTTCTCTAAGTATATCTTTGATAATATGGTAGAAAATATAACTAGGAAAAGGGTAAGTTTTGATGTACCCTAGGTTCTTCGAGATGATATTGAATGTTTCTACACAAACCCAAGCTTTTCATCCCATAAGTGTTTTGACTCCTAAGTTATTTGCTACAATGAGGACTAAATTTGAAGGACACATTTTCCTTTGTTAGCGCCATGTTACCTCGGAGAATGAGGCGCTAATGAGCTTAATGTTGTTTTACCTTCTTCCATTCCTCTTGATGGAAATCTTTCGATAGATGGTGATGAGGTCCTTCATTGTTCTTGAGGCATCTATACCTTCACCTAGACCATGTCCTAGTCCGGCAATTATACAAGTTCCTATTGATGAAGTTCAAGTTCAAATTATTGATGATCAAATCGATGGTTCAAATTGATGAAGTTGATCTTGATAGATTGCCTACACCAAGTCTGTTAGGACTCCATTTGGTGAAGGATGTTCTAATGTTGATCGAGTTAATGTTGCTCTGAGCAGTCTCTTGAAGTTCCAATTTCAATGAGCAATCACACGATCTTGATGAGGATCCTATTACACTTACCTCATTATATGCTCGATGAACAAGCTTACGGTGGGGTGGTGGTCTTAAGAAAGAACTTGCGAAACCAAGTCTATTCTTGGTAATAAGATTGTGGAATTGGAGACTAAAGTTGAGCACTTGGAGGAATTACTAAGTCGGAAAGGTAAAAGAGTAGTTTGATTTCTTACGAGGAGGATGAAGAGAATCTTCATGAATCTCTTGAGATATTGGTGATGTGGCACTTACATCGATGTTTCTTCTCTATTGCTAAATCTTCACGAAGAAAGGAGTCTAGCAAGGAGCCTATTCTATATACTAGCAAAGAAGAAGACAATCTTTGGATAAGGTATCTGTGACACTTCAAAGGAGCTACATATGGTTGATGCATCTGCGATGATCTAGTTAAGGAGGTTGCTTGATCATGGTCAAACTTCATCTATACAAGAACAACTAAATGTTTCACCTTGACGAGATGATGAAGAGGTTTTTATTCTTTGGGAGAATGTATAAGTTGAATGCTTCATCGAAGTTTTCTCTACACTGTTGAGGAATTGTCTCAACCTATTTCCTCGATGTGGGTTTGATTGTTCCTTCGAAGCTCACATTGGTTCTGCTGAAATTGGTTCTGTGAGACATCTTACGAGAAAGGACGGGACCACATGATTGATGATCTGCTTGAATTCGGGAATAGTGGTGAAGAACAAAATCAAGCTCGAGCTAGATTGTTTCTTGATTATGAGAATATCGAGAAGAGTCGTATTGTGGCTAAATTTCTTCAAGATCGGTATGCTTGATTTGTCTCTGAAAGGAAATTAGAGCTTGATGCATTCTTTCCTACGATTCTTGATGATCAATGGGATGGTTATATTTCTCAAGGTGCATCGATCCAAATCTTGCAAAACTTATCTTAGGAGAATCTTTTGATGATGATAATTTTGTGGATAAAATGGTGGCACTTGGTAATCAAAGGAAGCAAGAATCTGCTGCAAAGAGAAGAGCTCTTATTGATCAAAGAAATAAAGCCAAAGAAAAACCTATATTTGTTGCTCGAGAAGAGGAATTATATGAGGAGAGTTGTGAAGAATTACGCTATGTATAATTACGGTATGTCAATGAAGCAAATCATGGCTTTGTCGATGATGCTTTGATTAGACGATATAATATGGTTATGAAGTTTTCTTCTTACGGTTCTACTTCTTCTTCTCAATTGGAAAATATTGCTTCAATGTCGATGTTCCTCTGACCAGAGACGAAAAGCAGTTGAAATTGTGGATAATTTTGATCTTGTTTTGCCTTGATGGTATCTCCGATTGTTCCTTCGATACAACTTCGATGCTACTCCTTCTTACGATATGGTTGTTTCTGCTTGAATCTTCTTTGGTTTCTTACGAAATGTTGTCGAGTGTGGAGCTAAGTGATTCTCGATTCGGGGGCGATCTGACTTGATCTTGATAACATTGTTGATATGGGACAGCGAGTTTGGTTACAAGGAGTTCGATAGATTGGCTAAGAAACATGCTTCAAGGAATCTTGATTTAGATCTCAAGGTGATGAATCTACCTTTATTGAAGTTGGATCTGTTGATGATTTTCTGAAGGAACTCATGTGGTCTTGGTTGATTGGAAAGTGGAAAGCTTAACACTTGTTTATAAATTTGGATAATCTTGTTCTTGAGTTTAATTTCTTGAAAGATATTCTTCATTTGGTGAATAGACATGATTTGAAGATCTTTGTATGAACATGTCATTCGATATTATAAGTTTCATTCAACAAGCGGTTTACGGTTTATATTTGTTGGGTGATCTTGAGTTATGTTTGATTCTCATTCTCCAAATGGTAAAGGGTATTCTATTTGGAAGAATTCTCATAAGTGGGAGATTGAGAGTTGGAGATTTTATCCTCGCCTTGTGTTCATGTAGTTCGGACTACATGTGGGATGATTTTGTGTATGCTATCGGATAAGCTTTATCCTTTATCGATACTTTTATGGAAAGGTTCTTTGAGACACAAGTTGGAAGTGCCTCTAATTACATTGGCAATGATGAGCTTCATGCTACTCAATGTGTTGGTTTGATTAAAAATCGACTTATGTCACATTAAGGTTCATCTTGTTTGTAATTCTATGGTTTTTGTAATATTTGTTTTGTTTATTTCTTAGTTAAAAAAAAAAAAAAAAAAAAAAAAAAAAAATTGTTTTGGTTTTATCTAACTTTTCTTGCGGGTTTGTTGTATATTTTTGGTTATTGACTCACGATATACTTTGTGTATGTCAAAGAGTTAGCTAGTCCAAAGTGCAGACTTTGGTAAAGACACATCAAATCATTGATAGTTGTAATGATTTGCTAAAAATCATAGGGTATGCAACCACCTATGCTTTATTCTTTGAGTGTTGTATGGTTTCAATTCACCATGGTTTATTCCTATTTGGAATCCAAGAATTGGCTAGCCACATGTATATGGCTTGTGGTAAAGCGGTGGCATTCCATATTTGGTTCTCAATTCACCAATTCTAAGAATTGACTAGTCACGAGCAAGCGGCTACGGTAAAGACATTTCAAATCCGTTTATATGGTTCTTTGGTTTGCCAATAAATCGAGATGGTTATCGGTGTACCATAGTTTACGAACTTAAACATATGGCTACTCCGGTAGTGATGGCTATTGGTAAAGAGACATCAAATCCATTTATTTTCAATGATTCACCTCTCACGGGGAGTTAACACACTGGATGTGATGAGAATAGTATGAAACTAATCTGTTTTGATGTACCTCTTGTCATTTGTTCTTTGCAAAGATATGGAGTTTGAGTTTCTTCATCATAGAGATGTTCTTTGGATTCTTTGTTCTTTGTTGTTCGTGTACAATCCTCACGGTCTTTGTAAGATCTATCAAGCTGGAACTTAACAAGTCAAATTCCGGTTTAGGGAGGATTGTTGGGAATTATGTGAAGTCGGATTATCTTGATATTAATGCCGAAGTGTTTCTCTTGAAGTGAAGTGGATTACTGAAGACATAATCTGTTGAAGTATAATAGTTATTAGTTTGTTTACTGCGGAGTGTTTATTCCGTGTTTAGTTTATTTAGTGTGGATATACATGAGCTTTATTAGGAAGTGATTGTGTATATCTTATTTAGTTTTATGATTATCGTTTCTTGGGAAGCGGTTTAGCGATATTGTTTAGGGTTCCTTATCTATAAAAGGAACACATTAGAAAAGAGTTATGTACCGATTGGAAAAACTCGGTTTTAGTTAATATAAAGATCCATAGAGGATCAAGAAGTTCTTAGTTATTTGTTACTTGTGTTTATATTCGATAAACATTAGTAGTAGAGATTGTCTTTTATTGTGCTTGTGATTACATAGGCATACATAACGATCCACGAGCTCAAGATCTATCAAGGTCTTTGTTTGTTTCAAGATAGAGTACCCTTGACCGTAGTTACTTACATTGAACCCGCATCGTTAGTTACTTCATTGAATATAGTTCATAGAGTCGGTGAGATAGTCTATATCAAACACCCATCTATAACCTACTCCTTTCACATTAGGTTTTTCTTCAAGAAAGTTAACATGGAGGTTTACTTCTACCCTTTTTGTCACTAAATTGTATACCCTATAGGCTTTACTATTTAGCGATAAAAAACCTTCATCAGATTTGCCATCAAACTTGCCAAGCACACTAAGATTATCCAAGATGGTAACATGGCACCCAAAAGGTCTTATGTAGCTAATAATTGGTTTGTGGCCAAATAAAAGTTCATAAGGAGTTTTGTGCTGAGGTTTAGTCAATTAAAGATGTAACAAGCAGTACTAACTACTTCAGCTCAAAAGGTGGTTGGTAAGAGTGAATATGCTAGCATGGTCCTAGCTGCCTCAATTAGGGTCCTGTTCATTCTTTCAGCAACTCCATTTTGCTGTGGAGTTCTGGCATTACTATACTCTTGCTTTATTCCCTTGTTCCCACAAAATTCAAGCCTATATCTATTCTTAAATTCAGTGCTATTATCATATCTAATAATTTTAACCCAATGATTGAGCTGTGTTAATACAAATATCGTCATTAAACGCTATTTATATTTTATGATCTTTACCTAGTTTTTTTAACGACAAAAGTAAATTTCATTTTTGTAAAGTATAAAGCTTGTCAAGATCAATAGACATTAAAACAAGCTTTCCCTTAAATAAAGTCTTCATCATTTAAGCATTTACATCTTATCACATTTTGATTAGCTACGTATCAATTAACATTGACATCTTTTAAAACCATAATGTGCATCAACATTTTTAGAACAAGTATGTTTTAGTTTCTTAAACATGACATTACATATGTATTTACTTTTAACATATTAATTCTAAAAATAGAAAACAACATATTACGTCATGGCTTGCATCACATTGGAAATCTTTGAAAGATTTCATAGAATATTTTGTTTAGATTTATACTCAACATATCTTACATAATCTTGGTTTGATTTGGGTGATCTTGGAAAGATTTTTGTAATCTTCTCGTCGGATCAGTGAACCAAAAATTAACAAGGGGAACCTTTTTTGGTTCCGTTTGGTCCGTGCTCACGATCATTTGGCCAATAAATAGCAAGCCAACCTAAGTTGTTTTCTCATCCCTTCTTAGCATAAAACACATACATTCTCTCATTCTATTACATCTAACTCAGTTTTATTTCATTCTAGTGATCATCTTTTGTAGCAAAGAAGATCGAGGCATAATCAAGCTTCAACAAATAGTTGGAAGGCTTGTTTGTTTAGTTCTCAAAATACATAGTGTGTTGGGAGTGGTTGTACCCATATAAAAGAACTCGACATCTAGCTTTATGTCAAAAATATTATGTAAGCGACGTGTAAAGGTTTTCTCCGCCGGTTAAAGGAGCTTGTTGATTAGCGAAGATAACTCTCGAGTTGGAGACTCGGGGAGTGGAGTAGGGCAAGGAAAAAGAGTCCTTGTAGACCGAACAACTATAAACATCTTTGTCGTGGTTTGATTGTTTCTTTCCTTATTTACTTAATATATATTGCTTTGCTTATTATTCTTCACTAACACATCCAAGATCAATATCAATTGATCTTACAATGAAGTTTCAAAACAAAAATTTTAAACGGTAAAACTATTCAACCCCCCTTCTAGTTTTCCACAAGCTGGTTTTCTATCTGCCTAATAAAGGTTTGAAGGATGCCAGAAGTTTCATCCTTGGTAGACAAGAAGAATACCCAACAAAATCTGGTACAATCATCAGTAATGACAAAGCAATAACTTGCATGATTAATGTTTTTCACAAAAGTAGGCCCAAAAAGATCCATATGCAAGGTGTGTAAAGGCTAAGTAATTGTTCTTTCTAATTTATCCTTGATGATGCCATGTGTTGTTTACCCTTATGACATGCAACACATGAATGGTCATTTTTGAAAACCTTGGAAGGCAGACCTCTTACAAGGTTTCCCTTGAAAACTTTGTTTAGGTTTTTAAAATTTATATGACCTAATCTCCTGTGCCACAATTTAGATTCATCAAGGGTGGCTTTGCAATCAAACAGGTAAAATATTTTGCAGGTGCAGGTGTCTTCATATCAAAACTGTTAATACAAATATCGTCATTAAACGTTATTTATATTTTTGATCTTTACCTAAGTTTTGTTAACGACAAAAGTAAATTTAATTATTATAAAGCTTAAAGCTTGTCAAGTTTAATGGATATTAAAACCAGCTTTTTCATATAATATCTTCATCACTCAAGCATTTACATTGTGATTAATCATATATTGATATGACTCTAAACCATAATGTATGATAGTAGTTTTAGTTCAAGAATGTTTTGGTTTCTTAAAACAAAACACTACATATGTATTTACATTTTAAACATATTTCTAAAAATAGAAAAACAAACACATGACATCATGTGGTGCATTATTGAAATCCTTAGAAGATTTCACTGGATACTTTGTATTGATTTAGACTCTACATAACTTACACAATCTTGGATAGTTATGGTTGACTTTGGTAAGATTTTGAGATCTTGCTGTCAGACCTCGGCAGCACCAAAAATTAACACTGGCGAAACCCTTTTGAGGGTTCCGTGGTCCGTGGTGCTTGCTGAACATTTTGGCTATAAATAGCAAAGCCAAACCAAGTTGTTTTTCATCCCTTTCTATCATATTCTCATACATTCCATCTCTCTAACATTTCTAACTCAGTTTCATATCATATTAGTGATCTCTTTTATAGCAAAGAAGATCAAGTCACATTCAAGCTTCAACAAGAAGTTAGAAGTCTTGTTTGTTTATTGTTGTATGATTTTGTGTTGATTCATACATCATTGTTGTACCAAACCATCATAATCTTGTGAGTGTGAGTGGTTAGTATTTTAGTCCTTAAAATACATTGTGTGTGGGAGTGGTTGTACCCTTGAAAAGAACTCGACATCTAGCTTAGTGTCGGAAATAGTGTGTAAGCGAAGTGTAAAGGTTTCTCCGCCGGTGAAAGGAGCTTGTTGACTAGTGAAGTTAAATTCTCGAGTGTGAGAATCGGGGAGTGGAGTAGGGCAAGAAAAAATAGTCCTTGTAGACCGAACCACTATAAACAACTTGTTGTGGTTTAATTGTTTCTTTCCTTATCTACTCTTTATATATTGTTTACATATTTCACTAACATATCTAAGATCAATATCAATTGATCTTTCAATAAGTTTCAAAACAAAGTTTTTAATCGGTAAACTATTCAACCCCCTTCTAGTTTTCCACAATTGGTACCAGAGCCTTGTTGCTCAAGAATTTCTAAAATATATTGTATTTTATAAACTTGAAACGATCCATGGATTATGATAACTTTAAAGAAGGGCAATCTATGCAAAGACCACCACTCTTTGATTCCATTGGGTTTATCTATTGGAAAAACCGTTTTGAAACATATGTAAAATCAAAGATATAGATCTTTGGTTTGTTATTGTTAAAGGGATTTTAGTTCTACAACAAAGATATTTCGTTGATGAACAAAAGAAATTAATAGCTAAAAATAATGAAGCTAAAATGATGCTTTATAATGCTTTGCCTGAAAAGAATATGAAAGAATTTTTATGTGCGAAACCGCCAAAGATATTTGGGAATCTTTGATTGTTACACATCAAGGAAATTCACAAGTCAAGGATAACAAAATTGATCTTCTTGTTCAACAATATGAACAATTTGTTATCCACGAAGATGAAACCATTGATTGTGGCTTTGCTCGCTTTAATACTATTATTACATCACTTAAAGCACTTGATGAATCTTTTCGTAGTAAGAACTTTGTCGAAATTTCTTAGAGAACTCCATCCAAGTGAAGAGCTAAAGTGACGCTATTGAGGAATCAAAATATCTCTCAAAATGTCACTAGACGAGCTAATCGGAAACCTCAAAGTACACTAAATGGTGATGGAGAAAGATTCTGAAATCGTCAAAGGAAAAGCGAGAAAATCAAATCCGTTGCTCTATAAGCAAGAACGAAATCAAGTGATGATGACGAATCTTGCTCCGTAGTGAAGATGAGGAGTATGCCATGGCCGTTAGAGATTTCAAAAAGTTCTTTAGAAGAAGAGGAAAGTTTGTAAGACAACCTCGAGAAGAAAAGAAGCCATTCTGAAAAGATCGGGATGACAAAAAGGGTAAAGGTGAAAGAAAGTGTTTTAGATGAGGTGATGCAAGTCATTTAATAGGAGATTGTCCCAAGCCACCTAAAAGCAAAACTCAATGAGCTTTTGTAAGTGGCGCTTGGAGTGATAGTGAGGATGATGAAGAGTCAAGCAAGGATGAGATCGCTCTAATGGCACATGAGTCAAACGAGGTACATTCCGACTCATCTTATTCCTCTATTGATGACGACACTTTGCAAAAACAATATAATACATTATGTGAGCTTAGTCTAAAAATCATAACTAAAAATAAATTTTTGTAGACTAAAAAGGAATTTTTAGAAAATGAAGTCTATGAGTTAAAAGAAAAGGGAAAACGATTAGAAAAGGGAAAAGCAAATGACGATGGTTGCAAATCATGTCAAGAGCTTAATCTTGAAATTAGAAAAACTAAAGCTCATACAAGATGTTCTAATCGAACGTAATTCTAAATTTAAAAGGTTTAACAAAAACACTGCTTGTGCCAATGAAATATTTAGAATTCAAAAAACACCAGGAAACATGAATGGGCTAGGACTTAATGAGGTTTTAATTCCAAAGAGTTAAACGAAAACGGCCAAAAAAGACAAACAAACTATCAAAATCGCCGCAGGCAAAGATGCACTGCATTTAACCCAAAATAGGGCTCTGTCCTTTGTAAAAAATGGTGTCGTGGGAACTGCAGCAGGACAGAATGTTTGTGATACGGACCGTAGTGAATTTGTCAAAGTAACAAAGGAAACCAAGGATGTTAAACTAAAACCTTCTGTTGCATCAGGAGTAGGACTTGCTAGAAATGAATTTAGATCAAAAATTACTCAACAACGACATAAAACATCCTTTGCCAAACGCCCCTTTTCTACGAGCAACTACAACATACAACCCAACTATCAACATAACGGTTGGAATCAAAACTTCCCTAGACCATATCAAACTCCAGATTACATGCCATGGAACTCTTACCCATCATTTCCATACATGAACCAAGTAAATGGTATGTTTAACCCAAACGGACCCATGAGATATTAGGGACCAAACGCTTGAGTTATTTGTGTCTTAGGTATGCTTGAAAGTTGGATTGGAACCTGATGAGTGGATAAAAGATAGTGGATGCTCACGACACATGATGGGCAACAAAAGCCTCTTCTCAACATACCAAGAGTATGACGGAGGTAATGTGTAGGATCGTGAATATTATGTTATTTGATGATTCGGGTGGTCTAGGATTATGATGATATAAGAAAGCCATTAGAGAGATGAAGAGAGTAGAGAGGATGTTTCTTGAAAGAGAGTTGCTTTACAAAAAGTGAAAGGTTAGATTCAAGAATCAACACTCTTCCATGGATGGAAGGGTATTTATAGTTACAAAGCATACGCCCTCCCGCTTGACCGCTGGATCGTGCATACAGGTGGGTAAAGACCGTCCTTCCTCCACGGTGTTACTCTAAACTAATCTACGCTACTAATTAACCAATTAACTACTAAACAATGTAAATAACTACAAGTCTACGAGCTAACATATGCTAGACCATAGCTGGGGTGACCGACACTTTAACATGGAATTTCCAATTCCTAACAATCTCCCCCTAAGGGAGGTCACCCCATGAAATACATTTTGCATCCTAGCATTCTATCTTTGTCACTAGTTCTGAGCTTGTAGACTTCAATTCTTCAAGTTCCGCATTCTTTGTGCTTTAGTAGCGATTCTTCAAAGTCCGCATTGATTTGTACTTTTAGTAGAGGCCTTTAACTAATCCACATCTTTGATGATCTTCGAGCTTTCATTGAGATCATCAGCCACAGTAAATCTCTGGATCACCCTTTGTTGTGTTGCCTTCATGTGATGTTGTGACTTTCGGACCGACATTCTCACATTTTCTGGATCATGACATCTTTTCATTAGAGTAGCGAAAGCTTTACTGGCTCATGATATTTGCAAAGAACAGAAGCGGAAACATAGTATAAAAATATTAGAGCCGTTCGTAGATATGCACAAATCATGATTTCTTCAAATTAAGTGTGGATGTTGTGAGCATGCGACTTATGATTGACTTCTCATTTCCGATCACCGCAACCGTCTAAATGTACCGCAAACAACAGCTAGCAATAAAACACACGAAAGTGTCTTTGATCACTTTCGTTGAATTGAGGTACACGCCCACGGTTCCTCGCTGATCGACAAGTATCGCTGTGATCGTAGAATTCAAGAATCTCCTTGACGTGGTTTCGCACCGCTCTAGTCGTTTCAAACCGTAACGCCTCAAAGAAGACAACACGAAGTGAGCGAACTAGTGAATTGAGATTCACTGATTGATGAAAAATTGATTTGAAAAACAATCGCGTATTGCTTAGAAGAAAGAGTTTTGCAATACGACGAAGATTTTTGAGAAAGATCAAATTTCAATCAAAAATACCTTTTGTATTTGAAAAGAGTACACATTCGATGTGCTAGAGAAAAGAAGAAATTTTCACATCGAACGGTTTTTCCAAAAGTATTTTTTTAATCAGAGATACTTTTTGAATTTGAAATATGAATACACATTCGATGTGCTAGAGAAAGAAGATTTGCACATCGAACGGTTTTTCCAAAAGTATTCGCAATTCATTTCTCGACCAAGGTTGATTCAAGAATGAATCTCCCATTGTTTCTATCCGCTTGTCACAAGCTTTATCTTTAGAAAAGATCTCACATGTCACCCACCAAGAGCTTGTTTGATGTTGGCTCTAGAAGGATTTCCATCTTCATCGTGAATACTTTCATATCACTCGATGTTCGGCAATACCACAAGGATAAAGCGTAGGACTTTTAAAATATATTCTCTCTTTCCACATTGTGTGAAACAGAGAGTCTTCATTGATTGTGTCCTTAATGAGATTTATTGATGATGATCTCTTGGCTCTAGACTCAATAGTGCATTTTGGTTTCCTATGCCGGAGACTGGGGAGAGGGTCTCCTTCTTTAATATCAACAATCTCTAAGAGAAAGTCGATAGATTATGTCGGTTCCCCCGTGAGAATGAAACAAGTCCTTTAAAGAGGAACTTGAGTAGCTTGGGAAGTTTAGTGCAGTGCGTCACTGGTACGTGACGCCTTGTCTTCAATACCGGCTACCTTAGTAACCACCAAGAAGCATATGTATTGAACCCGGTTTACGCCCTAAGGTTGAATTAATGGAGGCTATTTCTTTTCACCCTTTCACATTCAATTCTTTTCATTCTTCAACCCTTCAAGGCTTACCGAGACTTCATAACTAAAACCTTGCTGGGTTTATTCCGTTCTAGCTCGCCTCATCCGCACTCTTCCCATTTCTTACTTTTCTCCTTTTTCATCATACCTAAGGACTCTACACTATCTAGTGGATTGTCCTCGGTAGATCCCTCCGACTCAAGGGATCATGGGAACGAATACCTAACCTAACCATCCTTATAACACCATGCATAAAGTAAATTGGTCGGTCTTTTGGTATTGTTCTTTCCTTCTCGAAACCAATTGAAAAATCATTTGGAAAAATCAATCAAGGTACTTGTGATATAATATCAAAGCATTTTGTACCTTAATTGTTTTGATCTTTTAGAAATGCTCCCCTCAACATGTGCATATGATTTTATAAATTTTTAGCACATGGAGGCAAGAGTTCTTTGAAATAAATTTTATCACAATTTCCATGGAAAAGCCATTTGATTTTCTTTGGTAAATTCTCCCCTCAATATGTGCATAGGATATTTGAAATCATTTTATCACATAGAGGAAAGAGTTCT
This sequence comes from Chrysanthemum lavandulifolium, assembly GCA_022545495.1. NCBI lineage: Eukaryota > Viridiplantae > Streptophyta > Magnoliopsida > Asterales > Asteraceae > Chrysanthemum > Chrysanthemum lavandulifolium. The sequence continues at coordinate 36,887,494 of CM040242.1, read as the reverse complement.
TTGAAGTACATCCACGATCACAAAAGCCATTAAGAAACCTTTAGAAAATCAATCAAGGTACTTTATGTTGAAACATATAAATCTTTGTACCTTGAAAATTTATTTTATTTTGAAATGCTCCCCCTCAATATGTGCTTCGAGATTCGAAAGCGTTTAGCACATATGGGAGAGCAGTATGCACACTTTAATCAAAACGATCATCTTTTATCAAATTTCATTATTAAATCACAAATTCTCCCCCGATCAAAAATATCAAACCTTTTGAGATTTTGGATCCCAAGTGATTTAATAAGGTTTGGAAAACATGGGAGAATATGTGGCCTTGTTTAAATACTCTTCTGGTTTTTGGATAAATGCTCCTCCACAATCATGTGCATTATGTATTTCAAAATCGTTTAGCACATGAAGAAAGGAGTGCTTTTGAGACAATCACCCTTTTAAAACCGATTTGAGATTTAAATCACGATATCTCCCCCGATTAAAAAATTCAAACCATTTGAGATTTGTGATCCCAATTGATTTAAATCATTTAGAAAATTTTAGGGAAAGACGTGGCTTGATTTAATTTTTGAAATTGACTGATGAGGACCAATTATAGACATTAAAGATTGTTATTGTCAGGTATGATAGTTTTTAAGAGATCTTTAAGTAAAATAAAATAATTTCACAATCAAACAAGAATAGAAAAAATTTTATTTTGAAAGATCTTTGAGTTTTAAAGAAAATCATACCATGACATAACATTAAATCTTTAGATCACCACTTTATTTCGTACAAATCGGAACTTTTGTGAAGAAATATCATTTGAAAATATTTTATTTTAAATCACTCTCCCCCTCAATCGATGACCGTAGTCGATGATTGAGTGACTTAAGTTTTGACAAAATGAAGTCCGGTGATTTTCAAAATTAAGTCCAATTTATTTTCAAAACAATATTTTTCCATTTTCAAAACACTATTTTCAAGATTGTTTAAAATTGGTATCATCACTATTTATCCTGCACAAAGATACGTTAGGTGGTTGAGCCGCTTTTGTTGTTGTTGCTGTAAGGCCAGGAAGAAAACCGTCTGCTGATGCAGTGAGACCTCTTAGGTTGCATTTTTTCATGCCAACTCTCCATAGAGGTCAAATTAAGCTCCGTTTCTTTATTTGATGTTGAAGAAAACCATCTGCTGATGCAGTGAGACCTCTTACGTTGCATTTTTTCATTCCAACTCTCCAAAGAGGTCAAATTAAGCTCCGTTTCTTCTTTTGTCGACCCAAGAAATAGTTACCCTTTCCATTCGGCATCCAATCATCTTCTTTTGTGGGATCCAGATCGGGAACAATCTTATAAACCATCTTATCTGCATATATTAGTGGACATACAAACAGATATATGATGGTCGACAACACCCAAACAGCAATCGACTAATAAAAGTCAATCCAACATATCAATCATATCAGAAAAGGTATGGGGATAATGTGTTTATCAAACTTTAATCATCTAATCCTAACAATCATATCCTAGGCACCTAGTCCTTCAACGTAGGTTAACATGTTTTGCATTTAAGTATATAGGATAATTAGATAATCTCGTTAGATGATATAAATTTGAAAACATTCTCCCTCAATCAATGACTTATTTTTCCGAAAAGTTTAAAAGCGCTGAAGTCATTGATTGAGTTTTCAATTTTACGAAAACTCGAACTGATTGATTTACAAGCAACTCATTTACCACCATTTTTGAAAACAAAAAATATTTTTCTGAAGAATATATAGAAGGAAAAACATTTGTGTAGGAACTTCAGTCCTTCGACATACTTTCCTCAATTTGTTTTAGGAAAAGTGCACGAAATATTTGAAAATTGGTTAAGCGCAACACTTTCCTTTCATGAAGAGCGTGTTGCTATTGAAAATAATAGCAAGCCATGGTTTTAAGCACGGGTTACAGTCTGAAGTAACTGCAAGCCATAGTTTTAGACATGTTTTGAAAAAGAATATTTACACCTCCTGCTCGAACTTCATCTATGGTCCCGTGCCATTATTGAATGACATTTCTATGACCGCATATGTTATCGATACCAGAAGACATGTCTTGAAAAAACATATTTTTGGTCTTTTTCCAATTTTCTGATTTTTAAGGGTTTTTGCTGGTTTTATATTTTTCTATTTTGTTTTGCTGGTTTTATATTTTTGTATTTTGCTTTTTAATAAATATTTACAAAGATAGAGAAGATGATATAGTTTAAGAAGATGATGATACGAGTACCGAGATAAGGATATCGAGCAGCACGTCATAGAAGATAGAATTCTTTATCTCTTAAACTTCCACCACCAAAGCTTCTGAGGCTCTAGAATAGAAGATAGAACATGAGCCTTTGAGAAAGAGAGACTTTGGCAGCTTCCCCAAACCGAAAATCCATTAGATGAGCGATTCAAGCTCTATTTCAAGCTTGCCTTAGCCAAAGCATGAGAAGCACACCATTATCATAAATCCCGCCGCTCCTTTTAAGAACGATAGTCGAGATTCTTCGCTCGGGTTATATCATCAAAGAGAACAACAACGTATCATCCCACACATAAATAACTCTTCTCAAATTTCATTCCATCAAGTCCGGGCGATCCATACCAAAAAGTTGTCAAGAGACCACTTTCCCCAAGTAGATGAATTGATGCGGTCGCCTCTTAGGCTAGAGCTCATCGATAACGCCACACGCTGCTCGTGGTCAAAGGAACTTCCTTTTCTTCGAGCAAGTTTTGTAACACCCTAGGCAAAGAACCTAATCGCTGTAGTGTAGTATTAGGGTGCCATGGGTGTTGATATCATTCTCTGGGGAATAGCAATGCTAGTGAGAAGTTACTACGCTAAGGTTGGGGTTGAGGAAGATTATTTTTATCTTTTATGTTTTTAGGATATGGAAAGGTACGAATCTCTGGGTTTGGATTTGGGGTTGGTATTTCACCGATTACTCTACTTATCTAATTATCTAATCTAAGGTGTATGTAGTCTATGTCTAATTATTGTGTGCTCGTATAATAGTTTAAAGATGTGTTTACTTAGGTTTTACTACTCCTTAATTATCTCCTATTGGTGGTTGAATTGTCACGCCCTTAATCTTAATTGCGTTGTGTGTCTAAAGTTATAGGTATGCGTTTCTCCCTAACTCTTTGAAGTTACCAAAGGGTCTCGCCTACAAAATACCACTAGGGATCATAAACTCTAACTCTAAGGCCTCTTTGGATAGTTTAGCTTACAACCGCTCATGGTGCTATAACCTAAGGTTCACAAAGATTAATCAAGCATTAAGTACACAACGAATGACCTATCGCATTACTAAATCATTAACAACTAAGATAAGAGACAACCAATCAATATTCAATAATTAAGTTTCATATTCCCTAAGTGATTGTGCAAAAGATTGCACTACTGTGCTCGATGAGGATCAAAGTAATGAGGGTGTGTTCCACCCAAGACTACCAGTAACCCGAGAATAAGAAATACTAAGACACTACGTTAGTGATTGCGCAGGGTAGGACCTCGCGAACCACCTCCGCGTGAGAGTAAGTATGAGTTATGGTTGTATAAGTATGTGAAAGTAAAGAGATGAGTGTGAAATGAGCATACCATAATCCTTTGCCCGTCCAACCTATTTATAGTGGAAGAAATATGGTTGGAGGCACTTTGCATGATTGTCGGAGATCATGGGGCGCCTCATGATTGTGGTAACCGCTAGGGGTTAGTGACCCACGCTCTCGTTCTTGACTGGGAAACCAAGAGAGAGAGGAGATCGTGGGTTTGACTAAGTTAGAGGTTCCTTATCCATTGTTCCTTCGTCACCATACCCCAAGGGCTTAAGGCTTCGAGTGGCGAATTCCCTTAGGTAACCTTCGACTCAACGAATGGTTTGACGCCTATGGATATTTCGTAATCCTAACTTGGGCCTTCATATGGAAGGGCTTCGACACGCCTCTGAGGAGTGTCCTTCGAGCTACCCTGAGGGTACATCATCAAGCCCCCAATGAAAGTGATGCATATGAGCGAGGAGGCATTGCTTTCGACTTCATGCTTCGAAAAAACACCATCCTGCTGTTAAACATACTAGTTGGAAGAAAACTGCGCAACTAACTAAACGCAACAAATGCTAATTAATCATTATCATTGCCCGCTACAGGAATCACTACTTCCCATAATACCCGGAGACCAAAAGTCTTCCCTATTTTAAAATTTAAAAATCTACACCGGATAAGAGTAAATGTGGGGACACGTGTGCGGTAGATAATAGAGGTAAAAGAGAGTATAAAAAGAGAGTAGATAAACCCTAACTCATTTTACTCTCTTCGTCCATTTTTACACGCAGTAACCTTTTCCAGCGTACACCATCTTCGAAAACAAAGTAAGTGCTTCTCTTTTCTTGTCATTTTTGTTAAAGATAAGAACATGGATTCCAAGTTTATTATAAAACAACAGAAGTGTACTTTGTCTGCTAAAGATTTACATGATCATTTAGCCTATTATCCCATCCCACTAGAACACAAAGTGATGCTACCCAAACCTTCTCAGGGTATCTTTGATGCTCCTACAGGTTTCGTAGGGTTGTATACACATGCATTTAGTCACTCAAATCTTAGGATTCCGTTGCATCCATTGATTTTAGAGTTTATGCAATACTACAAAGTTCACATCTCTAGGCTTAATCCCTTTGGTTTTGCCAAGCTGACCACATTCATAGTGATGTGCAAAGAATATGGCCATGAACCAACATTGTCTGTTTTAAGAGGATTCTTGAACTTGTACCCTGGGGGCAGTTGGTTGACACTAGCAAAAAGACCTGAGGCAGATGTACCCAACCTGTTTGGGAAAGTGTATACAAACATATTGGGTTGGAAGGGTAGCTTTTTCTACGTGCAAGATACTATTGTTCCACCTACATATTCGTAGTCACGAACAAGGAAAATAGGTATAATGCTAAACGGTATATCGACCCCCCCCTACGAGGTTCGGAGTGATCCTTGTTACTGCGCTTGGCAAAGCACCTGTGGATGTACAAGTATTCCCAAGCCATTTTATACATGGCCGATTGCTCGAGTTGGTAGGGGTCTCCCAAGAAGCCTATGATCATATACCAAGGACAAAGTATGTTTATCCACTTTATTTAAATAGACCAATGTAGCACCGATATTTATTTCTTTTGCTTCTATTTTGCGAGAGATGTCGCTCGTAAACTTCATGTTCCAAGAATTTGATGAAGATTTAAGTTTCATGCTCACGAGAAAGCCGAGGAGTCTTATGGCGTTGGCTCCCTTCAACATCCGTGAATAACAATGAGGTAAGCATTCTGCCGTAGCGATTTCATCAAGACCCCACAATCTCATCGTGGGCGGTCACATCCCAACCGGTGGAGAACATTCTGACTCGGACGATCTTATGGATGAGGATGTCCCCATCGTTGGCTCATCGTGAATAGCCGATAGGCAAAGAGTAGAAAAGGACAAATGCCAAGACCGTGAAATCCAACAAAAGGAAGAATCTCGCCTACCTCTAGGAGTAGAGTTGTGAAGCATAAAAGTACCGAGAGGCGTAGCTTATCAAGTCGCCTTGGTGCCCTCGATGAATCCGTTAAGGTTCATGGTAAGTATTCTTGTCTTATGAGACATTGTGAAGGTAAAAATATAACCATATGCTAACTTGTGTATATTTTGTTGCTCGTAGGTCTTCCGAGACGAAAGAGCTTCCCAATGCCTTAGCCTCGTCATCGGATTGTTGACCATGCGACCCTCCACAAAGGGAAGAGTATGCTAGAACATGTCTATTGAGAAGTTCTCGTGACATGCAAGATAATGGGGTTGAGGCGCGGTGATGGATAATCACTGAATGCCTGCACTCAGGGGGTTGCTCGTAACCGTGGCCAAGCAAAGTGTGACGAGATTGAGGGGACGTTGAGAAGAACCCCGCGCCCAAGACCTTCGAGAAAAGATAGCTCACCGACCGTGGAACGTGGCAATCTCAAACCGGAAGAAGCCAAGGTTATTACTCTCACCGGTCGAATCGTCGCTCTCGAGGCTAAGTCTGTTGGGTTGGAAAGTGAGAAGGTTAGCTTGGAGAGGTAGAGGTGAAGTTGAGGGAGGAGATCGATGGCCTCGCAAATGAGGTATAAGATGTTGCAGAAAGATCGCGTGGTTGTTTCAAGGTGGTGCCTTACATAGCCATGGAGCTCTATCACGGTGACGAGCTAGGAGCTCGGATGTGGAAGGTCATCAAGTCGCCCCTATTCCATGGACGGTGTTTGGCTCGAGGAGGTCGCCAAGACGGTAAGCCTCGTGGACCTCTCCAAGATTGAATGTTACCGTCCCACTTCAAGGCTGAATATGATGAGGCAGAAATGCATTTGCAAATCGCAGTACTCCTTCCTCGATGAGGCAACCAAAGATCCAATGGCACCCTCAAGATCTTCTCGCCTAAGAAACCTCGAAACCAAGCCTACCACTCCAACCAAGAAGACCATGTCTACTAAGCCGCCTCAAGGCAACCTCCTCCACTCCTCTCCCAAGAAACAAGAATGAAGGTCGCTCTGTTAGCGAAGAATTTGGTTCCAAAGGGTGGCATGTACCCTTAAGACAATTTATTTTATGTGACAATGTGTGTCTTGTTTCCCAAAAAATTTAAATGCTTTTGATGTATGGCCATGGGCCAAGAACAATTTGACGAGTCTAGGCTCTCATGCGTATAAGGGTAGTAGCCTATATTTTGAATGTAATAGTGTAGAGACATACCTCTACATACTTATCTTAAGTTTGTTATGTAAAGTTCTCTTACGCCATTTTTGCGACGCTTAAATTTTACAACCTAAGGTTCAACAACCTCATTGTGTGTAAATTACAACACCAAGAATATAATGGCCAACTTGACCATTGACAGAGGGTCGCGACCCACTCTATCTCAAATCCTTTACATAGCATGGCTTTGTTAAAAAAAAAATTTTACAAGCGCCAAAATCTACTAGGAGAGTTAATGTGAATGTTTAAGTTGGCTTTGAATAATAAGGCATATGTTACACCTCAAGCCATTCGACATTGAAACTCATTAACGACTTGGTTGAACAAATCTTTGTGTTTAAGAAACGAAGCAAGAGATTTGTGGGAAATGTCTTATTTATCATTGAATTGGTAGGGAGGATTACATCATTCTTGAAATGAAAACTAAGACAACTACTAATAATGTGTGCTTTCCTTGAGAAGCTTTTGATTACAAGAAAAAGTTAAAGTACTTTTAAACATAGAACTTTCGAAGGTTCGCACCATTCCATGTCCCGTCGATGGATTCTCCGAGAAGAGTGGCCGGTTGTATGCTCCTTTGCCGTAGGCCTCGGCCTACCATGTAGGGTCCTTCCCAAGTTGGTCCCGCTTTTCCCGACACTGCTTTGCTTGCACCGTTGAGGCGCAGACATATTCTCCGGCTTGAAAGTGGAAGGTCTCACCCTTTTGTTATAGTAGCCTTCGATCTTATGTTTGTGTATTGCTTCTCGGATGGAGGCTATTTCTCTTCTTTCTTCTAGGAGATCAAGGTTTTCCCTGATCCTATCATCATTTTGGGAGGCATCATACGTTGCCACACGCTCCGTGTGTACAATTAACTCCGAAAGGATGACCGCTTCTGTTCCGTATGTTAGGCTGAAAGGAGTTTCTCTGTTGCTTGACTTAGGATGTGTCCGATGAGCCCATAAGACTTGAGGGAGCTCGTCCACCCATCCATGATGAGTTCGGCCTAGCCTTTTCTCAATCCCTTTGACGATTTCTCTGCTTGTAACCTCCACTTGTCCATTACCTTGCGGGTGATGACGGATGTCCGTGATTGCTTTATGTTGAGCCCTTGACAAGTCATAGAAGACTCCTCGACAAACTGCTTCCGCTTTTAGATATGATGATGTGGGCACTCGAATCTACACACAATGTGTTCCCATACAAACTTCTCGATCTCTTCCCGCCACCGAGGCTGGGGTTTTGCTTCCACCTACTTGGTGAAGTAGTCGATCGCTACTAGCAAGAACTTGAATCCTCCGGAGCTATAGGCATAGGCCCTACAATATCGATGCCCCATCGGGAGAAGGGCCACGCGATGTCACACTTGTCATATCTTGCTTGGCATTTTGGAACGCTTGAGTGTATCGACAAGCTTCACACTTGAGGATGATTTCGCCGCGTCCACGTGCATCGAGGGCCAATAGTATCCCAACTTCATTATCTTCGAGACAACCGAGCGAGGTCCCGCATGGAGACCGCAAGATCCTTTGTGGACTTCGGCTATGATGCTCGAGCTTGCTTGGGCCTACGATCGTAACCAAGGTGACAAAACGACCTCCTATATAGGGTTTCCCTATTAGTCGGTAATCATGGGACTTAACCCGAATCTTTCTTACAAGCTTGGGATCTTCGTGAGAAGACCACTAATCAAATATTCCTTATGGGAGTCATCCATGTCTTTGGCTAGTCGGAGTCCTACTAGTAGCGCGTATTCCGCCGTTGTTTGTGGCTTCAACTCAAACCGAAGAGCATATGTATGCTCCTTCCTTCGGGACCGACTAACATTAGGCCTCGCCCGAGCCATTAGAACCGGATGCTCCATCTGTAAAGCTTCCATCAACCCGCACTTGAGAAAGATTAGCTTTGGGCTTTTCTTCTTCTTCATCAGTCCGGAAGGTGTTTACGCCAAGAAGTCCGCAAGAATTTACCCTTGATAGAGCTACGCCCTTTAAACTCGATTTCTTGTTCTACGAGTTCAATAGCCCATTTAGCCACCCTCCCGCACTTTTCGGGTTTATACAAGATCCGCCTTGGTGGCTTATTGGTTAAGACCGTAATTGGGTGGGCTCGGAAATAGCGTCGAGCCTCCTTGTGCAGAAATTAAAGGCGAGCACTAACTTCTCCAAGGTTGGGTAGTTGACCTCCGCCTGTGGGACCACCGCTAACAAAGTAAATTGGGATCATCGCTTTCTCTCTCGCCATAAGGATCGCGCTAATACTTTCACGAGGATGCCAAGTACATAAACAACACTTCGCCTTTGATTGGGGCGTAAGTGTTGGAAGTATTTCAATGAACTCCTTCATCTTTTGAAAGGCTACTTGAGCGCTCGCTCCATTGGAAAGTTTTCTTGTCCGCGCATCCTTTGAGTGCCTTGAAGAAGTGTAGGGACCCGTCGGCTCCTTTCGACAAAAATCGACTTAAGGCCGCCAACTTCCCATTCGTGCTCGCACATCTTTTAGACACTTAGGGCTTGGAGATCGGAGATGGCTTTGACCTTAGAGGATTAGCTCATATCCCCGCTTAGTGATCAAATGTCCTAAGAATTGTCCTTCCTCGACACCGAAGGAGCATTTCTTAGGGTTCACTTCATGTTGATTGCCGGAGCCGATCGAATGTTTCTCGTACATCAAGGAGTAGGTCCTCCTCGGTCTTGCTCTTGATAACCATGTCATCAACATAGGCTTGAGATTCCGCCATCTGTTTGTTGAAGGCTTAATCTACGAGACGTTGGTAAGTAGCCCTGCATTCTTCAAACCGAAGGGCATCTTTCAGTAACGGTAGACACCTTTACTTGTGTAGAAGGTCATCTTTCCTCGTCCTCCTTGGCCATCCGGATCGATGGTACCATTTGTAGGCATCTAAGAAGCATTTTAACCGAAACACGCCAAGGATTCTACCATCCAACGATTTCGGGTGAGGTAGCAATCCTTAGGGCATGCTTTGTTGGTGTCGGTGAAATCCACGCACATGCGCCACCCTCATCGCTCTTTTACCAAAGACCGGGTTGGCCACCCAAGTTTGGTATTTAACCTCCTCGGGATGCCCGCTTGTGTAAGTTCATCAACTTCTTTGCAATGCAATGGCGTTTCTCTCGAGGCGAGGCTTCTCCTTTCGCTTTATGGGCTCAATGTGTTTGTACTCATTAAGTTTATGTTCCGTTCGAAAGACCGCGTCCATCTATCAGCAATGTTCTTGGAACACCGTCATGTCGAATATTTCCAAGCAAAACATCAAGGTTAGTACGTAATAGCCTTACATGAGCTTCGCTTTGAAATTAGCGGAGTTGCTTCCCTACTACCACTGTCTGCTCGGGATAGCTAGGTTTACGACAACTCGCTCCTCCGCATCCGTACAATTAAAATTGCCATTGGATGCTCCTCCGATTCCTCTCTAATCTTTTGACACCATATACACCCTTATCCGCTTTATAACTAGAATGAACAGCTCCTACTCCAAAGGGGTTTGGAACTTAATACCGCATGTATAGTAGAAACAACAATTCCCATTTTTGCATAGTTGTTCTCCTATTAATAAATTATAAGGAGAATCGACCTTCACGATGGCGAAAATGAGTGTCTCCATGCGGGATAAGGGGGCCTTCGCCTACGGTGACTTCCAACGGTACTTCTCCCAGAGGCCATGAGTGTTCACCAGAGAACCCTACTAGCGGTGCCTTCGAGTCGACCCTATGTGGCGTATAGATGACTTGAGCTTTAGGAAACAATGCTCGTAGATGATTTCGCAGAGCTTCCGCAATCCATATCGCTCGGTTCACTTCCTGTTGGATATATGTACCTTGATGATCACGGATCGGTTGAAGGTGTTCGCTTAATATGTGGGAAAGGTTATTTCCCCTACACTTCCTAGGTCTTCTCGCCTTCCTTCCTTTTCAAAGTGGTATCTCGTTTGTGTACCATTAGTATCGAGCTTCATGGGCATAGTTTCCTTCTTGTTCCCCTACCATTCTCCCACCGAGTGTTAGAGAATTTTCCTTTCCTTCTTTATGCCTTTGACCGTGTGTAACTATCCGGACCGTCTCGCGCTCTTCTTCATCCTTCTTTAATTCCCGCAGCTTGTTCGTGTCATGTCCATGATCTTCATGGAAATGGCGATGCTTGGACATGTCTCTAGCCTTGCCTCGTGTTATCATCCGAGTGGGGATCAAGGATTTTGCGGCCTTCTCTTGCTAGGATTTCTGGGAGATTTAACCAAGTTTGCCGAAATCCATGGTTCGAGCCTTTGTTGTAGGGGTGAAGCGATCTCGCTCTTCTTCTTGTTCTTGGATCCTTCCTGTGAGGACCCTCTAGAGAACTTGTCAGACGCTTCCCTCGGCTCTATCGGAGCCCCGTTTGCTGCTACCTCCTTAGACTCAATCCAAGTGTAAGCCTTCTCAATCAAGGCCTTGTAGGTGTTGGGAAGATCGGTGGACAAGAATTCCACCAAGCTTCGAGTTCGGAGGCCATGTACGAAATCGGAGATCCTCTGATCTTCGTGTAGACCCATAATCTGCAAAGTTTCGTCAGTGTATCGGGTAACGAAGGCCCTCGTGCTTTCATTGTCCCTTTGTTTGATGGTGTGCACGGTTAAGTGAGTTTTGTGTGCTTCTTCCGCTGGCTAAAGTGTAACCGAACTTAGCCTTAAGATCATCTAGACTCACAATGCTTCCCACTTTCTATCCGCTCCACTATATTCTTGCGAGTCTCCGAGCGTGTAAGTGAACATATGGCATGCTACCGGCATGACCCACTTTTGCATTTTGATAGCGCCTTCAAATAAGTGGAGAAAGTTATCGGGATCACCTTTTCCATCGTAGGTGCCTATGGTAGAGCATCTTCACGCCGTCACGTAAAAGGGTAGTCCTCGATCCATTTCACGGGGTGTGCAAGCTCCGAGACTTTGGAACCATAAGGGTCGTATGGAGGTGGATAAGCAGTGTAGGGTTATACGGGTTAGAAATGCACGTGAATAGGTAGGGTATGCAAGGGAAGTTTGGTGCGAAGGGTATATTCCCATCGATTGTGTAGGAATCATCCGTAGGGCATCCGCCGTAATTCGGGTTTGGGATTGAACCATTTGGAGGGTAAGTGTTGTAGGTTTGAGTAGGATTCATTCCTGAGGGGTAATTGGTTCATGTTGGAGTAGGGAGATGGATCTCCGATACTCGAAACATAAGAGGGTGGTATCGAGCCCCCCTCCTTCTCTTCCCAAATGTCTTTATAGAAGAGGAGGCGGGTTTACCCTCCATTTCCCACTGGGTTGCTTCCTCCGTTGGAGTTCTCGCTCCTCCTTTCACCATGCATTCGTCCCTTCTACCCGGTTCCTCCGAGTCCTTCTTCAAAACCCACCGTCCTTCCATTTGACCTTATAACGGAAGGGGAACCATTTCGTGGGGCGAGCGTCCCCGCCCATAGGTTGAGGCATGTCCTCTATTTCAATCTCCTCGTCATACTCCTCATTGAGTATTCCAACTCCCTCCGCATTTACGTTACGAGCTTGTCTCTTGTGAGCCCTTAGCAAAGAATCTAAGGCCTCAAAGTTTGCCTCTCGAGGGGGACCGATGTCCGGAATAGGGTTAGCGGATGTTGAGGCGTGATGCACGGAGTAGTTTCCAAACGAGATCGTGTGGTGAAGGTTGAGGTTGTTATGGGGCGAGGTTATCGGTGTTAGTTGTGGTGAGTGGGACCGTAGTAGAGAAACCGTGGAGGTGAATCTTCTCTCCCGGTTCCATGCCGGGAAAAGTAGCGTAGTTGGTTAAGGTATTAGGACCGGGTGATTACGGGACTAATAGTTGTGGTCCCACCTGATGGCGCCACCGATTGTGCAAAGATTGCACTACCGGGCTTGAACCCGAGAATAAGAAATACTAAGACACTACGTTAGTGATTGCGCAGGGTAGGACCTCGCGAACCACCTCCGGCGTGAGAGTAAGTATGAGTTATGGTTGTATAAGTATGTGAAAGTAAAGAGATGAGTGTGAAATGAGCATACCATAATCCTTTGCCCGTCCAACCTATTTATAGTGGAAGAAATACGGTTGGAGGCACTCTTGCATGATTGTCGGAGATCATGGGGCGCCCCATGATTGTGGGTAACCGCTAGGGTTAGTGACCCACATTCTCGGACTTGACGGTGAAGCCAAGAGAGAGGGAGATCGTGGGTTTGACTAAGTTAGGAGGTTCCTTATCCATTGTTCCTTCGTCACCATACCCAAGGGCTTAAGGCTCGAGTGGCGAATTCCCCTTAAGTAACCTTCGTACCAACGAATGGTTTGACGCCTATGGATATTTCAGAATCCTAACTTGGGCCTTCGTATGGAAGGGCTTCGACACGTCTCGGAGGAGTGTCCTTCGAGCTACTCGTAGGGTACATCATCACTAAGCAAACACACAAATAAATTAGCCGGACATGGAGAACGTGCAAGCATACACACAAATAATCAAAGACATAATTGAATTAATGAAGTAAAACACTTATCTTGATGTAAGATAGGGTTTGGAACCCTAAAATACTATACAAGATGCACTTGGTTCGGTTTAGGTTTTACTCCAAAAGACTACACACAAATCTTGAAAAATTGGATTCTATATATAAGATTACACATGCGGCGTCACCTTATCTTTGTGTGACGCCGTCGGATCGCCGTCATTAGAGTTTCGCCTTGACCACGTTAGACTTGCGACGGCGCCACCTTGTGCTTGTGACGTCTCTTGACCGGACGCCGCCGGATTGAATCTAGGCCGCCCGAGTTGCGACGGTCTTCTTTTATAACTTGACGTTGTCACTTGAAAATAGGAGTTTTGGCTTCGTCCCATCACAAAATCCTCTCGACGTCGTCAGCTAAGCAAAGGACGCCGCCACCTTGTGTTTTTAGCAAATTTGGAGTGTCTCGATTCTTGACTTTGGCCATTTTCTTCAGATATCTCGCGCCTTTTGTCCAAATAAGTGCCATTATAGCAATTTGCCTTCAAGAGACCTAAAAGTGAAAAGGAACGATATTAAGTAATAACGGATACAAAAGTGATCAAATAAGGGCTTAAACGACCCTCAAAAAGGTACCTTTTAAAACCTTATCAAATATCCCTACACTTGGTATTTGCTTCTCCTCAAGCAAATGTGCTTTAGCCAATTAATTTATAAGTTAAGGGTCATGAATCATTGGTTTAAAACAGTCCACAACACATATAAGCCCCATTAAAGTCATAACAAGCACGGAAATTACATACTAGCACCTCACATGGGGTGTTTGGATACTCACATCTCTCTCGGGTGTATATGAAATATAACAAGTTGGAAATGGAAGATAAACACTCATTAACCGGTCTTAGTACATAGATTACCATAGGCTTGAGAATAGATCAAACCTCCATCGCTTTGGTGTAAGCACCTAGGAAAGACTATCAAAGAGGTCTTTAAAGGGTTGTAATGTTAGGCTTACGGTAGGAAACAAAGGGTTTGGTGGGATAGGCTATTTAGTGGTGTTTAGTGGTGGCAAGTCAAAAATCTCTTATGTTACAAGCATACGAAGAATGGCGTTGCTAAGCCAAGACTCGACACTCTAGACTCTAAATAACTGAAACAAACAAACATAAATTTAAAGGATAGATGTAGGATGGTAGCCGTATGTTTTTTTGTTTTTTGTTTTTTTTAATACACTTTACTCTACCATCCTCTACGGTAACATCAAAATGATAGGGTTTATAGGCACATCCCTACACTTGAGTTTTATTACTCTAATCACTAATTTGACCCGAATTGAAAAGATCAAAAACACTTGGGATATGTTATTATGCAAATTAGGAATTTAACGCCCTTCCAATCATTTTATAAACTTTAACTTTTTCCCATGAGTCCCAATCGTCCCAAAACTGTGTACAAAGGATATGACTCGACTTAGCAACTCATGCAAGCAACTAGATAATTGAAATAAGGGTTTAGGGTGATAACAATAATACACTAAAAGTGAGTGCATACAAGGTAGGCTAAGGCGATTTAGGTGTATATTTGGGGTGGGGTGTAAACAATGCTCTTCATTGATATTCCGTAAAACCGAAACATCACGAGAACCGCGAAAAGGATAGGCTCGAGGGGTTAACTAGGGTATCGTGTACTAAAGATGAGTACAACGCAAAGGGTGTGGGGGAATTACTCAACCAGAGTGGAAGAAGTAATTATATTACGGGTATCAAACAAGGGTTATCCTAATGCCTCTTATCATTTAGTTATTCCTAACTACACAAGTGTAGTCTTACTAGCGATCTCGGGATGCATCACAAAACAAGTTCTAGAATCTAATATACTACCGGTTTACACTCTAAGCATTAAAGATGAATGCTTTAATTCCTACTAATCTAAGGGCGATCCTCACATTTTGGGCGGAATTTAGGTGGTAAAGGGTTTTGTGCTAGTCATATAACTTCCTATCCGTGAGACGCTTTGTTAAGACTAATGGCTCACCCTATATATCATGAAAATTTTAAATTTGGTGCCAAAATTACCCTAACCGACATTTTCTCATGGTTTATTACACAAATACAATTGGACAAAGCAAATAATCAAGGATAAGCATAGTTTCAAAGTTCCGTTTTATTTTCCTCCCTACACTTAAATTGAACATTGTCCCCAATGTTCCCGAAGTATCAAAGTTATGATAATGGAAGATAATTAAAACGAAAGAAACTAGTACTCCCTAATTAGCTCGGTAGGATCCGTGTAAAGTAGTGGTTAAATCCTTTCCAAGAAAAATGTATGCGTGAAAAGTTCCTTCCAATCTTTTGTTTCTTCTTCTTGATAAATAAAACCCGCACATTCAAGAAAACAAACGAAACCTTCGTAAAATCGGCGGTAATAATATATATAAGACTCGATTAGACTAGGATATAATGCTTGTGGAATGGATGTTTACAATTTTCGGAAAATGAAGACCGAAAATTCCAAAATTTATAAGTAGCTCGTAAAACGAGAAAAAAGTAACTGTTGTTTTACTCCTTCCGACGCCGTCGTTGCAATCTCGACAATGTCAGTTATCCTGACAAAATCGGTCTCATGATTTTCTCAAAAAATCGGAAAATTTGTATCTTTAGAATCGGAAAAATTTCGCAAAACATCCATTATGACTCGATACAAGCATTTGACTCGAACAAACACACAAATATATCTTTTAATGAATTGTTATTCTCATGTTTACGCTTTTGAAAACGTGTAAATCCTCCCTACACTTATCCTTTATGTAAAATACCTTTATATGCAATTAAGACGAGGTTAAAAACAAAATAAAGCGCTTTTACAAATTTAAACATGAGAATAAAAATTAACAAAAGATATATGACACTAACAATCAAACAATTAAGCATAGGTTGCCTCCCACTAAGCGCTTTTCTTTATTTAAGAGTCTTGTAGCTAGACTCGTAGTCGTGTTCCTCACGTAACTTCATTACCGCCATCTCCTTCCTCATGACGGTCTCGCTGGGGATTCCATGTTGTAGAAGTGCCCTATGATGCACTTCTCTAAGAGTTCATCCTCTCCCAATCGGTCCTATATTTCGTCCTAGGTTCAAGCAATCCTTATAGAATCCGAAAATCTTAGCCATAACATACTCTACTCCTTTTCTTTATCCTCATTATTCCTATAATAGATCGACGCTTTAAGTTCCTTTTCATCATTAGCGGTGATGAAAACTTCTCAATATTAAACGGCGCTTGGTAAGCTATGTTGTCGGTCTCATCCTTGAATCACACTATTCCTAATGAGGATCCGATAACGTTAAACGCGTGCTGCTCGGGTCAAGGAAAATTCCTTTCTTCGAGCAAGTTTTATAACACCCAGGCAAAGGAACCTAATCGCTTGTAGTGTAGTAATTAGGTAAGCCACGGGTATTGATATCGCTCTCTAGGGAATGGAAATGCTAGTGAGAAGTTACTACGCTAAGGTTAAGGTTGAGGAAGATTATTTTTGTATTTTTATATTTTATGGAATGGAAAGGTACGAATCTCGGTATTGGATTTGGGGTTGGTATTTCACCGATTACTCTACTATTATCTAATTATCTAAACTAAGGTTGTGGAGTCTATGTCTAATTAATGTGTGCTCGATGATAGTTTAAAGATGTGTTTACTTAGGTTGTACTACTCCTTAATTATCTCCTATTGATGGTTGAGTTGTCACGCCCTTATTCTTAGTTGCGTTGTGTGTCTAAAGTTGTAGGTATGCTTTCTCCCTAACTCTTTGAACTTACCAAAGGGTCTCGCCTACAAAACCCACTAGGATGATAAACTCTTACTCTAAGGCACTCTTTGGATAATTTAGCCTACAACTACTTAGGTAATCATATTCTAAGGTTCACAAAGATGAATCAAGCATTACACACAACGAATGACCTATCGCATTACTAGATCATTGATCAACTAAGATAAGAAACAACCAATCAATATTCAATAATTAAGTTTCATACTTCCTAAGCAAACACACAAATAAATTAGCTTGGACATGCGAGAACATGCAAGCATACACAAAATAATCAAAGACATAATTGAATTGATGAAGTAAATACTTATCTTGATGTAAGATAGGGTTTAAAACCCTAAAATACTCGTACAAGACACCTTAGGTTCGGTTTTAGGTTTTCACCCAAAAGACTCTCTAAAACCGAAAAATTCGGATTCTATATATAAGATTACATATGCGACGGCCACCTTATGTTTCGTGACGCCGCCGTGTCGCCGCCATTGTGGGTTTCATCTTGGCCACGTTAATCTTGCGACGGGCGTCACCTTATGTCCGTGACGCCGTCCTCTTTAGCTTCGACGTCGTCTGGTTGCATCTAGGCCGCCCGAGTAGCAACGGCCTACTCTTTTAAAGCCCGACGTCGTCACTTGAAAATAGGGTATTTGCCACCGTATCGTCAAAAAATCCTCCGACGGCGCCGCACTAACACCGACGCCGCCTCCGCTTTCGCAGCTTTGAGTGTCTCGATTCGACTTTGGCCATTTTCTTCATATAATCGCCTTTTCGTCCAAATAAGTGCCATTCCAAAGATTTTGCCTTCAAGAGACCTAAAAGTGAAAAGGAACGATATTAAGCAATAACGGATACAAAAGTGATCAAATAAGGACTTAAACGACCCTCAAAATGGTACCTTTTAAAACCTTATCAAATATCCCTACACTTGTTATTTGCTTGTCCTCAAGCAAATGTGCTTTTAGCCAATTAATTTATAAGTTGTGGGTCATGAAGCATTAATTCAAAACGGTCCACAACACATATAAGCCCCAAGAAAGTCATAACAAGCACGAAATTACATACTAGCACCTCACATGGGGTGTTTGGATACTCACATCTCTCTCGGTGTATATGAAATATAACAAATTGGAAATGGAAGATAAACACTCATTAACCGGTCCTAGTACATAGATTACCATAGGCTTGAGAATAGATCAAACCTCCATCGCTTTTACTTAAGTACCTTGGAAAGACTATCAAAGAGGTCTTTTAAAGGGTTGTAATGTTAGGCTTACGGTAGGGAAACAAGGATTTGGTGGGATAGGCTATTTAGTGGTGGCAAGTCAAAAATCTCTATGATAAATGCATACGAAGAATGGCGTTGCTAAGCCAAGACTCGACACTCTAAAACTCTAGGCAACGGAAATAAACAAACATAAATTTAAAGGATAGATGTAGGATGGTAGCCTGTATGGGTTTTTTTTTTTTTTTTTTTTTACACTCTATATTTTTATTTTTATATTTTTCTTTTCTATTTTTTTTATATTTTTTTTTTCATACACTTTTACTCTACCATCCTCTATGGTAACATCAAAATGATAGGGATTTATAGGCGCATCCCTACACTTGAGTTTTTATTATTCTAACACTAATTTGACCCGAATTGAAAAGATCAAAACACTTGGGGTACATTGTTATGCAAACAAAGGAATTTGAATTTAATGTTCCCTTCCGTCATTTCACAAACTTTAACTTTTCCCATGAATCCCAATCGCTCCAAAATCGATAAAAGGATATGACTCGACTTAGCAACTCATGCAAGCAACTAGATAATTGAACTAAGGGTTTTGGGTGATAACAATAATGCACTAAAAGTGAGTGCACATAGGGTAGGCTAAGGCGATTTGGGTGTATATTTGGGGTGGGGTGTAAACAATGCTCTTCATTGATATTCCGAAAACCGAAACATCACGAGAACCGCGAAAAAGATAGGCTCGAGGGGTTAACTAGGGTATCGTGTACTAAAGATGAGTACAACGCAGGGGGTGGGGAATTACTCAACCGATGTGGAAGAAGTAATTATATTACGTGTATCAAACAAGGGTTTATCCTAATGCCTCTTATCATTTAGTTATTCCTAACTACACAAGTGTAGTCTCACTTGCGATCTCGAATGCATCACAAAACAAGTTCTAGAATCTAATATACTACCGGTTCACACTCTAAGCATTAAAGATGAATGCTTTAATTCCTACTAATCTAAGGGCGGTCCTCACATTTTGGGTGGAATTTGGGTGGTAAAGGGTTTTGTGCTAATCATGCAACTTCCTATCCATGAGACGCTTTTGTTAAGACTAATGGCCCACCCTATATGTCATGAAAAATTTTAAATTTGGTGCCAAAATTACCCTAACCGACATTTTCTCATGGTTTATTACAAAAGTGCAATTGACAAAGCAAATAATCAAGGATAAGCATAGTTTCAAAGTTCCCGCTTTATTTTCCCTCCTACACATAAACCGAACATTGTCCCCAATGTTCCCGAAAGTATCAAAGTTATGATAAAAGAAGGTAATTAAAAACGAAAGAAAATAGTAATCCCCGATTAGCTCGGTAGGATCCGTGTAAAGTGGTGGTTAAACCTTTTCAAGAAGAATTATTGCGTGAAAAGCTCCTTCCAATCTTATGTAACTTCTTCTTGACAAACTAAACATGCACACTTGAAGAAAACAAACGAAACCTTCGCGTAAAATCGGCGGTAATAATATATATAAGACTCGATTTAAACTAGGATATAATGCTTGTGGAATGGATGTTTACGAATTTCTAAGAAAATTAAGACCGGAAAATTCCAAAAATTTATAAGTAGCTCGAAAACGAGAAAAAGTAACTGATGTTTTACTCCTTCCCGACGCCGTCGTTGCAATCTCGACGCGTCAGTTATCCCGACAAAATCGGTCTGCGATTTTCGGAAAAAATTCGGAAAATTTACATCTTTAGAATCTGGAAAATTTTACGCAAAACATCCATTATGACTCGATACAAGCATTTGACTCGAACAAACAAACATAAATATCTTTTAGTTAATTGTTATTCTCATGTTTACGCTTTCTTTGAAAACGTGTGTAATCCTCCTACACTTATCCCTTATGTAAAATACCTTTATATGCAATTAAGACGAGGTTAAAAACAAAATAAAGCATTTTACAAATTCAAACATGAGAATAAACAATCAATAAAAGATATACGACACACAAATAAAATGAAAAACAAATACACATGGGTTGCCTCCCAAGAAGCGCTTGTTTTGTTCGAGTCACGAGCCCGACTCTACCCTTATTTAATGAGATAAAGGGAAGTTTTTCCTACACTTAAGTTTAAGTGCGGGTGATAGTAGCAATACACACCCTTAGGGTGGAAATTTGCTACGTGAGGAGAGGGTGATGGGTGATTTATATGCTCAAAGGAGTGTGCTCCATTCATTATAACCTTACCTAAGTCTATTAGTGTAGCGGGTGAATCAAATCTCCCTCCTAAAAATGGATCATCTTCTATCAACTTCAAAAGATTCTTAGTTAAGGATCCATCTTGACCTAATAAACCCGGTTTGAACCCATAATGTTTCTTGTTATCAACCATGAATGGGTGATATAAGTGTGTAAGGTCATGGGTTACTCCTATATTAGCTTCCACTCTGCATGGCCTAGAATCTACCACCTTTATCAAGCAAATACCCGGACTATCTATTTTGATGGGTGGATTGGGGCCTAATTCAATTCCAAGATTCACATCTAAAGACGGAACATTGGGTAAGGTTTTTGGTTGAGGCTCGGTTCATTAAAATTAGGAACTTCCCTAGGACTAAGAGAGAGTCATGACAACAAGCATCTAAACCTACATTCTCTAGTGGCGTTTGGTCCAAAGGTTCTCTATCAATTGGGGCTCCTATAGTCTCTTCTACTTCTTCCGGTAAGTTATAGGTGATGTGTGTTCCTCAAGTGATGGTAGGGCTTGTGGCTTGGAGTTTCCACCTTTTTCTCCATTATATCTAGATCTCCTAAATGTTTGAAATCTATCCCACACATGCAACTAGGTATTTTAGCTTCAACCATCTCACAATCTTGTTTGGGTTTAGGTTTCATGTTCTTAAAACTAGGTCTTTTGATCATGATTCCTAAGGTTAGATAAATCCTTCTTATCCATTTCCTCAAGTTGTAACAACCAAGGTTTATGCATAGGAGGTTTTTCGAAAAATTCTAAAGATGGTGTCACTAAAAGGAGTTGATCTTGACAACGATCGTTGAATAGAAGCCACACAAACACAAAATATATCAAATCCATCCAATCTTACACCCTTCTTCTTTTGGATATCTCTAAGTTCACTCACAAATTCATTAGAACAATAAAAACCAAACCAACTTGTGAAATTCAATTGTTCCTCATTTGTTAATGATTCAAATGCTACTTCACTTGCCATAGTGACAAATGAAAATGGTTTTACGAACACAAACACAAAGAAGGGGATAGACTACAAGGAAGCTAATAAAAAAGAAAAAATTTCACTTGATAGGAATCTTGTGAGTAGACCTAAACGAGATGGACTACTAACTAGCTATTCTATTCCCCGTGGCGCCAAAACTTGATACGCTACACGCTGTCGTTTGGGGTCAAGGAAACTTCCTTTCTTCGAGCAAGTTTTATAACACCCTAGGCAGTGAACCTAATCGTTGTAGTGTAGTAATTAGGGTAAGCCACGGGTATTGATATCGTTCTCTAGGGGAATAGGAATGCTAGTGAGAAGTTACTACGCTAAGGTTAAGGTTGAGGAAGATTATTTTTGTATTTTTATATTTTATGGAATGGAAAGGTACGAATCTCGGGTATTGGATTTGGGGGGTTGGTATTTCTACCGATTACTCTACTATTATCTAATTATCTAAACTAAGGTTGTGGGAGTCTATGTCTAATTAATGTGTGCTCGTATGATAGTTTAAAGATGTGTTTACTTAGGTTGTACTACTCCTTAGTTATCTCCTATTGATGGTTGAGTTGTCACGTCCTTATTCTTAGTTGCGTTGTGTGTCTAAAGTGGTAGGGTATGCTTCTCCCAACTCTTTGAACTTACCAAAGGGTCTCGCCTACAAAACCCACTAGGATGATAAACTCTTACTCTAAGGCACTCTTTGGATAATTTAGCCTACAACTACTCGTGTAATCATATTCTAAGGTTCACAAAGATGAATCAAGCATTAAGTACACAACGAATGACCTATCGCATTACTAGATCATTGATCAACTAAGATAAGAAACAACCAATCAATATTCAATAATTAAGTTTCATACTTCCTAAGCAAACACACAAATAAATTAGCGGACATGGAGAACATGCAAGCATACACAAAATAATCAAAGACATAATTGAATTGATGAAGTAAATACTTATCTTGATGTAAGATAGGGTTTAAACCCTAAAATACTTGTACAAGACACCTTAGGTTCGGTTTTAGGTTTTCACCCAAAAGACTCTCTCTAAAACCGAAAATTTGGATTCTATATATAAGATTACATATGCGACGGCGTCACCTTATGTTTCGCGGACGCCGCCGTGTCGCCGTCATTAGGGTTTCGTCTTGGCCACGTTAATCTTGCGACGGCGTCACCTTATGTCCGTGACGCCGTCCTCTTGACTCGACGTCGTCGGGTTGCATCTAGGCCGTCTCGAGTAGCAACGACCTACTCTTTTAAAGCCCGACGTCGTCACTTGAAAATAGGGTATTTGGCTACTATATCGTCACAAAATCCTCCGACGGCGTCGCATTAACACCGACGCCGTCGCCTTCGCTTTCAGCAGCTTTGAGTGTCTCGATTCGACTT
Organism: Chrysanthemum lavandulifolium; assembly: GCA_022545495.1. NCBI lineage: Eukaryota > Viridiplantae > Streptophyta > Magnoliopsida > Asterales > Asteraceae > Chrysanthemum > Chrysanthemum lavandulifolium. Next base: position 36,864,622 of record CM040242.1, on the reverse strand, counting down.
TGGACATTTTCTTCATATAATCGCGCCTTTTCGTCCAAATAAGTGCCATTCCAGATTTTGCCTTCAAGAGACCTAAAAGTGAAAAGGAACGATATTAAGCAATAACGGATACAAAGTGATCAAATAAGGACTTAAACGACCCTCAAAATGGTACCTTTTAAAACCTTATCGATCATAAGTCATCCCGGTGTTTTCTATGAAAGGTTTTCCTAGAATAACGTGGGACAAGCTAGGATCTATAGCCGTGCTAATATCATTCACAATTATGAAGTCCGTAGGAAACGTGAAACTACCTACATAAACGGGCAATCCCTTAACTCTACCGAGAAAATTGCAACTAACACTAGGATCATTGGGGTCTTGCCTAGTTGGAATAGGCTTCTTCATTACCCAATTGTAGTAGGTGCTAGTCATTGATAAGGTTTTAAAGGTACCATTTTGAGGGGTCGTTTAAGTCCTTATTTGATCACTTTATATCCGTTATTGCTTAATATCGTTCCTTTTCACTTTTAGGTCTCGTGAAGGCAAAATGCTGGAATGGCACTTATTTGGACGAAAAGGCGAATATATGAAGAAAATGGCCAAAGTCATTTCGAGACACTCACATTGTCGAAAGTAGAAGCGACGGCGCCAAAAGAGACATTGTGGCCGTCCCAAAATTATTGTGACGGGCCGTAACCCAAACTCGTATTTTCAAGAGACGGCGTCTAGTTGTGAAAGAGTAGGCCGTCGCTACTCGGGACGGCCTAGATGCAATCCAGACGACGCCGGTCAAGAGGACGGCGCCTCGGACATAGGTGACGCCGTCGCAAGGTTAACGTGGCCAAGACGAAACCCTAATGACGGCGACACGACGGCCACTAAACATAAGGTGACGCCGTCGCAATTGTAATCTTATATATAGAATCCGAATTTTCAAGATTTGTGTGAGAGTCTTTGGAGTAAAACCTAAACCGAACCTAAGGTGTCTTGTACAAGATTTTAGGGTTTTAAACCCTATCTTACATCAAGATAAGTCTTTACTTCATTAATTCAATTATGTATTTGATTATTTGTGTGTATGCTTGCATGTTCTCCATGTCCGCTAATTTATTTGTGTGTTTGCTTAGGAAGTATGAAACTTAATTATTGAATATTGATTGGTTGTTTCTTATCTTAGTTGATTAATGATCTAGTAATGCGATAGGTCATTCGTTGTGCACTTTATGCTTGATTCATCTTTGTGAACCTTAGAATATAATTACCGAGTAGTGGTAGGCTAAACCATCCAAAGAGCGCCTTAGAGTAGGAGTTTATAATCCCTAGTGGGTTTGTAGACAAGACCCTTTGGTAAGTTCAAAGAGTTAGGGAGAAACGACACCCTACAACTTTAGACACACAACGCAACTAGAATAAGACGTGACACTCAACCATCAATAGGAGATAATTAAGGAGTAATACAAACTAAGTAAACACATCTTTAAACTATCATACGATCACACATTAATTAGACATAGACTCCCACAACCTTAGTTTAGATAATTAGATAATAGTAGAGTAATCGGTAGAAATACCAAACCCCAAATCCAATACCCGAGATTCGTACCTTTCATTTCATAAAATATAAAAGATAAAAATAATATTCCTCAACCTTAACCTTAGCGTAGTAACTCCTTACTAGCATTCCTATTCCCTAGAGAACGATATCAATACCCGTGGCTTACCCTAATTACTACACTACAACGATTAGGTTCACTTGCCTAGTGTGTTATAAATCTTGCTCTAAGAAAAGGAAGTTTCCTTGACCCCGAACGACGCGTAAGCGTTATCAAGTTTTTGCGCCGCCGGGAATAGAATAGCTAGTTAGTAGTCCACCTCGCTTAGGTTCTTTGCTTGATTCCTATCAAGTAAACTTTTTCTCATTTTTAGCTTTCTCTTAGTCTATCCCCCTTGTTCGTAACCTTTGTTCGTAACCCCATCACTTTTCATCATGGAAGGTGATAACCCACTACCATTCATCAACATACCACCAAATGACCCGCCAAGAGCCCGTACTCTTGGTGATTACTCGAGACCAAGCCACCTAGGCTATAGAAACACCATTGAGCTTCCCGACCAAGCCCAAACTACGGCCTGCGATCCGACACCATCCGGTTGGTGCAAAACGGATGTGCATTCCATGGACTTTGTTCAAGATCCTAATCAAGATCGAGGATTTCCTCAAAATCGCCGATTCCATCGACCTTGATGCTACTACTCGGGAGACCACGCACCTGCGCTCTTCCAATTCTCTCTACGGGACCAAGCTAGTAATTGGCTTGAGCGACTTCCCCGGCTCCATCTCAAGTTGGGATGATCTTACTTCGCTTCCTTGCTCAAATTTTCCCACCGGGAGAACCACTAAGCTTAGGAATGACATCTTGATGTTCCAACAACGCCAAGGTGAATCTCTCGAAGCATGGACCCGATTCAAGGACTTACTTCATAAAGTCCTCATCACGGCATTGATCTTTGGCTCCAAGTCCAAATCTTTATGATCATGTCAACTTCCCCACTAAGCGATCCATAGACCAAGCGGCGGTGGAAAACTTAGTGATCTCACTTCGTAAGAATCATGGGAAATAATATAGGACCTCGCCCTATATGACAACGAAGTTGGGATGACCCCGTGAGCTGCCCAAACCGTCAAGGCAATCTCCTTGCCTCCTCCCGACCAGGATGATCGAACTTGAAGATCAAGTTAAATTCCTCATGAGTTCCTACGAAAATCCTAAAGTCTTCACACCATGTGAACAAAGCTTCTTCCTCATGCGAGCCGCTTTGTGATCCTCATAACACGCCAAGACTAGCACCGATCCCCAAACACGCTTCTGTTGATTACGCATCCTCGCGTATTAATGGAGCGGGAGGAAGATTCCCTACAACACCCGGACCTAGGAATTTCAATGAAACCCGAGAGGCATGGAAAGGCAATCCCGACTTCTATTGGGGACAAACCAAAGAATTCACTTCTAATGATTTCTCATGGCCCCCACCTAACGGTCCTAACCAACAAAACATCGAAGGGATGTTGCAAAACCTAGTTGCATCCCAAGAAACCCAAATGGCTAAGCTCTCGGACCGCTTTAACAATCAACAAGCCGAGATGGATAGGAAAATAGACAACCTTTTGAAAGCCATAGCTAATAGTGATAAGAAAGTTAGTGCTATCTCAACTCCCGAGCCTTCAGGTATAGAGATTAAGGATCCAAGCAAGCTAACGAAGTATGTCCAATTCGTCAATACCATCGCCTTAGTTGAACCTAATGAAACAAATGACGAAGAGGACTATACACTTGTGGATGATGAAACACTCGAGGAAGTAGATGAAGTAGACATTGACTATTTCAACAAATTTCCTATGGAAGAAGAACTATCTCGCCACCCTCACTTAGTGCGTGACCTCCGTCACATGTATGTTAGAAAAGTCCTCGAATCAAGTTTGGGAACCCTTGGAATCTTAACATACCATGTGTCATAGGACACCTTTTGTGCAAAAGCTTACCTTGATCGCAAGTCCCCAATCAACATAATGACTAGCACCTACTACAATTGGATATTGAAGAAGCCTATTCCAACTAGGCAAGACCCCAATGATCCTAATGTTAGTTGCACTTTTCTTGGTAGAGTTAAGGGATTGCCCGCTTATGTAGGTAGTTTCACGCTTTCCTACGGACTTCATAATTGTGGATGATATTAGCACGGCCATAGACTCTAGTTTGTCCCATGTTATTCTAGGAAAACCTTTCATAGAAAGCACCGGATGACCTATGACCCCTCGTTAGGAGAAGTGCGATTCAAGAATGAGACCGATGACATAGCTTACCAAATGCCGTTTAAGATTGAGAAGTTTTCATCACTCTAATGATGAAAAGGAACTTAAACCTGTCGGTCTATTATAGGAATGATGAGGATAGGAAAAGGTGTTGATTATGTTATGGCTAAGATTTTCGGATTCTATAAGGATTTCTTGAGCCTAGGACCGAATATAGAACCAATTGGGGAGAGGATGAACTCTTAAAGAAGTGCATGTTAGGGCACTTCTACAACATGGAATCCCCCATTAGAGACCGTCAAGAGGGCGGTAATGAGGAAACGTAGGAACACGACTATGAGTCTAGCTACAAGACTCTTAAATAAAGAAAAGCGCTTCGTGGGAGGCAACTCATGCTTAATTGTTTGCTTGTTAGTGTCATATATCTTTTATTAATTGTTTATCCTCATGTTTAAATTTGTGAAAATGCTTTATTTTGTTTTTAACCTCGTCTTAATTGCATATAAAGGTATTTTACATAAGGCATAAGTGTAGGGAGGATTACACACGTTTTCAAAAGAAACTTAAACATGAGAATAACAATTAACTAAAAGATATTTATGTTTGTTTGTTCGAGTCAAATGCTTGTATCGAGTCATAATGGATGTTTTGCGTAAATTTTCCGATTCTAAAGATGTAAAATTTTCCGAATTTTTCCGTAAAATCGCAGACCGCTTTTTGTCGGGATAACTTGACGGGCGTCAGATTGCAACTGACGGTCAGAAGGAGTAAAACATCGATTACTTTTTCTCGTTTTCTCGAGCTACTTATAAATTTTGGAATTTTCCGTGTCTTAATTTTCTTAGAAATTCGTAAACATCCATTCCACAAGCATTATATCCTAGTTTAAATCGAGTCTTATATATATTATTACCGCGATTTTACGCCGAAGGTTTCGTTTGTTTTCTTTAAGTGTGCGGTGTTTAGTTTGTCAGAAGAAGTTACATAAGATTGGAAGGAGCTTTTCACGCATTAATTCTTCTTGGAAAAGATTTAACCACCACTTTACACGGATCCTACAGAGCTAATCGGGGGAGTATTAGTTTCTTCGCTTTTAATTACCTTCTTTATCATAACTTTGATATTTTGGGAACATTGGGGACAATGTTCGGTTTAAGTATGGGAGGAAAATAAAACGGAACTTTGAAACTATGCTTATCCTTGACTATCTGCTTTGTCCAATTGTGATTGTGTAATAAACCATGAGAAAATGTCGGTCAGGGTAATTTTGGCACCAAATTTAAAATTTTTTCATGACATATAAGAGTGGGCCATTAGTTTTAACAAAAGCGTCTCATGGATAGGAAGTTGCATGCCTAGCACAAAACCCTTTACCACCTAAATTCTACCAAAATGTGAGGATCGCCCTTAGATTAGTAGGAATTAAAGCATTCATCTTCAATGCTTAGAGTGTGAACCGGTAGTATATTAGATTCTAGAACTTGTTTTGTGATGCATTCCGAGATCGCAAGTGAGGCTACACTTGTGTAGTTAGGAATAACTAAATGATAAGAGGCATTAGGATAACCTTCTTTGATACGTAATATAATTACTTCTTCCACTTTGGTTGAGTACTTCCCCACCCTTTGCGTTGAACTCATTTTTAGTACACGATACCCTAGTTAACCCTCGAGCCTATCCTTTTCGCGGTTCTCGTGATGTTTGGTTTTCCGAATATCAATGAAGAGCATTGTTTACACCCCACCCCAAATATACACCCAAATCGCCTTAGCCTACCCCTTATGCACTCACTTTTAGTGCAAATGTTTGTTATCACCCTAAACCCTTAGTTCAATTATCTAGTTGCTTGCATAAGTTGCTAAGTCGAGTCATATCCTTTGTATACGCTTTTGGGACGATTGGGATTCATGGGAAAAGTTAAAGTTTATGAAATGACAGAAGGGAACGTTAAATTCAAATTCCCTTTGTTTGCGTAATAATGTACCCCAAGTGTTTTGATCTTTTCAATTCGGTCAAATTAGTGTTAGAGTAATAAAACTCAAGTGTAGGAATGTGCCTATAAATCCCTAGTATTTTGATGTTATCGTAGAGGATGGTAGAGTAAAAGTGTATGATGAAAAAAAAATCGAAAAAAATAGAAATAGAAAAAGAAAAAATATAAAGAGTGAAAAAAAAAAAAAAAAAAACATACTGGCTACCATCCTACATCTATCTTTAAATTTATGTTTATTTATTTCGCTTATCTAGAGTTTAGAGTGTCGAGTCTTGGCTTAGCAACGCCATTCTTCATATGCGCTTAACATAAAGATTTTTGACTTGCCACCACTAAATAGCCTATCCCACCAAACCCTTATTTCCTACCGTAAGCCTAACATTACAACCCTTTAAAAGACCTCTTTGATAGTCTTTCCTAGGTGCTTACGCCAAAGCGATGGAGGTTTGATCTATTCTCAAGCCTATGGTAATCTACGTACTAGGACCGTTAATGAGTGTTTATCTTCCATTTCCTATTTTGTTATATTTCATATATACACCCGAGAGAGATGTGAGTATCCAAACACCCCATGTGAGGTGCTAGTATGTACTTTCCGTGCTTGTTATGACTTTTATGGGCTTATATATGTTGTGGACCGTTTTGAATTAATGCTTCACGACCCCTAACTTATAAATTAATTGGTTAAAAGCACATTTGCTTGAGGACAAGCAAATAACAAGTGTAGGGATATTTGATAAGGTTTTAAAAGGTACCATTTGAGGGGTCGTTTAAGTCCTTATTTGATCACTTTATATCCGTTATTGCTTAATATCGCTCCTTTTCACTTTTTAGGTCTCGTGAAGGCAAAATGCTGGAATGGCACTTATTTGGACGAAAAGGCGCTGAATATATGAAGAAAATGGCCAAAGTCATTTTCGAGACACTCACAGCTGTCGAAAGTAGAAGGCGACGGCGTCAAAGCTACATTGTGACGTCCCAAAATTATTGTGACGGGCCGTAACCCAAAACTCAGATTTTCAAGAGACGGCGTCTAGTTGTGAAAGAGTAGGCCGTCGCTACTCGCACGGCCTAGATGCAATCCGACGACGCCGGTCAAGAGGACGGCGCCACGGACATAAGGTGACGCCGCCGCAAGGTTAACGTGGCCAAGACGAAACCCTAATGACGGCGACACCACGGCGTCACTAAACATAAGGTGACGCCGTCGCAATTGTAATCTTATATATAGAATCCGAATTTTTCGGTCTTTGTGTGGAGAGTCTTTGGAGTAAAACCTAAAACCGAACCTAAGGTGTCTTGTACAAGATTTTAGGGTTTTAAACCCTATCTTACATCAAGATAAGTCTTTACTTCATTAATTCAATTATGTCTTTGATTATTTGTGTGTATGCTTGCATGTTCTCCATGTTCGCTAATTTATTTGTGTGTTTGCTTAGAAGTATGAAACTTAATTATTGAATATTGATTGGTTGTTTCTTATCTTAGTTGATTAATGATCTAGTAATGCGATAGGTCATTCGTTGTGCACTTTATGCTTGATTCATCTTTGTGAACCTTAGAATATAATTACCGAGTAGTTGTAGGCTAAACCATCCAAAGAGCGCCTTAGAGTAGGAGTTTATAATCCCTAGTGGGTTTGTAGACAAGACCCTTTGGTAAGTTCAAAGAGTTAGGGAGAAACGATACCCTACAACTTTAGACACACAACGCAACTAGAATAAGACGTGACACTCAACCATCAATAGGAGATAATTAAGGAGTAATACAAACTAAGTAAACACATCTTTAAACTATCATACGAGCACACATTAATTAGACATAGACTCCCACAACCTTAGTTTAGATAATTAGATAATAGTAGAGTAATCGGTAGAAATACCAAACCCCAAATCCAATACCCGAGATTCGTACCTTTCCATTTTCATAAAATATAAAAAGATAAAAATAATCTTCCTCAACCTTAACCTTAGCGTAGTAACTCCTTACTAGCATTCCTATTCCCTAGAGAACGATATCAATACCGTGGCTTACCCTAATTACTACACTACAACGATTAGGTTCACTGCCTAGGGTGTTATAAAACTTGCTCGAAGAAAAGGAAGTTTCCTTGACCCCGAACGACGCGTGTAGTGTTATCAGTCATTATTTTGATTGGGTACTTGCGATCAATGTAGGCCTTTTCCACGAAAAGGTGTCCTATGCAACATGGTATGTTAAGATTCCAAGGGTTCCCAAACTTGATTCTAGGGCTTTTCCTAACATACATGTGATGGAGGTCACGTACTAAGTGAGGGTGGCGAGATAGCTCTTCTTCTGTAGGAAACTTATTGAAATAGTCATTGTCTACTTCACCTACTTCCTCGGTTGTTTCATTAGTCTCACATGTATGGTCCTCTTTGTCATTTGTTCTATTAGGTTTCATTAAGGCGATGGTATTGACAAGTTGAGCATGCTTAGCTAACTTACTTTGGTCCTGAATCTCTACACCGGAATGCTCGGGAGTCGAGATAGCATTAACCTTCCTATCACTATTGGCCATGGCTTTCAAAAGGTTGTCTATCTTCCTATCCATTTCGGCTTGTTGATGGTTAAAGCGGTCTGAGAGTTTAGCTATTTGGGCTTCTTGGGATGCAACTAGGTTTTGCAACATCCTCGATGTTTTTTGGTTAGGACCTTGAGGTGGGGCCATGAAAATCATTGGAAGTGAATTCCTTGGTTTGTCCTCAATAGAAGTCGGGCTTGCCTTCTATGCTTCTCGGGTTTCATTGAAATTCCTAGGTCCGGTGTTGTAGGAATCTTCCTCCCGCTCCATTAATACGTGAGGATGCGAGTCAACGGAAGCATGTTCGGGGATAGGGTGCAAGTGCGCGTGTTATGAGGATCATAAACGGCTCACACGAAGAAGAAACTTTGTTCACATGGCGTGAAGATCGAGGGTTTTCGTAGGAACTCATTAGGAATTTAACTTGATCTTCAAGTTCGATCATCCTACGGTCGGAAGATTGTGAGTCAATGGGAGGCAAGGAGATTGCCTTAACGGTTTTGGGCAACTCACGGGGGTCATTCTAACTTTCGTTGTCATAGAGAGCAAGGTCCTCTATTATTCCCCATGATTCTTCCGCGGTGAGATCACTAAGTTTTCCACCGGCCGCTTGGTCAATGGATCGCTTGGTGGGGAAGTTGACATGATCATAAAAGATTTGGACTTGGAGCCAAAGATCAATGTTGTGATGAGGGACTTTATGAAGTAAGTCCTTGAATCGAGTCCACGCTCAGAGAGATTTACCTTGACGTTGTTGGAACATCAAGATGTCATTCCTAAGCTTAGTGGTTCTCCCGTGGGAAAAATTGAGCAAGGAAGCGAGAGGTGAGATCATCCCAACTTGAGATGGAGCCGGGGGAAGTCGCTCAAGCCAATTACTAGCTTGGTCCCGTAGAGAGAATTGGAAGAGACGTAGGCGCGTGGTCTCCCGAGTAGTAGCATCAAGGTCGATGGAATCGACAATTTTAAGGAATTCCTTAGATGCTGATTTGGATCTTCGGAACGAAGTCCATGGAATGCACATCCGTTTTGCACCAACCGGATGGTGTCGGATCGCAAGGCCGTAGTTTGGGCTTGGTCGGGAAGCTCAATGGTGTTCCTATAGCCTAGGTGGCTTGGTCTTGAGTATTCACCAAGAGTACGGGCTCTTGGCGGGTCAATTGGTAGTGGGTGGTTATCACCTTCCATGATGAAAAGTGATGGAATTACGAACAAAGGTCACGAAGAAGGGGGATAGACTATGAGAAAGCTAAAAATGAGAAAAATTTACTTGATAGGAATCAAGCAAAGGAAACCTAAACGAGGTGGACTACTAACTAGCTATTCTATTCCCCAGCCGCGCCAAAACTTGATAGTGCTACACGCGATGCTCGGGGTCAATGGAACTTCCTTTTCTTCGAGCAAGTTTTGTAACACCCAGGCAAAGGAACCTAATCATTGTAGTGTAGTATTAGGGTAAGCCACAGTGTTGATATCGTTCTCTGGGGAATAGGAAAGCTAGTGAGAAGTTACTACGCTAAGGTTGGGGTTGAGGAAGATTATTTTTAATCTTTTATGTTTTTAGGAAATGGAAAGGTACTAATCTCGGGGTTTGGATTGGGGTTGGTATTGCTACCGATTACTCTACTTATCTAATTATCTAATCTAAGGTATATGTAGTCTATGTCTAATTATTATGTGCTCGTATGATAGTTTAAAGATGTGTTTACTTAGGTTTTACTACTCTTAATTATCTCCTATTGGTGGTTGAATTGTCACATCCTTAATCTTAATTGCGTTGTGTGTCTAAAGTTGTAGGTATGCGTTTCTCCCTAACTCTTTGAAGTTACCAAAGGGTCTCGCTCTACAAAATACCACTAGGGATCATAAACTCTAACTCTAAGGCCTCTTTGGATAGTTTAGCTTACAACCGCTCTAGGTGCTATAACCTAAGGTTCACAAAGATTAATCAAGCATTAAGTACACAACGAATGATATTATGTAATAACGAATACAAAAGTGATCAAATAAGGGCTTAAACGACCCCTCAAAAAGTTACCTTTTAAAACCTTATCACTCACGAACCCGAATACACATATACCCAAAGACAGAGAAACTTATACCATCGAAGTAGCAGATTAAGTCCGATAGCCAAAGAATAACCCCGATGTATACTTTTCTCTCCCCTGATGATAGTGTATGAAGCTCAAGAACCCAAAGTACCCGAATGCCCAAAGAGAGAATAATCGATAACATTGAAGAAGCAGGCCGAATCACTGATTATCTCTGCGGTGGACTATCTCTCGCGGATGTCAACTCCGAATAAGTGATTATATCTCGAATCAACGATTAAGCACTCAAGTGAAACAACTGAGCGCCCCAATGTACACAATCTCTCCCCGATGATTGCGATAACATCAAAATCATCACACACTTGTGTACCTCTTTATCACGAAACTAACTCGCCCATCTCTTCCCCACATAGTTGGAATAAGAACACTAAACGCCATGAGTCAAACCTTGAGTTTCTCTCGGTAATGACATACGCCTTCCCGGATATCTTCAATCGCTTAGAAGTATTAAGTTCATCAAGTTTACTAACGCTTAGATGTGTGTCTCCTTCCCTTGCTGGTTTTGATACTTCGTAATCGAGAACTCTTTGTAAGCCCGTATACTTGAAATCTATTGAGAAGAACACATGTAATCTTGTGGGAATCAACTTGTTGAGGTAGAATGTGAGCAAGTCTAATTAGGGATTAAATTTGTCTTTTCACTCTCCCCAATTAGTGCTCTCCCTAAACCGAAAATCTTTATGATGAATGCTTGAATTAAGAAGAAGTCTTTAGATCGTTAAATGCAACTCGCCTTTAGTCTTCTAACATGTAGCATAAAATGTAGAACCGATCAGACTCGACCTTCTTCAAGATTGTCCAATTGGGAATAAAATGTCAACATCTTCAACTCACCAAATGCATTCCCGTTAACTTACAAATAGCAAATCCTCTTAACTCAAATCCTCCTAATCAAACAAGAATGTAAAGATGTTCATCAAGGAAACCAGACCCATAATCGGAAGCACTTTGTCGTTAAACTCATCACCGAGTGAAGATGTCAACCAACGGCTCTTAGAAGAAGACTCCATGTGAAGATGACCCGATAAGAAGAAGCTCGGTTCTTACATAAGTTTGGAGCCGTTTGACCATTTATTCACGATATCAATCAACCATCCAAAGGAATTCACACTTTTCTCCCCTCAAGAATTGCATACGGAGTTGCCATTCTTGATTAAATAAGTGAAAATCATCCAAATGCATTCTATTCACACTTCTCCCCCTCAAAGGTAGCATATGATGTCGCCATCGTCATTATAATAGAGCAAGTGGAATAAGAAAACAATCAACGGTAGCCCGGTTCACTTGATAATCGAAAGCACATGGAAAAAGCATGAAGCATGTTGATGAAAATGGTCATAATAGAGAAGATTTCTCTTCTTCAGAAGATAAAGCGCACTGACATGTACACTTTTCTTTTCTTTGAGGAACGAGGCTTGAACTGTTGTGTTCAAACGTCATAAGAAGATTTCTCTTCTTTCGAAGATAATGCGCACTGAAACGTACACATTTCTTTTCTTTAGAGTACGAGGCTTGAACTATTGTGTTCAAGCGTCATAATCTCACTCTTTTCAACCTCTCTTGGCAAACTTGTAATCAACCCCATTATCATTCAAGAGGCTCTTTTCGTGACAAATGATAGAGAATGTCCAATATGATGAATTTGACCCTAAAGTAAACTAACCCGAACTCGTGACTTAAACTTGCACACATGTAACAAAGAGCGGTGCCGATACTTCATCCTCCATTGAATCTCTAAGTAATCTATACTCTTCATCCAACCAACCATCAAGTATAAGACGACATCACCTATTAAAAACCACAATTGAATGTGACATTTGTGCTACAACGCAACTCCTTAAAGTGATAGTTATTTTGTGGTGGTAAGAGCCCAATTCCCCAAGTGGTAAAAGAAAAGGAAAAATCACCCAACAATAACTAGATTTCTAAGTCTTTTTATAATAAGCTTGAACAAGGATCTCAAGAATCTTCATCCAACCATCCCCGATACCTTGGATACTAAGTACACTCATCGTGATATTTCACTTCAACCTCAAATAAATAATAGTGAATTAATGTCTGTTGTCACATCTTCGATTAAAAGCTCAAATCTAGCCTCCTTTGACGTTTTAAGTGAACTATGATAATGGCTTACATCCCGACCATGGTTAAAGGCACATAACCCCGTAAAACCAAGTAATAACCAAACTGCCATGAAGAATATCCAAACAATCACCCAATTCATGAAGTACACCATTTATCCCTTCTTCGAAATAGAAACCTTGGCACCAAAGATCAAATAAGATCCCGAAATACACTTTCCTTTCTCCGTGATGAATCCATTATTACAGTGATTTTACAATTCTATAGTTTAAACCGAAATAGTTTCTTTCATGATTTTACAAAACCAAGAATAAACCGTAAGAAAGATCCGAAATGCACTTTACTTTTACCAGGATGTTTCCATTTTCACGGATTTTACAAGTCTATGATTTAAACTGCGAAATAGTTTCTTTCGCGGCATTTTACAAAATCAGGACAAAACCGTAAACAATGTCAGCTTAAATGTGATATGACAACTTTGGTTTCAGTGAATATCTGTTTTAGGGGAATATGCAGCGGTTCATCAACGGTTCATTCTCCAACATCAACAATATCATCTACCATCCAATACACACTTTGGTAAACATTCTGACGGCTATTGTAGTGACAACATGGTGAAGTAACCCCGATATGCCAAACTTGATCATGAAGTGAAATTCCCCAGATTTGTTACTCAAACTTGTACTAATCCTTGTGAAGAAGAAACGGTGTACCCAATGTACAAAACCTCTTGACGTATCCTCAATTGCGTGAGACACCGGAGTGATAGTTATGTTGTGGGTTAAGCGAGAAAGAATCACAAACGTAACTAAATAGTCAAGTCTTTATCACACTCTATAAACGCCCAAACAAGTCATCTTCATGAAGGGTAGAAAGAAAGAATACGAAATAAGTAAACGTGCCTAAGACCTTACTTCAAATTCAAATAAGAAATATCGACAAACAACCCCGGTAGTCAACCTTGTTCCAATTACAATTCAAGCCGTGACGTAAAATTTCCCGTGAAAATGTATAGACCAAATAATTAAACCTCATACCACAACAATTCTCTTCATTATTCCAATTCTCATAATAAAACTCATTATCGCATCTCATGATCATCAAATCTTTTAAACAAAATATCCAAGTCTCATAAAACAAATCTCATCATTACGATTCAATTTTGAAATGCCCGCACCTATTATCAAAACCAAGTCATCACATATACAACACAAGCTCGGACCAATGACGATTTCAAACGCACTGTCTCGAAAAATATTTCACCCGGTCGAATTAACACATACCACGGATATACACTCCTCAAATTACCTAGGAGGAAACTATACCAATAATTTCTTACGATAGTAAATAACATCTCAAGACCCACGAAGAAATAGCAAAGACGAATACATGTATAGTTCATGGCCCATTCAAATGTACGCCTCCTAAGATAGTATTCAACTCGGTCCAGATCAAATGTTAGGCCCACACGTTACTAGGCCCAAACAAATCCCATGATCAAACAACCCTAAAACACATGCACTCAAGGGATATAAATGTATCACATAACACTCTATCCCTAAAAATACTCCTCAATCTAACCCTAATTATTCTCAGAAAATCAGTCGCCTCTCTCAAACCCGTTTTACCAACAACGGATCATCACCACAAAAATCAGACATGAGCACCCAATCTCTCCTAATATTTCTCACCACAATCAAACACTAATCACCTTACTTACAACTTCAGTCCGCTTCCCACATCAGTAAAACTCCATTCACCAAACCCTAATTCATCTTACAACAATTTAATCCGCCTCCCCTTTTTTCAGACCATCCCATTAATCCAAGTTAAACAAATCTTGCTCGCCACAAGGATGGCATGAGCACTTGATACGGCTTATAGATCAATCGGGTAGGTTTTATGAAATAATGAATGAATCATTTAAGATTATTGTTTTACATTTCACATTTTAACCAAATAAGAGGTTGAATGAAACCTATTATAGGTTTTGTTCAATCTTTAATATTTTTCGGATGTTATCACAAATCTTTGGATCAATGATGATGTACTATTCGTGTGGGTAAGATCTTTAAGGTCTATTGCTTGTGTTGTACCACATGAGGTAAGAAACAAACTGAGGTCTTTTGAGGTCAAGTCTATTGAAGTACCACTTTGAAAAAACAAATCTTAGATCAATAGGTTGGTTTGATGTACATGTCAATTTGTAGTGGTAGACAAAGATGGTATTAGACCTTTGTTGAAGGAAATCTATGATGTAATCAGACTTGTTGAATGATGTTTATGTATTGATGTTTTTATATGTCGAAATACAATCTGTACAAATGATTTGTTAAACCGAGGTTCAAGATCGCTTGTATTTGGTTTTGTGGTCAAGTGGTCAAGATCTTCTTCTTCCTTTCGTTGTTACTTGGTTAAGCCATAGTCATGAGTTATGAGTCAAGTCTCATTAGAATGTGGCAACTCGCATCCGATGTGGCAACAAGCGTTGACTCAAAAGTCAAACAACCCCAACTCGCTTTTGACCCATAGTTAACAACTCGCATCTTAAACGAGTTTAAGCAACTCGCATATCAGAAACATTGACAAGTCTCATTTGACTTTTAATCAACTCGCATTCAAAAATGCGAGTCCACAACTCGCATATTTATCCGTTTACCAACACGCATCAGGTACTTAGAATCTGGACATTCAGCCAAGTCGCATTCAAAAATGCTCATTTGGTTTACCCAACTCGCATAGTTACCAATTTGACAACTCGCATATGACATTTTTTGACTCAAAAGTCAAATAAAAACATCAACTCGCTTATAAGAGATTGACAAAAACTTAGTAAAAACTATTTAAATACCAGGACTTGTTTTAACCATCTATTTCAAACCACTACCAGTAGTTATAAAATAGTTTTAACAATCTGTTTAAGAGATTCAAACCAGTAATTATACATGACACAAAAACAGTTTAGACAAAGAAAACAGTTTTGACCATGTTGATAAAACCATATTCTATCAAGAACGCAACACAATAACATCATCACATCAACACGCATCAAACATCACAACAACCGCATCAAACCGCCAACAAGAAACCATGTAAATCATCAAAACAACAAAACCTAGGCTCTGGTACCATTTGTAGGATCGTGAATATTATGTTGTTTGATGATTCGGGTGGTCTAGGATTATGATGATATAAGAAAGCCATTAAAGAGATGAAGAGAGTTGAGAGGATGTTTCTTGAAAGAGAGTTGCTTTACAAAAAGTGAAAGGTTAGATTCAAGAATCAACACCCCTTCCATGGATGGAAGGGGTATTTATAGTTACAAAGCATACGTCCTCCCCGCTCGGATGTGGATCGTGCATACAGCCGGTAAAGAACCGTCCTTCCTCCACGGTGTTACTCTAAACTAATCTACGATACTAATTAACTAATTAACTAATTAACTACTAAACAACGTAAATAACTACAAGTCTACGAGCTAACATATGCTAGACCATAATTGGGGTGACCGACACTTTAACATGGAATTTCCAATTCCTAACATAATGTCACTTTGGTAGCAATCTCAAAAGCAAAATCATTGGCAAAGGTACGATCGCTCATAACTCCTAACTATTGAAAATGTTGCTCATGTCGATAGGTTAGGATTTAATCTACTTAGTATTAGCCAATTATGTGATAAAAGTATAAAGTACTATTTAAAGAAAATGGTAGTAAAATACTAAAAGATGGTATCACCATAGCTAAAGGAGTTAGGAAAAATAACATATACGTCATGAAAATAGATAAAACATCTAATGACAAACTTTGTCTAACAACATTAGATGATAACACAACTCTTGGCATAGACGCTAGGTCACGCTTAATATGAGACTTATACAAAACCTATCTTCAAAAGAGTTAGTTTGGAATTTACCAAAACTTAAATATGACCAACATTTTTGCGACGCTTGCAAAATTGGTAAACAAACCCATAGTAGTCATAAGGCTAAAAACATGGTGTCCAAATATAAGTGTCTAGAACTTTTACATATGGACTTGTTTGGTCCATCCGCTATAAGAAGCTATGGAGGCAACTTATACACTTTGGTCATAGTATATGATTACTCAAGGTTTACTTGGACGTTGTTTTTGAAAACCAAAAATGAAGCTTTTGATAAATTTGAAATTTTAGAAAGAAAATTCAAAATCAACTAGGTGTTAACATTGTGTCGATCCAAAAGGATCATGGTCATGAATTTGACAATGAAACATAATTTGGAAACTTTGTGATGCAAATGGTATAACATACAACTTCCCGGCCCTAACACCTCAATCAAATGGAGTTGTAGAACGTAAAAATAGAACCATTCAAGAAATGAGTAGAACAATGCTTAATGAACAAAACATTCCTCAAAAGTTTTGGTGTAACGCTGTTGACACTTCTACATATATTTTAAATAGAGTCTTAATGCGTCCTTTCTTAAACAACACACCATAGGAGCTATATAAAGGTAAAAAGCCAACTTTATGATATTTTAGAGTATTTAGATGTAAATGCTTCATTGTCTTAAACAATTTTGACCCAAAGTCTTATGAAGGTGTATTTCTTGGTTACTCAAAACCTAGTAAAGCTTACATTGTCTTAAACAAAGAAACAATGAGAGTCGAGGAATTATTGAACATAACATTCGATTTAAAGTCCACCTCCTCTAAGACATCACCTTTGGTAGATGATGACTTAGTTGAAAGTCAACTTGTAGAAATTCAAGAAATAATTAAAAATGACAAGGAAGATGAACCATTAAATAATGAAATTATAAACATCAAAGAATCCAAAAGTCATCCTTTAGAAAAGGTCATAGGACAACTTAATCAAAGAACCTTAAGATCACAAGCTCAAAATCAAAGTAATCATTTTTGTTTTGTATCTACCATTGAACCGAAAAACATAAATGAAGCAATAAAAGATGAATCTTGGGTAATTGCTATGCAAGAAGAGTTAAACCAATTCGTTAGAAATGATGTTTGGAAGCTAGTTCCAAAACCTAAAGATCAAACTATAATTGGAACGAAATGGGTCTTTAGAAATAAAATGGATGAAAATGGTGTAGTGTCTAGAAACAAAGCTAGGCTTGTCGCACAAGGTTATAATCAACAAGAGGGGATTGATTATGATGAAACTTATGCACGGGTAGCTAGGCTCGAGTCTATTAGAATCTTACTTGCATATGCATGTGCTTATGACTTTAAATTATTTCAAAGGGATGTTAAGAGTGCATTTCTTAATGGGTTTATTAACGAAGAAGTATATGTTGCTCAACCTTCCGGTTTTACCGACTTTGAGAAACCACGTCATGTCTTCAAACTCAAGAAAGCATTATACAGTCTTAAGCAAGCACCAAAAGCTTGGTACGACAGACTTAAGACTTTTCTTGTTGAAAACAAATACACCATGGGATTAGTAGATAATACTCTTTTTACCAAGAAAAAGGAATCACATATTATCATTGTTCAAATATACGTTGATGACATCATATTCAGATCAACTTGTCAAGAGCTATGTGATGATTTCTCTAAAATCATGCACGATGAGTTTGAGATGAGTATGATGGGTGAATTAAACTTCTTTCTAGGTGAAACGCCCAATTTTTTTTAATATCTGTAAACTGTGTACATTGATAAACTAGCGGAAGCATATTTTCTACAACATATGGGCTTATTGCAAACGTCCCGTTAAAATACTAAACTTTGCAAAATACATAACAATGACTCTTTAAACTTGGTAAAGAAGCTGGTTCTTGATTTAGGGGCATTCCAAACTGATAACAAATGATGGAAATGAGAAGCTCGTTACCTACTGACGACCCTTTCTACTTGTACGATTTGACCAACTGATCACCTACCGTTTGGATGAACTTAAGAATTAGGGGGTGAGTGTTTAAGTTGCTAACGCCCGGGCACTCACTATTATAAATCTAGCATTTAGCAATACTTAATGACTTGGCTTAGGGGACCAGGAACAACAAGACTTATGAGGGACACCGACTTCTCTTGGTGGCATCTTGCCGATAGGTTAGGCGAATTGACCGATGTTGTCCTCTCGACTTTGACCCCACGAAGTAATTGGAAGTAAGTAGACGTAGACATAAATAGCTAGGAGGATTAACTAGGTTAGCACCACTCTCCTCTATTGATTTACCCTTTACCTTTTATCTGCCTTTATTTGATTTATTCTGTTTTAGTAGTTAAATAATTAATTCCTTATCGAAACCATTATTATATCTGTGACACTTAGACTTAGTAATAATCCAACACACATAGCTCTTGGGACGACCTCGGTTTTACCAATTACTACACTACACACGACCAGGTACACTGCCCGTTAGTGCATTAGGGTAGACCATAGGTATAACGAGACTTTATAAATATTAAAACCTGGTCAGTAAAACTTGCATCACCAAACATGTCAACATGATACTTAATATGACCAAACATGTCAACATAATACTTAATTTGACCCAACGGGTCAACTTGATATAATATGACCAAAGAGGTCAATCGATACTCAATATGACCCAACGGGTCAACATGATACTAATATAACCACACGGTTTAACATGATACTAAATATGACCAACGTGTCAACATGATCACGAATATGACCACACAAGTCAACATGATACTAATCTGACCCAACAGGTCAACTTGATACTGAATATGACCACACGGGTCATCATGATACTAACATGACCCAACAGGTAAACTTGATGCATAACTTGCATAGTACTAGAGATATAGCAAGGCATTATATACTAAACACGCTTAATCAACTAAACATGTTAACTAAAAATCCGTTACTCACCTGGACCGTATAATGCAAGATAAATGATTCTGAATATGCCTCGAACACCTATATCATGATAGATGTACACGTATAATGTTAACACATAACAACTAGGCATGAATATAACATGATAATGCAACTATAAGTGCAAATAAACACACATAAACCAACTATAATGCATAAACTCATAAACTAGTCATGCCATAAATCTCGCCAAACATGCACTACTATGCTCGCTTTTGTATTCCTAAAAAGTGAAAAAGAACGATATTATGTAATAACGAATACAAAAGTGATCAAATAAGGGCTTAAACGACCCCTCAAAAAGTTACCTTTTAAAACCTTATCACTCACGAACCCGAATACACATATACCCAAAGACAGAGAAACTTATACCATCGAAGTAGCAGATTAAGTCCGATAGCCAAAGAATAACCCCAATGTATACTTTTCTCCCCGATGATAGTGTATGAAGCTCAAGAACCCAAAGTACCCGAATGCCCAAAGAGAGAATAATCGATAACATTGAAGAAGCAGGCCGAATCACTGATTATCTCTGCGGTGGACTATCTCTGCGGATGTCAACTCCGGAATAAGTGATTATATCTCTGAATCACTGATTAAGCACTCAAGTGAAACAACTGAGCGTCCCCAATGTACACAATCTCTCTCCCCTGATGATTGCGATAACATCAAAATCATCACACACTTGTGTACCTCTTTTATCACGAGAAACTAACTCGTCCATCTCTTCCCCCACATAGTTGGAATAAGAACACTAAACGCCATGAGTCAAACCTTGAGTTTCTCTGCGGTAATGACATACGTCTTCCCGGGATATCTTCAATCGCTTAGAAGTATTAAGTTCATCAAGTTTACTAACGTTTAGATGTGTGTCTCCTTCCCCCTTGCTGGTTTTGATACTTCAGAATCAGCAACTCTTTGTAAGCCCGTATACTTGAAATCTATTGAGAAGAACACATGTAATCTTGTGGGAATCAACTTGTTGAGGTAGAATGTGAGCAAGTCTAATTAGGGATTAAATTTGTCTTTTCACTCTCCCCTAATTAGTGCTCTCCCCTAAACCGAAAATCTTTATGATGAATGCTTGAATTAAGAAGAAGTCTTTAGATCGTTAAATGCAACTCGTCTTTAGTCTTCTAACATGTAGCATAAAATGTAGAACCGACTGTAGACTCGACCTTCTTCAAGATTGTCCAATTGGGGAATAAAATGTCAACATCTTCAACTCACCAAATGCATTCCCGTTAACTTACAAATAGCAAATCCTCTTAACTCAAATCCCTCCTAATCAAACAAGAACAGAAAGATGTTCATCAAGGAAACCAGCCCCGCAACTGGAAGCACTTTGTCGTTAAACTCATCAGCCTGAGTGAAGATGTCAACCAACGGCTCTTAGAAGAAGACTCCATGTGAAGATGACCCGATAAGAAGAAGCTCGGTTCTTACATAAGTTTGGAGCCGTTTGACCATTTATTCACAGATATCAATCAACCATCCAGTGAATTCACACTTCTTCTCCCCCTCAAGAATTGCATACGGAGTTGCCATTCTTGATTAAATAAGTGAAAATCATCCAAATGCATTCTATTCACACTTCTCCCCCTCAAAGGTAGCATATGATGTCGCCATCGTCATTATAATAGAGCAAGTGGAATAAGAAAACAATCAACGGTAGCCCGGTTCACTTGATAATCGAAAGCACATGGAAAAAGCATGAAGCATGTTGATGAAAATGGTCATAATAGAGAAGATTTCTCTTCTTCAGAAGATAAAGCGCACTGACATGTACACTTTTCTTTTCTTTGAGGAACGAGGCTTGAAATGTTGTGTTCAAACGTCATAAGAAGATTTCTCTTCTTTCGAAGATAATGCGCACTGAAACGTACACATTTCTTTTCTTTAGAGTACGAGGCTTGAACTATTGTGTTCAAGCGTCATAATCTCACTCTTTTCAACCTCTCTTGGCAAACTTGTAATCAACCCCATTATCATTCAGTAGGCTCTTTTTCGTGACAGCTGATAGAGAATGTCCAATATGATGAATTTGACCCTAAAGTAAACTAACCCGAACTCGTGACTTAAACTTGCACACATGTAACAAAGAGCGGTGCCGATACTTCATCCTCCATTGAATCTCTAAGTAATCTATACTCTTCATCCAACCAACCATCAAGTATAAGACGTACATCACCTATTAAAAAACCACAATTGAATGTGACACTGTGCACTACAACGCAACTCCTTAAAGTGATAGTTATTTTGTGGTGGTAAGAGCCCAATTCCCCCAAGTGGTAAAAGAAAAGGAAAAAATCACCCAACAATAACTAGATTTCTAAGTCTTCTTTTTTTTATAATAAGCTTGAACAAGGATCTCGAAGAATCTTCATCCAACCATCCCCGATACCTTCAGATACTAAGTACACTCGCCCGTGATATTTCACTTCAACCTCAAATAAATAATAGTGAATTAATGCTGTTGTCACATCTTCTGATTAAAAGCTCAAATCTAGCCTCCTTTGACGTTTTAAGTGAACTATGATAATGGCTTACATCCCGACCATGGTTAAAGGCACATAACCCCGTAAAACCAAGTAATAACCAAACTGCCATGAAGAATATCCAAACAATCACCCAATTTATGAAGTACACCATTTATCCCTTCTTCGAAATAGAAACCTTGGCACCAGCATCAAATAAGATCCCGAAATACACTTTCCTTTCTCCAGGATGAATCCATTATTACAGGATTTTACAATTCTATAGTTTAAACCGAGAAATAGTTTCTTTCGCGGGATTTTACAAAACCAAGAATAAACCGTAAGAAAGATCCGAAATGCACTTTACTTTTACCGTGATGTTTCCATTTTCACGGGATTTTACAAGTCTATGATTTAAACCGAAATAGTTTCTTTAGGGCATTTTGCAAAACCGTAAACAATGTCAACTTAAATGTGATATGACAACTTTGGTTTCGGTGAATATCTGCTTTAGGGAATATCATTCATCACGGTTCATTCTCCAACATCAACAATATCATCTACCATCAATACACACTTTGGTAAACATTCGACGGCTATTGTAGTGACAACATGGTGAAGTAACCCGATATGCCAAACTTGATCATGAAGTGAAATTCCCAGTTTGTTACTCAAACTTGTACTAATCCTTGTGAAGAAGAAACGGTGTACCCAATGTACAAAACCTCTTGACGTATCCTCAATTGCGTGAGACACCGGAGTGATAGTTATGTTGTGGGTTAAGCGAGAAAGAATCACAAACGTAACTAAATAGTCAAGTCTTTATCACACTCTATAAACGCCCAAACAAGTCATCTTCGCGGAAGGGTAGAAAGAAAGAATACGAAATAAGTAAACGTGCCCGGAAGACCTTACTTCAAATTCAAATAAGAAATATCGTACAAACAACCCCGGTAGTCAACCTTGTTCCAATTACAATTCAAGCCGTGACGTAAAATTTCCCGTGAAAATGTATAGACCAAATAATTAAACCTCATACCACAACAATTCTCTTCATTATTCCAATTCTCATAATAAAAACTCATTATCGCATCTCATGATCATCAAATCTTTTTAAACAAAATATCCAAGTCTCATAAAACAAATCTCATCATTACGATTCAATTTTGAAATGCCCGTCAGTCTATTATCAAAAACCAAGTCATCACATATACAACACAAGCCTGGACCAATGACGATTCTCAAACGCACCGTCGAAAAAATATTTCACCCGGTCGAATTAACACATACCACGGATATACACTCCTCAAATTACCTAGGAGGAAACTATACCAATAATTTCTTACGATAGTAAATAACATCTCAAGACCCACGTAAGAAATAGCGAAGACGAGAATACATGTATAGTTCATGGCCCATTCAAATGTCGCCTCTAAGATAGTATTCAACTCGGTCCGGATCAAATGTTAGGCCCACACGTTACTAGGCCCAAACAAATCCATGATCAAACAACCCTAAAACACATGCACTCAAGGGATATAAATGTATCACATAACACTCTATCCCTAAAAATACTCCTCAATCTAACCCTAATTATTCTCAGAAAATCAGTCGCCTCTCTCAAACCCGTTTTACCAACAACGGATCATCACCACAAAAATCAGACATGAGCACCCAATCTCTCCTAATATTTCTCACCACAATCAAACACTAATCACCTTACTTACAACTTTAGTCCGCTTCCCACATCAGTAAAACTCCATTCACCAAACCCTAATTCATCTTACAACAATTTAATCCGCCTCCCCTTTTTTCAGACCATCCCATTAATCCAAGTTAAACAAATCTTGCTCGCCACAAGGATGGCATGAGCACTTGATACGACTTATAGATCAATCGGTAGGTTTTATGAAATAATGAATGAATCATTTAAGATTATTGTTTTACATTTCACATTTTAACCAAATAAGAGGTTGAATGAAACCTATTATAGGTTTTGTTCAATCTTTAATATTTTTGAGGATGTTATCACAAATCTTTGGATCAATGATGATGTACTATTATTTCCTAACTTATCAAGGAAAATTACAAAACAAATTTTAGTTGGTTTTCCTTTGTAAGATCTTTAAGGTCTATTGCTTGTGTTGTACCACATGAGGTAAGAAACAACTAAACGCACCCTTAATATTTTTGGATGTTATCACAAATCTTTGGTCTTTTGAGGTCAAGTCTATTGAAGTACCACTTTGAAAAACCACAAATCTTAGATCAATAGGTTGGTTTGATGTACATGTCAATTTGTAGTGGTAGACAAAGATGGTATTAGACCTTTGTTGAAGGAAATCTATGATGTAATCAGACTTGTTGAATGATGTTTATGTATTGATGTTTTTATATGTCGAAATACAATCTGGTACAAATGATTTGTTAAACTGAGGTTCAAGATCAGTTGTATTTGGTTTTGTGGTCAAGTGGTCAAGATCTTCTTCTTCCTTTCTGTTGTTACTGGTTAAGCCATAGTCATGAGTTATGAGTCAAGTCTCATTAGAATGTGGCAACTCGCATCTGAATGTGGCAACAAGCAGTTGACTCAAAAGTCAAACAACCCCAACTCGCTTTTGACCCATAGTTAACAACTCGCATCTTAAACGAGTTTAAGCAACTCGCATATCAGAAACATTGACAAGTCTCATTTGACTTTTAATCAACTCGCATTCAAAAATGCGAGTCCACAACTCGCATATTTATCCGTTTACCAACACGCATCAGGTACTTAGAATCTGGACATTCACCAAGTCGCATTCAAAATGCTCATTTTGTTTACCCAACTCCAACAATGTTTTGAAACCGGGTTTGTGATAGTTACCAATTTGACAATATGTCCAAACATCTATGACATTTTTGACTCAAAACAACAAATCAAAAAAGGACATAAACATCAACTAAATGCTACGGGATTACATGTATAAGAGATTGACAAAACATGCTTAGTAAAAGTTTATTTTTGAGGTTTAATATATTGTTGCCTATTTAAATACCGGGTTTCAAAACCCGGTTGACCGGTCACTTAAAACCCACGACTTGTTTTAACCATCTATTTCAAACCACTATATGACATTTTTGACTCAAAAGTCAAAAAAAACATCAACTCGTTATAAAATAGTTTTAACAATGCAATTTTAAGAGATTCAAACCAGTAATTATACATGACACAAAAACAGTTTAGACAAAGAAAACAGTTTTGACCATGTTGATAAAACCATATTCTATCAAGAACGCAACACAATAACATCATCACATCAACACGCATCAAACATCACAACAACCGCATCAAACCGCCAACAAGAAACCATGTAAATCATCAAAACAACAAAACCTAGGCTCTGGTACCATTTGTAGGATCGTGAATATTATGTTGTTTGATGATTCGGGTGGTCTAGGATTATGATGATATAAGAAAGCCATTAAAGAGATGAAGAGAGTTGAGAGGATGTTTCTTGAAAGAGAGTTGCTTTACAAAAGTGAAAGGTTAGATTCAAGAATCAACACCCTTCCATGGATGGAAGGGGTATTTATAGTTACAAAGCATATGTCCTCCGCCGGATGTGGATCAGGCATACAGTGGGTAAAGAACCGTCCTTCCTCCACGGTGTTACTCTAAACTAATCTACGATACTAATTAACTAATTAACTAATTAACTACTAAACAACGTAAATAACTACAAGTCTACGAGCTAACATATGCTAGACCATAATTGGGGTGACCGACACTTTAACATGGAATTTCCAATTCCTAACATAATGTCACTTTTGGTAGCAATCTCAAAAGCAAAATCATTGGCAAAGGTACGATCGCTCATAACTCCCTAACTATTGAAAATGTTGCTCATGTCGATAGGTTAGGATTTAATCTACTTAGTATTAGCCAATTATGTGATAAAAAGTATAAAGTACTATTTAAAGAAAATGGTAGTAAAATACTAAAAGATGGTATCACCATAGCTAAAGGAGTTAGGAAAAATAACATATACGTCATGAAAATAGATAAAACATCTAATGACAAACTTTGTCTAACAACATTAGATGATAACACAACTCTTTGGCATAGACGCTTAGGTCACGCTAATATGAGACTTATACAAAACCTATCTTCAAAAGAGTTAGTTTGGAATTTACCAAAACTTAAATATGACCAACATTTTTGCGACGCTTGCAAAATTGGTAAACAAACCCATAGTAGTCATAAGGCTAAAAACATGGTGTCCAAATATAAGTGTCTAGAACTTTTACATATGGACTTGTTTGGTCCATCCGCTATAAGAAGCTATGGAGGCAACTTATACACTTTGGTCATAGTATATGATTACTCAAGGTTTACTTGGACGTTGTTTTTGAAAACCAAAAATGAAGCTTTTGATAAATTTGAAATTCTTAGAAAGAAAATTCAAAATCAACTAGGTGTTAACATTGTGTCGATCCAAAAGGATCATGGTCATGAATTTGACAATGAAACATAATTTGGAAACTTTTGTGATGCAAATGGTATAACATACAACTTCTCGGCTCCTCGAACACCTCAATCAAATGGAGTTGTAGAACGTAAAAATAGAACCATTCAATAAATGAGTAGAACAATGCTTAATGAACAAAACATTCCTCAAAAGTTTTGGTGTAACGCTGTTGACACTTCTACATATATTTTAAATAGAGTCTTAATGCGTCCTTTCTTAAACAACACACCATAGGAGCTATATAAAGGTAAAAAGCCAACTTTATGATATTTTAGAGTATTTAGATGTAAATGCTTCATTGTCTTAAACAATTTTGACCCAAAGTCTTATGAAGGTGTATTTCTTGGTTACTCAAAACCTAGTAAAGCTTACATTGTCTTAAACAAAGAAACAATGAGAGTCGAGGAATTATTGAACATAACATTCGACGAAAGTCCACCTCCCTCTAAGACATCACCTTTGGTAGATGATGACTTAGTTGAAAGTCAACTTGTAGAAATTCAAGAAATAATTGAAAATGACAAGGAAGATGAACCATTAAATAATGAAATTATAAACATCAAAGAATCCAAAAGTCATCCTTTAGAAAAGGTCATAGGACAACTTAATCAAAGAACCTTAAGATCACAAGCTCAAAATCAAAGTAATCATTTTTGTTTTGTATCTACCATTGAACCGAAAACATAAATGAAGCAATAAAAGATGAATCTTGGGTAATTGCTATGCAAGAAGAGTTAAACCAATTAGTTAGAAATGATGTTTGGAAGCTAGTTCCAAAACCTAAAGATCAAACTATAATTGGAACGAAATGGGTCTTTAGAAATAAAATGGATGAAAATGGTGTAGTGTCTAGAAACAAAGCTAGGCTTGTCGCACAAGGTTATAATCAACAAGAGGGGATTGATTATGATGAAACTTATGCACGGGTAGCTAGGCTCGAGTCTATTAGAATCTTACTTGCATATGCATGTGCTTATGACTTTAAATTATTTCAAAGGGATGTTAAGAGTGCATTTCTTAATGGGTTTATTAACGAAGAAGTATATGTTGCTCAACCTTCCGGTTTTACCGACTTTGAGAAACCACGTCATGTCTTCAAACTCAAGAAAGCATTATACAGTCTTAAGCAAGCACCAAAAGCTTGGTACGACAGACTTAAGACTTTTCTTGTTGAAAACAAATACACCATGGGATTAGTAGATAATACTCTTTTACCAAGAAAAGGAATCACATATTATCATTGTTCAAATATCGTTGATGACATCATATTCGGATCAACTTGTCAAGAGCTATGTGATGATTTCTCTAAAATCATGCACGATGAGTTTGAGATGAGTATGATGGGTGAATTAAACTTCTTTCTAGGTGAAACGCCCAATTTTTTAATATCTCAGAAGCGTGTACATTGATAAACTAGCGGAAGCATATTTTCTACAACATATGGGCTTATTGCAAACGTCCGTTAAAATACTAAACTTTGCAAAATACATAACAATGACTCTTTAAACTTGGTAAAGAAGTCGGTTCTTGATTTAGGGCATTCCAAACCGATAACAAATGATGGAAATGAGAAGCTCGTTACCCATCGACGACCCTTTCTACTTATGCGATTTGACCAACCGATCACCTACCGTTTGGATGAACTTAAGAATTAGGGGTGAGTGTTTAAGTTGCTAACGCCGGGCACTCACTATTATAAATCTAGCATTTAGCAATACTTAATGACTTGGCTTAGGGACCGGGAACAACAAGACTTATGAGGGACACCGACTTCTCTGTGGTGGCATCTTTGCCGATAGGTTAGGGCGAATTGACCAGATGTTGTCCTCTCGACTTTGACCCCACCTGAAGTAATTGGAAGTAAGTAGACGTAGACATAAATAGCTAGGAGGATTAACTAGGTTAGCACCACTCTCCTCTATTGATTTACCCTTTACCTTTTATCTGCCTTTATTTGATTTATTCTGTTTTAGTAGTTAAATAATTAATTCCTTATCGAAACCATTATTATATCTGTGACACTTAGACTTAGTAATAATCCAACACACATAGCTCTTGGGACGACCTCGGTTTTACCAATTACTACACTACACACGACCAGGTACACTGCCCGTTAGTGCATTAGGGTTAGAGCTGGCATAACAGGTCCGACACGACACGACACGACACGAACACGATAAGACACGGATCTGTTAAGGCCTAACACGAACACGACACGATAAGCTAATCGTGTCAGATCTTAAAACACGAACACGAACATGAAAATTAACAGGTTACACGAACACGATAAGACACGATAAGAGGTCTTAACAGCTCTTGTCTCTTGACACGCTAAAACACAAAATCTTAACAGGTCTTAACATGTCTTAACAGGTCTTTAACAGGTCTGAACGGGTCTTAACAGGTCTTATCGTGTCTTATCGTGTCTTAACAGGTCTTGACACGAACACGACACGTTATCTTATCGTGTCATCTTACACAAACACGAACACGACACGAAACACGATAAGCCCAAACACGAAACCTGTTAACTTCGTGTCGTGTCGTGTCGTGTTTTCGTGTTTCGTGTCGAAATTGCCAGCTCTAATTAGGGTAGACCATAGGTATAACGAGACTTTATAAATATTAAAACCTGGTCAGTAAAACTTGCATCACCAAACATGTCAACATGATACTTAATATGACCAAACATGTCAACATAATACTTAATTTGACCCAACGGGTCAACTTGATACTTAATATGACCAAAGAGGTCAACTGATACTCAATATGACCCAACGGGTCAACATGATACTAATATAACCACACGGTTTAACATGATACTAAATATGACCAACAGGTCAACATGATACTGAATATGACCACACAAGTCAACATGATACTAATCTGACCCAACAGGTCAACTTGATACTGAATATGACCACACGGGTCATCATGATACTAACATGACCCAACAGGTAAACTTGATGCATAACTTGCATAGTACTAGAGATATAGCAAGGCATTATATACTAAACACGCTTAATCAACTAAACATGTTAACTAAAAATCCGTTACTCACCTGGACCGTATAATGCAAGATAAATGATTCTGAATATGCCTCGAACACCTATATCATGATAGATGTACACGTATAATGTTAACACATAACAACTAGGCATGAATATAACATGATAATGCAACTATAAGTGCAAATAAACACATAAACCAACTATAATGCATAAACTCATAAACTAGTCATGGCATAAATCTCGCCAAACATGCACTACTATGCTCGCTAACTCGAGCTAAGCTAACCAAGTATTGTCACTTGGTTCTATACTTTCATTGTAACACCCCAATTTCATGATACGCAGCGAATTCAAATTGGGTGTTACTTCATGGCAAAACAGTCATAACAATGGAAAATGAACTCTAATGGAGTTGATTTTAAAGCAATGTGTTCAGTTTAAAAATAGCATGTATCCCCCCCCCCAAGGGTTTGCAAAACAATTAAGTAATAGAAAGTGAGGCTATGAACTCACCGAGAGTTAATGATGTTAAGTACTTTAATGGATGTGATGGATAGATCGGAAAACTTCTACGTGCAACCTAAAAATGAAATGTTGCGACTTAAGTTTGGAATAATGTTTTGGGAAAACATAAACCATCCTATATATGTTTCTATGTTGATCATGATGTAGTCAATTATCATTTGATGTTTATAGTAAGATCTTTAATATGTGAAAACGTATTTAGTTTATAGATATCGTACTACCGTTCGGGCCATCATAATTCAGAGGTCATGTAGTAAACGTTTGAGGAGCTAGGATACTTTAAATCGTAAATCCAGCAACTCGTCGATACGTTTTACTCAAATGAAACCCCTCACATGAAGCTCCTTACTATTGTAGCACTAAGTAGATAAAACATATGTTTTGAGTGAAGATTGTTATATTACTAAGTTTATCATGTTTCTAATAAATATCTAGTTTTTACAAGTTCTCGTCATTTCATAAATATGATCACTTGATACTGTAAGTATATAAAGTTATCTCGTTTGGTTTGTGTTGGTGTTGATTTGCCAAGGTTAACACCTTAGTTAGCGGTCTTGGGTAAATAAACCTTGAGGCTTTAGCCATGGCCTTGCCGTGGCTTTGGTCGTAACTACCATGGTCTTGAGACTCAGCTTTGACCTTAGCCATGGCTGTGGTCTTGGCTTAAGACCATTAGGCCTCTTGGTTTGCCTTTAGTTGTGACAAAAGTATAGTCGTGAGACTATATATAGGGCAGTTTCAGTTTTTGAAGAATAACGGCCTATTTAAGCATTTTCAGGGCCCTAGCTTCTATGTAAATGAAGGAAAACTTTGTTACGGACAACTTTTGTGTTTTAACTTTTTGATTATTCGGACCAGAAGTGCCACTTTCAAAATGGACAGAAGCTTAACAGCTTGTTTTTGGCAGTTTCGGTGTTTTGGTTTTGCTAACTTCTTTTGGCCGTATCTTTTGACTCGTTTGTCCGTTTTGGGTGATTCAAGTTGCTATATTTACCTTTTTATCTTGTCTACAATAGTATGTAAGTTAGAAAGTCCATATGTAACTGGTTTTAATGGTCTTAAATGTGTAGAATATGACCAGTTTACTAGTTTGTTACTTTTACGACAATATGTGAATTAAAACATGTGATTAAGTATATGTACATTATGAATCAATATAGTAACCATATATATAGCATGAAATTTTCAAGATTATGAATAGTAAGTATGAGACGATGGTGGTGATTAGTTGCTTACAACTTTTGGCTTTCAATCAAGAAAGGAATAACTAGTAAGGATAGGACTTTGATTGAACACTTAGGACCATGGGTTGAGCTAGCTTTCTACACCTTGGCACCCTTGTAATCTTGAAGGATTGGTGATGAAGTACTAAGTGACTTGAGTGGATCTAAACTCAAGAAGATCACTTAAACTTGCTAGAGATTTGATGTAGTAACTTGCTACTTGAAAGTTCTTAGCATAAACTTGGAGTTATGGATCAAATTATGGAAGGTATGTTTGTTTTATGATATGAAAGACCAAGAGAGGTGTATGAGGGTTTTTGGGATTTCTTTCACTTGCTATTTATAGGAGGGTAAGTTTGGTTAACCATATATTAGGTTAAATGTTAACCATGGTTAAGTTAGGACACATGTAACCATCAAAATAGAGCATGGTTAGGATCAAGCCTCCACAAACGTGACTCATCCCCCTTATGTGCTATCACAGGGTCTGAATAGGCTTAGATGATACGTCTTGGTATTAGCTTGAGTTTAGAGCATGATTTGGTTCCGTTAAATGCCAACCGTAAGTTGTTAAGCCATAAAACGTAAAACCGGGTATCGTAAAAATTCGAAACTTGCAGGAATGATGAGACTCATCCTTATACTCTATATAAAAGTATAAAATGAGTGATAAGTCTCATTAGGTGCGAAAACGTTGCTTAAAGGTGGAAACACAGGTCAAAAACGCGTAATTTGCGTAAAACGCAGAACTGGAAAACGTAAAATTCCAAAACTTGTGGAATTGTCGTAAAATGGTAGAAATACATATTTCTAATGTTTATATGGTTTACTGGACATATCAGGATGTCCGAATGACATTTAAACCCTAAAGTAGTTCTCAGACACGGTTTCGTGAAAACGGTTCTGAATGGATTCAACGTGCGCCGTCAGGACGACTTGTCGAGTTTTATCTTTCTTGACATGATGGTAAAATAAAAATAAAAAATTTTACGGGATGAAAAGTAAAAGTGAATAGTAACTTTTCAAAAATATGAAAAGTAACCTGAAAATGCGGGTTGTTACAGTCTCACCACCTTAATGAGAATTTCGTCCCGAAATTCAGTGTGTGTTATCCGATGTTGAATTGTCTAGGAAAGGTGGGTATATGCGCCGAATTCTAATCTTTGCATTTTTAAGTTTCTGGTCATAGAATGTGTTGTGTAGCATTTTATTTTTTTGGTGGTGGCTTAAGTTGATACTCTAAAGGTATAAGATATTGTTGATGCGAAATGGTTTATAATGATGTGATAACTGTTGTTGTAGGAAACTCTTGATAGTGGAAAGTGGTTATCCAAACCATTTCCAAAGTTGATCATGTCTTAGGTGGTTTTAGGATGAAGGCTATATCGTATAGTGTTTATGTGTACTAGTGTTTGAAAGAAACGTGATACTGTGAAGTTTTACCTACTGACGTATAATGGGGTTCAAATAATGATATGATATGTTGATGATTAGAAGAGTGTAGTGTATGTTTAGCATTATTCTTAGGTAGAGATGTCAAGTTTGCTTTAAAAGCATAAGTGAATTGTAAAGGATTATGACGGAATGATATCCTTGAAACCTAAACAGGCTAGTACTTCTAAGAAATGACGAGAAGTATGATGACTATCCCAAGATAGTAGTTAGGATTATCTCATAAATGAAAACTTTCAAGAATGAAATTAGGTAGTATAAATAAGTGTTAAGATCTCACTGAGTGGTAAGACACTATCATGTCTCTAGATCTTTTTAATGAATTCTGGTGGTTTATCGAGTTTAAGTAGAAAATTAACTTGAATATAACCCTTGTATAACTATTCTCAGTGTTTGAAAATTTTAAGTCGAACATAGTTAGTCAGACTATGTTCCACTGTCCGTAGGTTAA
Organism: Chrysanthemum lavandulifolium; assembly: GCA_022545495.1. Lineage (NCBI taxonomy): Eukaryota > Viridiplantae > Streptophyta > Magnoliopsida > Asterales > Asteraceae > Chrysanthemum > Chrysanthemum lavandulifolium. Next base: position 36,831,598 of record CM040242.1, on the reverse strand, counting down.
ATATAGGTGACTAGACTATATTTAGCCGAGGTTCGATAAATTTTCGAAATACCTAAATTAGGTATACTCGTGATTTCCATAGCTTTTGAGAAAATATCCACAAAGTAAAGGCGATATCAAACCATTCAGTTGCAAGTCCTGGCCATAAAAGACTTGTAACCAATGTTTTTATATTCCATTGCGTAGAAGATAGTATAGGTAGATACGTGTGGAAAGGAAGTTTTAAGTAATTCTAAAATAGTCCATACTTGGCTAGAATCACGAACCTTTAACAATGAAGGTTTCAGAAGAGAGTTTTGATAAATGTAGAGAAAGTTGCTGAACTTCAGCTTTTGTTGATGATGAGTCAGTTTGTCTTTTAGAAATCTCATTTCTTGTATTTCCATTAGGAAAATCGATAGATTGTGACGGGCTTCATGTAAAAGAATATCATATAAGGTTTTATAAGATAATTTCTAGAGTCTATTGTATAACTTACAATATCTGATAAATAGTTGAGACCATTGTGTAACTCATAATGTCTATGAAATAATAGAGACCATTGTGCAACTCACAATATCTGAGAAATAGTTGAGACCATTGTGTAACTCACAATGTCTAGGAAATAATAGAGACCATTGTGCAACTCACAATATCTGAGAAATAGTTGAGACCATTGTGTAACTCACAATGTTTAGGAAATAATAGAGACCATTGTGCAACTCACAATGTCTGAGAAATAGTTGAGACCATTGTGTAATTCACAATGTCTAGCAAATAATAGAGACCATTGTGCAATTCATAATGTCTGAGAAATGATGGAGAGATCATTGTGTAACTCACAATGTCTTGAGAAATAAATTAGACCATTGTGTAACTCACAATGTCTTGAGAAATAAATGAGACCACTGTTTCATTTACGGTTTTCTAGGGATGTAATTAAGACCACTGTGTTACTCACAGTATCTGGGAATGTAATAGAGACCACTGTATCACTCACAGTGTCTTGAAAAATGAATGAGACCATTGTATCTCACAATGTTTGGGAAGTAGGAAAGACCATTGTAATCAGTTACAATGTCTTGGATAAAGTTTCATAATCCTAAAATGCACGAGTAGATATATGATTGGGAAAATATGATTATGCCGCAATGCCTTAGAATAGGCATACGCAGATATGTTTAGCATCGTTTATGATTGTAATTATGTCGATTGTATATATCAATATACTAGTATGTTTTTGTCGCATAAGCTACCTAGAAGTCACATAATCGTCTGGAGGATGGAAGGCACGGAGAACGGAAGGCTATAAAATGTTTTGTTAGTAAAAGTGGTTATAATTTAGGTCACAATTAGACCCGTTTCTCTATAATTAAGGCTCTGATACCAATCTGTAACAACACCAATTTCGTGATACGCAGCAGAATTCAAGTTGGGTGTTACTTCATGGCACAACAGTCATAACAATAGAAAACGAACTATAATGGAGTCGTTTTAAAAGATTTATCATTCGATTTATATAAATATAAAAGTTTACAAAAATGACGTCCAAGTAGTTTCACGGTTTACAAAATACATTAAATGGGTTTTTGAACGATAATAAAATTTATAGCCTTCTTCAGTATCCGTGCCAGCCTCGTACAATATGGACCTGAAATACATGCTTAAAACTGTCAACACAAAGGTTGAGTGAAATTCATAGAGTTTAGGAAATCAGTTGAACACATAATGTTTGTGTAGGTTACGTTGTTATACACCCATAATGTTGAAAACAAAATAGATATTATTGCACTAAGCTCATGACACCGAAAACGTTAACAGCTTGTCAATAGAAATTGATATAATAATAATAATAGTTGCTGATAAGGATTTAAAAGGTACCTTTTTGAGGGGTCGTTTAAGCCCTTATTTGATCACTTTTGTATCCGTTATTGCTTAATATCGTTCCTTTTCACTTTTTAGGTCTCTTGAAGGCAAAATGTCGGAATGGTACTTATTTGGACGAAAAGGCGCGATTATACGAAGAAAATGGCCAAAGTCGAATCGAGACACTCAAAGTCGCTGAAAACATAAGGTAACGGCGGCCAGTGTTACGTGTGACCCGCTTGAGGATTTTTGTGACGGACGAAGCCAAAACTCCCATTTTCAAGTGACGACGTCGAAGTTATAAAAGAGAGGCCGTCGCGACTCGGACGGCCTATATGTAATCCGACGGTCCGGTCAAGAGGACGGCGTCGGTCAAGAGGACGGCGTCACAAGCATAAGGTGACGCCGCAAAGTCTAACGTGGCCAAGACGAAACCCAATGACGGCGACACGACGGCGTCACAAAACATAAAGTGACCGTCCGCATGTGTAATATTATATATAGAATCCGAATTTTTCAAGATTGAGTGTGTAGTCTTTTGGAGTAAAACCTAAACCGAACCAAGGCTGTCTTGTACAAGATTTTAGGGTTCCAAAACCTATCTTACACCAAGATAAGTGTTTTACTTCATTAATACAATTATGTCTTTGATTATTTGTGTGTATGCTTGCATGTTTTCCATGTCTGGCTAATTTACTTGTGTGTTTGCTTAGGGAATATGAAACTTAATTATTGAATATTGATTGGTTGTTTTTTATCTTAGTTGGTTAATGATCTAGTAATGCGATAGGTCATTCGTTATGTACTTAATGCTTGATTAAATCTTTGTAAACCTTAGAATATGACTCCTTGAGTAGTTGTAAGCTAAACCCTCCAAAGAGTGCCTTAGAGTAAGATATTATTATCCCTAGTGGGTTTTGTAGACGAGACCCTTTGGTAAGTTCAAAGAGTTAGGGAGAAACGCATACCCTACAACCTTAGACACACAACGCAACTAAGAATAAGGACATGACTATTCAACCACCAATAGGAGATAATTAAGGAGTAGTAAAACCTAAGTAAACACATCTTTAAACTATCATACGAGCACACATTAATTAGACATAGACTACATACACCTTAGATTAGATAATTAGATAAGTAGAGTAATCGGTAGCAATACCAACCCCCAAATTCAAACCCCGAGATTCGTACCTTTCCTTTCCTTAAAAATATAAAAGATAAAAATAATCTTCCTCAACCACAACCTTAGCGTAGTAACTTCTCACTAGCATTCCTATTCCCTAGAGAACGATATCAATACCCGTGGCTTACCCTAATACTACACTACAACGATTAGGTTCAACGCCTAGGTGTTGAAAAACTTGTTCGACTAAAAGGAAGTTCCTTTGACCCGAACGACGCGTGTGGCGTTATCATGTTTTTGGCACCGCCGGAATAGAATAGCTAGTTAGTAGTCCACCTCGCTTAGGTTTCTTTACTTGATTCCTATCAAGTAAACTTTTTCTCATTCTTAGCTTTCTCTTAGTCTATCCCCCTTCTTCGTGACCTTTGTTCGTAACCCCATCACTTTTCATCATGGAAGGTGATAACCACCCACCATTCATCAACCAACTACCAAACAAATACCCACCGCTTGACCCGGACTCGCCAATCAACTTCCACCGAATTATTAGCGAAATTGGAGAGCTTAGGAAATTAAATAGGATAATTGAAAATACGCCGAGGAAGCCCTTAAGGAACTGATCACCCTTTAGATAGTGATTCGACCACAAGTGATTCGAGATAATGATCTAGAGGAGGAGATTATAAGGTGTTAGAAATTATGGAGGGTAGTAAGGAGGAGGAAGAACTTAGGGAGTATTTTGATTCATACCCTAAAGGAAGGAAACCGCTTATCACTATAACGTAGTTAACTTCCCAAGACCACCTTCGAGCCTCGCATAAGAAAGGAAACCCTAAAACATCAAAATACCGTATGATTGGATACTTATATAGGATCACACCTACATTGACTTTAAAGCACCCATGAATAGATGTCTAGGCTCTATTACAATTGGATCATGAGCAAAAGCTATAACCTATGAGGGACCCCTTTCGCCTAGGAAAGCAAGTAACTATGTGGGAGGGTTAAGGGATTGCATGTCTTCATAGGTAACTTCACATATAGGTGTGATTTCATGATTTTGGAAAATGTTAAGGGCATCATTGATGGGTTTTTAGGAGATGTGATACTTGGGAAACCATTTATAGAGGAGTCTAAGATGGTTTATGATCGAGAAAAGGGAATAGTCGAGTTCTCAAATGAAGCCGAGAGTGTTAAATATATAATGCCCTACAAGAAGTTTGAAGGCATGGATAATTTAGATGTAGATAACATTCCGGCATTCGAAGTAGACTGGAAGAACAAGGTTTACTACACTGCTTGTCTTGAACTAGGCCCTGAATATATTCGTGATGAGAGAAGAGTTAAGGAAATCGAATGGGCCTCTAAGATTAGGGCAACGTAGAGCACGAATCACGAGTCTAGCTACAAGACTCTTAAATAAAGAAAAGCGCTTCGTGGGAGGCAACCCATGCTTAATTGTTTGCTTGTTAGTGTCATATATCTCTTATCGATTGTTTATTCTCATGTTTAAATTTGTAAAATGCTTTATTTTGTTTTTAACCTCGCCTTAATTGCATATAAAGGTATTTTACATAAGGGATAAGTGTAGGAGGATTACACACGCCAAGGAAACGTAAACATGAGAATAACAATTTATTAAAAGATATATTTGTGTGTTTGTTCGAGTCAAATGCTTGTATCAAGTCATAATGGATGTTTTGCGTAAATTTTACCAGATTCTAAAGATGTAAGTTTTCCGAATTTTTATAAAGAAAATCGCGAGACCGCTTTTTGTCAGATAACTTTGACGGCGTCAGATCGCAACTGACGGCGTCCAGAAGGAGTAAAACAACAAATTACTTTTTCGTTTTCGAGCTACTAAAAAAATTTGGAATTTTCCAGGTCTTAATTTTCAAGAAATTTTGTAAACATCCATTCCACAAGCATTATATCCTAGTTTAAATCGAGTCTTATATATTATTACCGTCGATTTTACGCGAAGGTTTCGTTTGTTTCTTCAAGTCTGCAGGTTAAATTTATCAAGAAGAAGTTGTGGAAAACTAGAAGGGGGGTTGAATAGTTTTACCAATTAAAACATCCTTTTAAACTATTTAGATCGACTTATGTCAATCTATTTGGTTGTGAGTGTTGGATGTTGATAAACAAGCATATAAAGATATGTAATGAAAAGATAAGAGTAAGCACAAAACCACAACGCGAGTATTTATAGTGGTTCGCCACAAGGACACCTTCCTTGCCCTACTCCACTCCCCGAGTCACCTACTCGAGAGTTTGTAAACACTACACCAATCTCCTTATGGCGGAGAAGCCTTCACAGTCGCTTAACCTTTTTCCGGTACAAAGCTAAATACCGAGTTCTTTCACACCAAGGCGAACCACACCTAACACAACGTCGCCTACCCTTTATACGGTGCTAGGCTAACCACCGAGTTCTTTCACACCTTAGGTGAACTACACCTTCACAACGTCGCCTACCCTTTATTAGGTACTAGGCTAAGTACCTAGTTCCATTGCAATGGAGGAACTACTACCACACTACACCAACGACTAATCCCAAAGGATATCTACTCCTTTACAACATCATCAATGTTGAACACAGACAGACCTTGACAGATCTTGAGCACTCGTGGATCGTTAGTGTTGCCTATGTAATCATAACCAAACTAATAGAAAATCTCTACAACTCGTATTCTATAGCGGAATGTAAATACAAGTTGTTATAACTAAGAACACTTAGATCCTCTATGGATCTTTTATTAACTGAAACACTATGTTTCTGATTAGTTATCTATTACAAACTATGAGGTTCCTTTTATAGACAAGGAACCCTAAACTACTACTACTCAATCGACTAAACATGCAAGCATGCATTTAATGACTAAAACACTAAACAATATTGAGCAGTACAATAATACCCATGCTAACCTCGGGCCGTTCAAAGGTAATGATGGGTTAGCATTTAAATAATAAAGTGCATGCTGATCCTAGTCAGCTTCCACCCTTTAGCAGAAACACGGCACGGCTTTTACACTTCAGGAGAATCTCTTCTTCAAAGATATTCGCTTCTATCAAAGCAGAATCCTTCTAGAAGATTGATGCTGTAAATCCTACTTCACATAATTCCCAACAATCCTCCCTAAACCGGAATTTGACTTGGTTAAGTTCCAGCTTTCCTACCTTGATAGATCTTAGAGACTTCAAGACTAGAGGATTGTTCTCAAACATCGAGAGTAAAGAACCAATAAATCTCATCTCTATGATGACCAATCTTTGAAACGCTGTGTCTTTGCAAAGAACAATTGACATATTGTACATCAAAACTCATTAGTTGCATACTATTCTCATCACATCCGGTGTGCTAACTCCCGGGAGAGGTGAATCATTGAAAATAATGGATTTGATATCTCTTTACCAATAGCCATCACTATCGGAGTAGCCGATGTTTAAGTTCGAAAACTATGGTACATTGATAACCATCCGATTTATGAGCAAATCGGCAACTATATAAATGGATTTTATGTGTCTTTACCGTAGCCGCTTGCTCAGACTAGTCAATTCTTAGAATTGGTGAATTGATAACCAAATATGGATTCACCGCCTTTACCACAAGCCATATACTTGTGGGCTAGCCAATTCTTGGATTCCAACAAGGAACATACCATGGTGAATTAATGACCATACAACTCTCAAAGAATTAAGCATGGGTGGTTGCGGACCCTATGATTTTGAGCAAATCATTACAATTTATCAACAGATTTGATGTGTCTTTACCAAAGTCAGCACTTTGGACTAGCCAACTCTTTGATATACACAAGGTATATATGGTGAGTTAAAACCATCAACACAATACAACAATCCCGCAAGAGAAAGTTAGTTTTTTTTTCTTTTTTTTTAACTAAGAAATACAAACAAACCAAAGAAAAATCCTCCCCTGAGGCATATGCCTCCCCTTAAACTTTGCAGTTAAGGGATCCTAATAGAGGAGAAAGATCCACCTTGTTCTTGGGTTTCCATTGAAATTTGGGTCCCTTATTATTCCAAGAACAACTCACGAGGACTTGACAAGAAGCATTCTCAAAGATCCTTTCCCATTATTCATAGAGTCAACATATGCAGGCCAATAACCATGTTTAAAATATGGGCTAGTAGGTTGCACATAAGGTCTAGTAGCTGATCTCCACCAAGGAGAGTCAGTATAAGTAGCTAGTGGGACATAAGGAGGAATATTCTTAACATTGGTCCACACAGGTCTAGGTTTCATCACAGTAGCACATACACCCAATCTTTGCTCATAGAAATCACAATCCTTAATTAAATGAAATTTACTTCCACACACAAAACATGTCTTCCTTTGGAAGATTGATTCAACAAAGAAGATGTTCTATTACAAGTAGAAGTATTTAAACCGTAAATATTAAAGGAATTGTTTTAACAGACTTATTATGCAAAGATTTAAATGACAAATCTTCGGGGAAACAGTTTTGAAGTTGATTCCTCGCTAGAATATCCTAGAAGGCTTGTAGATAGACTTGGGTGCGAGCTTGGGTGTAGCTCGGGTGTAGGCTCGGTGTAGGCTCGTGTGAGGCTTGGGAAGGTCCGACTTATCACTTGAATCACAAATGAAAGTAGATCCTTGATCCGATGAATTGTCACCGTCGAGAAAGAGACAAAGTCATAAGATGAAGCATCGGTGTCGTGTAAGTCTTTTGACTTTTGCCATACGAGATGGTGTGATCCATCAAAGTCAACAAGAATGGACGGTGTCAAGGCATGAATTCACCTCTAATAGGTCCAGGACGCATGTAAATCACCTTCCTTTAAATGTGCTAAGCCTCAGGTGTAGATTTACGCCCATCTTGCCTAGCTTCCAATCCTACATACTTTGAAAACCTAAACCTATTCCGAGTTCACCGATCGACTACAATAGAGTTCTCTAGCTAGATTGTCACCGATATCAACCATTGTTTATGTCTAGCTATTTCCAAGAAGTTTCTCTTAAGCTCTAGATTCTCGATAATAGTATCGCTTTTTCCTTTTCAATGCGTTTAAAGTTAATATTTGCAATATCTAGATCAAAATGTAACACCTTAATCTTTTCTTCATAGGCTATCTGATTCTTTTGAAACCAAACCTTTTGTCTTTCTAATGTTTTTAACGAAAGTTTATAAGCTTCATTATCAACATAGCATTCATTGTATTTAGGTTTCATAGTATCATAAGCTTCTTTAAGTTCATTGTATCTTTCAATACAACCAAATATACAGTTATGTACCTGAGAAAGTCCCATTAAGGCAAATTGATCATGCCTATCTTCCGAAGTGCATCTTGCCAAGAATCCAAGCTTCTTCAGACGAAATGCCTCATTCACCGGCTCATGTGCACCCGCTTGACCTGCTCATCCAAGGTGACAAGAGTCAAGTGCTAGCTTCCTTCTCGATTCTCGCTGATAGGAATTGTAGCTAGCTCCTCTCCACTCTTCCTATCTTTGATTCCTCGAGAAATGACCCATCCGATGACAAGAGAAACACTTGACCTTTCTCCTGTCAAAACGAAATGTTCCTTTCCTTGAACCCAAACTTTCTTCCCTTCTCTTCAAACCTTTTGATATCTCATCGAAAGCATGGCCACCGCCATTTCACCATCTCCTCCATCTCAAGTGGGTCCACCGTCAAAATCTTCATATACAAGATGTCATTGAGTATCATAATCAAAGAACAAATGAATGAAGAACATCCTCCAATATACTACCGCTTTAGCTTGAGGGTAGGATGGAGTGGGACGATAAGATGATGATGGTAAGTAAGTTGGACTTGGAGCATGCATCATCATATTGAGTGAGATGTCCCAACAAAGGTCAGATGACCGTAAGAGGATGCACGGTAGGAGATCTCGACATCGTTCAAGAGATCCGAGTTTGTTGTACAACTCATCAAAAGTGAGCATGTCCAACCCACCTTTAGCCTTTAGAGCTATACTCACATGTAACCATGATGGAGGCAAAGATCGAGGAACTTTGAGTTGCAATCATCATTGTCGTTTTGCATTCACCGGTTTAGCCGACTCGTAATCTTTTGAAACCCGTCGATCCCTTGTGGATACCTTCTTCTTCGTAGATATTGAACTCTTGGAAGTGTTGTCTCAAGATGGACTTCCTCATTCTCCCGGACTCTTCATTGCCACCGAACCTTTCTTTAAGAGCCATCCAGATGTCCTTTGCATCAACCATGTGGTGAAAATCACCCAAGTGATCTTCGTGAATAGATTGAAGAAGGATGGTTCTTACTTTGTGCTCTCTTTGCACACCTAGAATCTCTTCAAATAGCTTTGGGAGGAGCAATGGTAAACTTACCATCAAGATCCGGGATAGTCTTCTTCGACTGCTTCCATTCTTCACAATCTCCCACAGATTCCAATCAATATTGGAGATCTTGCATGGTCCACATATCATATTCTTCCTTTTCGTGATAAGGAAACTTACCATTACTTGTTGGAGAGACTAAGTTGTTGCATAGAGGTGGTGTTTTGATGTTGTTGTTGACTTCGATTCATCATCGCCCGTGCATGGTAAATATGTTTATGGTTGGAAGGGGTGGGGTAAATATGGTTCTTAGTATCGTAGAGACTTTCCCGAGGCTCGATACCACTTGTTGAACACGAGCATGCACCTTGATGATCTTGAGCACTCGTGGATCGTTAGTGTTGCCTATGTAATCATAACCAAACTAATAGAAAATCTCTACAACTTGTATTCTATAGCGGAATGTAAATACAAGTTGTTATAACTAAGAACACTTAGATCCTCTATGGATCTTTTATTAACCGAAACACTATGTTTCGATTAGTTATCTATTACAAACTATGAGGTTCCTTTTGTAGACAAGGAACCCTAAACTACTACTACTCAATCGACTAAACATGCAAGCATGCATTTAATGACTAAAACACTAAACAATATTGAGCAAGACAATAATACCCATGCTAACCTCGGCCGCTTAAAGATAATGATGGGTTAGCATTTAAATAATAAAGCGCATGTCGATCCTAGTCGACTTCCACCCTTCAAAGAAAACACGTAGCGACTTTTACACTTCAAGAGAATCTCTTCTTCACAGATTTTGCTTCTACTTCACAGAATCCTTCAAAGATTGATGTTGGAAATCCTACTTCACATAATTCCCAACAATCAAGGACATCAATATCCTTGGATCTAATGCTAGTCTATCTAGTACATCGAAACATACCATATTGAATGTACATCTAAGGCACCTTTCACTAATGCCTTTGACTAGATCTACAAGACACCTTTCACTAATGTCTTGTGTCTTTACTTCTAAGCACCTTTCACTAATGCTTCTTGTCTTAACTTCTAAGCACCTACCACAAGTGCTTATCCTATAGACGATAGATACTCTTTACTAATATCTTCGTCTTGACACTTGAGACATCTTTCACTAATGTCTTCAACACTACACTTCTTTGAAGAAAGAAAGGGATCATCAACAAGAGGACTTCAATAGCCTTGATGATGAGGAAGCATGGCAACTCATGGACTTGAGTTTGCTCGACTTCAAAGGTGGTGATCTTGCCTTAAGAGAAACCTAAAAGATCACACAAAGACAAAACTACAAACATAGATCTCTTGGATCTAAGGTTAGTGAGATTTAACTTCGTGGAGAAGTATGTTAGAGAGGGCGAGGAATAATGAAGAAATGGCTCACTCTTTATAGAGGAAAAATCCATCTGCTTCCCCGATCCCACGGATCCTACCACAGGGATCCGCTAGCACAAAGCTAGGGATCCGTGGTCCGCCTCTTTGCCCATGGGTACTTTTGGTTATGGGTCATGGATCATGGGTTATGGGTTGATCCATGGTTTTCTTTCTAGATACAATGTATCTTAAGGATACAATGAACTTGGTTAAGTGGTATATATAAAACCATGGGTCAAAAACCATTTGCTAGTATTTACCTATTTAGTATATACTTGTATTTACCCAATTTAGCATACACTTAGTTTTTAGCCATTTTAGTATACTTACTTTAAGTATATGTTTAACCCAATATGTAAACACTAGTTGTTGTACATATGTATCTAAATCATAGAATCACTTATACTTGTTTTAGTGTTTTATGTGAAAGCGTAAGTGTGTTAGAAAACTATTAGTTCAAACCATTTACGTATTTTATTTGTTTCCTTAAAATGATCTTACTTTTTGTCATTGACAAAACATTACAAGATCGTAAAATATAAATAAACATTTTTACGGCTTATTTGTATTAACAATCTCCCTTTTGTTGATGACAAAACATAAGATTATTTTAAGGAAAAGCTAAAATTGTAAAGTTTGAATTTGTAGTTTTTACTTTCTTCTCCCCTTTTGTCGAAACAAAAGTGTTTGAAAGAAAGCAACACATCGCTTTTAAGAAAAAATGTGAAAGAAAAATATAGAGAGCAAGTAACGGGAAAGGATCTCGTCGTTACTCCTCCTTGACGAGTCCATCCCTAAGTAAGGGCGTCAAGAAACTAATTCTAATCAAGTTCATTTGCAACTAACTTATGCAAAAGATTACGTCAATGTGACGGGTGTGCTCCCCCTAGATTATTGCAATAATTGCAACGGGAAGTCATGAAATTTAAATCAAAGGTTGCAAGTAATTTTGTAACGTGTCGTTTTGACACAAAGCTCCCCTAGCTTTAGGATGTTAAATTCTTTATGTGTTAATTGAATAACTGCAAAACAAGGGTTAGAAAACAAGTATAATTCACAATTTCCTGCAAATGTGAAAAAAAACTTTATGACTTCACGGATCCAACGGTTCCTCCTAGTAGGGATCCGCCTAGTCAATACTTGAGGATCCGTTTGGTGATGACTAAAATCAACAAAGGTGATATAACAAGTAATGTTATTACATAAATGAGATATGAATACATATTCTCGTAAAATAACAAGTAGCATGTAATTCCATTTAATAAAACAAGAGTTATGATATACATGACTCTAAAATAAGAAAATAGACAATACATGACTAGGAATTTCTAGACTATCTAACACTTGATGTTAGGACATCACTAAAATCTTCTAACTCAAGTTTTGTTTAGGTTTGATCTCGTCGAAACGCTCGAAGAGATGATAGAACATGAAACGTTGGTCTTCTCGCACTTCATGTATCAAACTTTCAACATGTTGACAATGATAGCAATCTTTGTCATGGCTAGGTAGTGGTGGTGGAGGAAATAAAATGGCTTGATGCGAAGGATCAAGTGAAGCGGCTCATGGGCTTCAAACTATGGAGGATTGGTGGAGGTGCATTTGAGAATGCCTCGACCAAGAAAGATGGTGGTGGTAAGGAAGTGTCAACTTCCATATGGTCGGTGGTTGACTTTGATGATTTCTCATAATCCATATAGGATTATATGATGGAGACGCGAAAAGGAAGCCGGAGCAAGTGTTGACTCAACACCTTGATTTTGAATCATTATTCCTCCTAATGAGGAGAATGTTGTCATGGAAGCGGATGAGACGGTCTAGAGGCAAGTCCTCTAAATTGTAGAGGTGTGGTGATGAAAGTGGTGAAGTAAATGAAATATTTCTAGGAACCAATGGTGATGGTTTAGTGGAGATGATATTGTTTGGCCTAGGAGGTATGGTGGTGTTAGGCATAGGTAGTTTTGTGGTACTATCCTTTTAGGAATTGGTTTGATTGGATGATGAAGGATTCTCTCATTTGTTGGTTTGACGGGAGATGATTCGGTTGAGGAGATTTCGTGTATAACACGAGCCTTTTTCATGGGTGGTTCTTTGTTGGATAAGTTACTACTTAGGGTTTTTCTCATGATGAAATGTTTTCAAGAGCTGAAGGTTAGAGTGAGAGTGATGACTATGAAGGTCCAAACAAGGTGGTTTATAAACTAAGAGATTTGGCAAGTGCATTTAAGCTTTAATCCACTAGGATTCATTGGAGTGTGATGATTGACATGCACAAGAATCAACTTCAGAGGTTGGACTGATCTAGGAACTCATTTAAGATGAGATGGGGTGTTTGAGTTAGGAAGATAAGTTGAAATGATTGTTTTAGCTATGTTTGACATAAACCGTCATCCGGATCCCACTGTTCCTTTCTCGTAGGGATCCGCCTAGGCTAATCCTAGGATCCGCTATCAAGAGCTATGAAAGAGTGGAAATGATATTTCTAAAATCTAAAACCTATAACATCTTGAGTGTTTCAGTCTTCCTAAGTGTCTTAAATGAAGGGTGCTTAAGTATTTGAAGGTGGTGAGTGATGTAGCTAATGATTGTCTTTGTGGAAGGATTTGGAACTTTCATGAGTACCAATGGATGAGCAAGGATGATACTAAAGAAGAGAGTATCAATTGAAGCTAACTGATCCTAGAGATGAGGTTGTGACTTAGGATTGTGTTTTGGAAAATATCCTAATGGTTTTGAGATGGGAAAACTAGGATTTGATCAACTTTGATCAATTTTGAGGTGAGATTGATTTATGATCAATTTTGTTATAAAATTTTTTTTAACTTGGATGTGAAGGGTAAAAATATGAAGTGTGAGTTTTGAGAGCGGAAGAGTGATGGATTAAAACAAAGTGATAGATCTATGAATATCTTAGAGTGTGTTCTATGAGAGTTGGAATGAGTAAGAAAGATCAACCTATCTTGATAAAGTCTTAATCTACCTTAAGACACTATGTTTAGCTAAGTGTGAGGTGTTCTAAGGATGTGTTTGACATACAATGCTTGTAATTGCATTTTCTGTTTTGCCGGATCCCACGGTTCCCTAGATGTAGGGATCCGTTTAGTACAACATTTGGGATCCGTCTATCTTCTAGACAGAACCTTTACTAAAGGTATGCAATGATCTTGACAATGCATTATATTCTAAGTTTTGTTTGAAGGAGTTCTAAAATTAGGATGTCAAATGTAAGATGTTTTATTTCATGAAGGAAAGAGGATTACATTGATAAACAATGAGTAGAGTAGAATTGATCCTATTTGACTATTCTAGGTTCCTTGAGTGTCTTCGCTAGGAGGATCATTATGTGATTGATGGGTATTGGTGGAATCTAGAATGAAGAAAGTCTTCATGAGAGATATGTTTAGCGGTTCCATCATCTTGTTCACAAGCACGCATAAACGGACTTTGAAATTGAGGATGGAAGTGCATAACATTGTGATAGAGGCATGTCAAGAACATTCCATAAGGGATGAGTTTATTCTTGGAGCCTTGAAGATTTGCAATTCGCCTTCATGAAGAAGTAGGCGAGATTGTATGGTTGTTGTGTTAGCAAACAAGACAACATGTGAGCACAACAAGCGGGAAGAATATCTCGATTTCCTAAGACTCCAAACATTTTCACGTAGAATGAGAGCAAGAGGCTTGTACTCTTCTCGGATATCCAATGTATGGATAATGTTTGGATTGGAGTAATATGGTCGAGGTTTGCATATTATGCGAGTTAAATCTTCCGGAGAGGGTATGTGTGAACAATATGGACTATTTTCTTCACGAAAGTTGAAGAGAGAATCAAGAGACCAATCTTCGGTGAAGGCACTTTGTCCATGATTTGGAATCCGGAGAATGTGAGCAAAATGCCCAAGGGTTAGAGTGAACTTTGGTTTTTGATGTAAAACCAAAGAGATAGAGAGCGATCCTCGTTACGAACAAGTTCGACTTGACGGAAGAATTCCATTATGAACCTTGGACATATCTTCTCGTTGATTTCAAGAAGACATTCTAGTCCTATGGCTCGGAAGGAGGTATTGATACCTTCTTCGAATTGTAGAGAGGTGTTACAACACGTCCTTCATGGAAGTGACGGTTTCGAGATTATTGAACCCACGGACATGATTGCCGTGTGTTGGGCTCAAGGGATATGTTCGGGGTGTAGACGCTAGTGAGTGAAAAATCAAACTCGTATTCATGCGTCATAGTTGAACCTATAGAAGTGATGGGTTAATAAGAGGTGATGTTTATGGTCAACCTATAATAATCTAACGTTTTTACTAGATTTTTATTAACAATGGTTTTTAGCATTTAGCTAACTCATGGTTTTGAAATTCTAGTGGATTATTACTTTTAGAAAGATAGTGGTTTTTAATCTTGCGTGAAAACTGTTTTCTAGTAATACGGATCCCACGGTTCCTTTACAAAAGGGATCCGGAAAGTATATCTTCCGGATCCGTGGATCAAGAGTAATGTAAATGATTTGATAAAAGGTTTTACGCTTTTATACCACGAGATATGTTTTATCCTACATTTCTTTTAGCATGCATACATGACCTCTAATGTATCACAAAAAATAAAACATATAAATCAAAAGGAATGATAAACACATAATAGTAACCTAGATAAACTAGATTAATAATATTGCATTTCAATACTAAGGATGATACAAAGGATTGGGTATATGACCCCAATATAGATTAACAACACAAAGTAAATGTCTCCGTATGTGAACTTCATCATAGGGAACACAAGTGCGATGAGTGTTAGGGCGATGAGCACGAAAAGTATGTAAACCATGTTGATGATGGATCTTCTTGGTTTCGGATGAAATGGAATGAGGAGGAAGATGAAGTGTTTTTTTAAATGAGAGGAATTTTGAAATTGGAAAATTTGAAAAGTGAGGATTGAATAAAGTGGGCCGAGTGAGATTATTAATAGGGAAGGAAGAATTTTGAAATTGTGTTTTGTTTTATTATAGGATTAAAAGAAATAAAACATAAGCTATATATACCAAGACTATAGACGTGGAATATAACATGTATGAGAGAAAAAGGTTTCCTAACGAAGCTTCATGTAGATCATGTGTAAACACAAAAATCTACTCAAATAGATACCTAACACATAACACTTATTTACTAAACTAATATCATTCAGATATAAGTGGAAAATCAAACCTCGAGTGCACTTAGGAATGTCTTTACAAATGACAAATGTCACTTTAGATGATTCCCGCCTTTTTGCTTTAAGATACCTTCTTAAGGAAGGTATTCTTGTTACCAAGCGTCTCCTAAAGCTTGGTGGGTATGAGCTTTGACTAATCAACATCACAAAGAAGATTAGTGCAATTAAATGAGAAGATATATAAAAAAAATGTTGTTATCAACTCAACATCCAAACATATGGTTTTTGAAAAACATGGTGTTTGTTTTTATGAAAAGCCTTCTTTGTAGTTTTCAATTAACTATGGATCGTATCAAGTTTTTAAAGTACAATATACTTCAAGAAACTTGGTAACGAAGCTCTGATGCCAATTGTGGAAAACTAGAAGGGGGTTGAATAGTTTTACCAATTAAAACTTCCTTTTAAACTATTTAGATCGACTTATGTCAATCTATTTGGTTGTGAGTGTTGGATGTTGATAAACAAGCATATAAAGATATGTAATGAAAAGATAAGAGTAAGAAGCACAAAACCACAACGCGAGTATTTATAGTGGTTCGCCACAAGGACACCTTCCTTGCCCTACTCCACCCCCGAGTCACCTACTCGAGAGTTTGTAAACACTACACCAATCTCCTTATGGCGGAGAAGCCTTCACAACGCCGCTTAACCTTTTTCCGTACAAAGCTAAATACCGAGTTCTTTCACACCAAGGCGAAACACACCTAACACAACATCGCCTACCCTTTATACGGTTGCTAGGCTAACCACCGAAGTTCTTTCACACCTTAGGTGAACTACACCTTCACAACGCCGCCTACCCTTTATTAGGTACTAGGCTAAGTACTTAGTTCCATTGCAATGGAAGAACTACTACCACACTACACCAACGACTAATCCCAAAGGAGATCTACTCCTTTACAACATCATCAAGGACATCAATATCCTTGGATCTAATGCTAGTCTATCTAGTACATCGAAACACACCATATCGAATGTACATCTAAGGCACCTTTCACTAATGCCTTTTACTAGATCTACAAGACACCTTTCACTAATGTCTTGTGTCTTTACTTCTAAGCACCTTTCACTAATTCTTCTTGTCTTGACTTCTAAGCACCTACCACAAGTGCTTATCCTATAGACGATAGATACTCTTTACTAATATCTTCGTCTTGACACTTAAGACATCTTTCAATAATGTCTTCAACACTACACTTCTTTGAAGAAAGAAAGGGATCATCAACAAGAGGACTTCAATAGCCTTGATGATGAGGAAGCATGACAACTCATGGACTTGAGTTTGCTCGACTTCAAAGGTGGTGATCTTGCCTTTAAGAGAAACCTAAAAGATCACACAAAGACAAAACTACAAACATAGATCTCTTGGATCTAAGGTTAGTGAGATTTAACTCAGGGGAGAAGTATGTTAGAGAGGGGTGAGGAATAATGAAGAAATGGCTCACTCTTTATAGAGGAAAAATCATCTCGCTTCCCCGGATCCCACGGATCCCAACCACAAGGAATCCGCTAGCACAAAGCTAGGATCCGTGGTCCGCTCTCTTGCCCATGGGTATTTTTGGTTATGGGTCATGGATCATGGGTTATAGGTTGATCCATGGTTTTCTTTCTAGATACAATGTATCTTAAGGATACAATGAACTTGGTTAAGTGGTATATATAAAACCATGGGTCAAATACCATTTGCTAGTATTTACCCATTTAGTATATACTTGTATTTACCCAATTTAGGATACACTTAGTTTTTACCCATTTTAGTATACTTAGTTTAAGCATATGTTTAACCCAATATGTAAACACTAGTTATTGTACATATGTATCTAAATCATAAAATCACTTATACTTGTTTTAGTGTTTTATGTAAAAGAGTAAGTGTGTTAGAAAACTATTAGTTCAAACCATTTACGTATTTTATTTGTTTCCTTAAAATGATCTTACTTTTTGTTATTGACAAAACATTAGAAGATCGTACAATATAAATAAACGTTTTTACGGCTTATTTGTATTAACAGAAGTTACATAAGATTGGAAGGAGCTTTTCACGCATAAATTCTTCTTGGAAAGAATTTAACCACTACTTCACACACGGATCCTACCGAGCTAATAAGGGGAGTACTAGTTTCTTTCGTTTTTAATTACCTTCCATTATCATAACTTTGATACTTTCGGGGAACATTGGGGACAATGTTCGGTTTAAGTGTAGGAGGAAAATAAACGGAACTTTGAAACTATGCTTATCCTTGATTATTTGCTTTGTCCAATTGTATTTGTGTAATAAACCATGAGAAAATGTCGGTTAGGGTAATTTTAGCACCAAATTTAAAATTTTTCATGATATATTGGAGTGGGCCATTAGTCTTAACAAAAGCGTCTCATGGATAGGAAGTTATATGACTAGCACAAAAACCCTTTACCACCTAAATTCCACCCAAAATGTGAGGATCGCCCTTAGATTAGTAGGAATTAAAAGCATTCATCTTTAATGCTTAGAGTGTAAACCAGTAGTATATTAGATTCTAGAACTTGTTTTGTGATGCATTCCGAGATCGCAAGTAAGACTACACTTGTGTAGTTAGGAATAACTAAATGATAAGAGGCATTAGGATAACCCTTGTTTGATACCCATAATATAATTACTTCTTCCACCTCGGTTGAGTAATTCCCCACACCCTTTGTTGTACTCATCTTTAGTACACGATACCCTAGTTAACCCCTCGAGCCTATCCTTTTCATGGTTCTCGTGATGTTTGGTTTTCCGAATATCAATGAAGAGCATTGTTTACACCCCACCCCAAATGTACACCCAAATCGCCTTAGCCTACCTTGTATGCACTCACTTTTAGTGCATTATTGTTATCACCTTAAACCCTTAGTTCAATTATCTAGATGCTTGCATGAGTTGCTAAGTCGAGTCATATCCTTTGTATACGAGTTTTGGGACGATTGGGATTCATGGGAAAAGTTAAAGTTTATGAAATGACGGGAAGGAACGTTAAATTCAAATTCCTTTGTTTGCAAAATAATGTACCCCAAGTGTTTTGATCTTTTCAATTCGGGTCAAATTAGTGTTAGAGTAATAAAAACTCAAGTGTAGGGTTGTGCCTATAAATCCCTATCATTTTGATGTTACCGTAGAGAATGGTAGAGTAAAAGTGTATACAAACAAAAAAAAAAAAAAAAAAAAACAAAAAAAAATCAAAAAAAAGAAAAAAAAAAAAAATTAGAGTGAAAAAAAAAAAAAAAAAAAAAAAAACCATACGGGCTACCATTCTACATCTATCCTTTAATTTTATGTTTGTTTATTTAAGTTAGCTAGAGTTTAGAGTGTCGAGTCTTGATAAGGTTTTAAAAGGTACCTTTTGAGGGTCGTTTAAGCCCTTATTTGATCACTTTGTATCCGTTATTGCTTAATATCGCTCCTTTTCACTTTTAGGTCTCTTGAAGGCAAAATGCTGTAATGGCACTTATTTGGACGAAAAGGCGCGATTATACGAAGAAAATGGCCAAAGTCGAATCGAGACACTCAAAGTCATTGAAAACATAAGGTGACGGCCGTGTTAATTGTGACGCCGTCGGAGGATTTTTGTGACGGGACGAAGCCAAAACTCCCATTTTCAAGTGACGACGTCAAGTTATAAAAGAGTAGGCCGTCGCACTCGCACGGCCTAGATGTAATCCATATGGCGACGTCGAAGTCAAGAGGACGGCGTCACAAGCATAAGGTGACGCCGTCGCAAGTCTAACGTGGCCAAGACGAAACCCTAATGACGGCGACACGACACGGCCACAAAACATAAAGTGACGTCGCATGTGTAATATTATATATAGAATCCGAATTTTTCAAGATTGAGTGTGTAGTCTTTTGGAGTAAAAACCTAAACCGAACCAAGGCTGTCTTGTACAAGATTTTAGGGTTCCAAACCCTATCTTACACCAAGATAAGTGTTTTACTTCATTAATACAATTATGTCTTTGATTATTTGTGTGTATGCTTGCATGTTTTCCATGTCCGGCTAATTTACTTGTGTGTTTGCTTAGGAATATGAAACTTAATTATTGAATATTGATTGGTTGTTTCTTATCTTAGTTGGTTAATGATCTAGTAATGCGATAGGTCATTCGTTGTGTACTTAATGCTTGATTAAATCTTTGTGAACCTTAGAATATGACTCCTTGAGTAGTTGTAAGCTAAACCATCCAAAGAGTGCCTTAGAGTAAGAGTTTATTATCCCTAGTGGGTTTTGTAGACGAGACCCTTTGGTAAGTTCAAAGAGTTAGGGAGAAACGCATACCCTACAACCTTAGACACACAACGCAACTAAGAATAAGGACGTGACAATTCAACCACCAATAGGAGATAATTAAGGAGTAGTAAAACCTAAGTAAACACATCTTTAAACTATCATACGAGCACACATTAATTAGACATAGACTACATACACCTTAGATTAGATAATTAGATAAGTAGAGTAATCGGTAGCCATACCAACCCCCAAATTCAAACCCCGAGATTCGTACCTTTCCTTTCCTTAAAAAATATAAAAAGATAAAAATAATCTTCCTCAACCACAACCTTAGCGTAGTAACTTCTCACTAGCATTCCTATTCCCTAGAGAATGATATCAATACCCGTGGCTTACCCTAATACTACACTACAACGATTAGGTTCACTGCCTAGGGTGTTGAAAAACTTGCTCGACGAAAAGGAAGTTCCTTTGACCCCGAACGACGCGTGTAGCGTTATCAAGTTTTTGGCGCCGCTGCCGGGGAATAGAATAGCTAGTTAGTAGTCCACCTCGTTTAGGTTTCTTTACTTGATTCCTATCAAGTAAACTTTTTTCTCATTCTTAGCTTTCTCTTAGTCTATCCCCCTTCTTCGTGACCTTTGTTCGTAACCCCATCACTTTTCATCATGGAAGGTGATAACCACCCACCATTCATCAACCAACTACCAAACAAATACCCACTGCTTGACCCAGACTCTGCCAATCAACTTCGAGCCCGAATTATTAGCGAAATTGGAGAGCTTAGGAAATTAAATAGGATAATTGAAAATACGCTCGAGGAAGCCCTTAAGGAATCTGATCACCCTTTAGATAGTGATTCGACCACAAGTGATTCAGATAATGATCTAGAGGAGGGAGATTATAAGGTGTTAGAAATTATGGAGGGTAGTAAGGAGGAGGAAGAACTTAGGGAGTATTTTGATTCATACCCTAAAGGGAAGGAAACCGCTTATCACTATAACGTAGTTAACTTCCCAAGACCACCTTTCGAGCCTCGCATAAGAAAGGGAAACCCTAAAAACATCAAAATACCGTGTATGATTGGATACTTATATAGGGATCACACCTACATTGACTATAAAGCACCCATGAATATGATGTCTAGGTTCTATTACAATTGGATCATGAGCAAAAGCTAGAACCTCATGAGGACCCCTTTCGCCCTAGGAAAGCAAGTAACTATGTGAGGAGGGTTAAGGATTGCATGTCTTCATAGGTAACTTCACATATAGGTGTGATTTCATGATTTTGGAAAATGTTAAGGGCATCATTGATGGGTTTTTAGGAGATGTGATACTTGGGAAACCATTTATAGAGGAGTCTAAGATGGTTTATGATCGAGAGAAGGGAATAGTCGAGTTCTCAAATGAAGCCGAGAGTGTTAAATATATAATGCCCTACAAGAAGTTTGAAGGCATGGATAATTTAGATGTAGATAACATTCCGGCATTCGAAGTAGACTGGAAGAACAAGGTTTACTACACTGCTTGTCTTGAACTAGGCCCTGAATATATTCGTGATGAGAGAAGAGTTAAGGAAATCGAATGGGCCTCTAAGATTAGGGCAACGTAGGAGCACGAATACGAGTCTAGCTACAAGACTCTTAAATAAAGAAAAGCGCTTCGTGGGAGGCAACCCATGCTTAATTGTTTGCTTGTTAGTGTCATATATCTTTTATCGATTGTTTATTCTCATGTTTAAATTTGTAAAAATGCTTTATTTTGTTTTTAACCTCGTCTTAATTGCATATAAAGGTATTTTACATAAGGGATAAGTGTAGGAGGATTACACACGTTTTCAAGGAAATGTAAACATGAGAATAACAATTCATTAAAAGATATATTTGTGTGTTTGTTCGAGTCAAATGCTTGTATCGAGTCATAATGGATGTTTTGCGAAATTTTCCAGATTCTAAAGATGTAAGTTTTCCGAAATTTTTTTCCGAAAATCGCAGACCGCTTTTTGTCGGGATAACTTTGACGGCCGTGAAGGAGTAAAACAACATATGATTACTTTTTTTCTCGTTTATGAGCTACTAAAAAATTTGGAATTTTCCAGGTCTTAATTTTCAAGAAATTTTGTAAACATCCATTCCACAAGCATTATATCCTAGTTTAAATCGAGTCTTATATATTATTACCGCCAATTTTACGCGAAGGTTTCGTTTGTTTCTTCAAGTGTGCAGGTTTAATTTATCAAGAAGAAGTTACATAAGATTGGAAGGAGCTTTTCACGCATAAATTCTTCTTGGAAAGAATTTAACCACTACTTCACACACGGATCCTACCGAGCTAATCAGGGGAGTACTAGTTTCTTTCATTTTTAATTACCTTCCATTATCATAACTTTGATACTTTCGGGAACATTGGGGACAATGTTCGGTTTAAATGTAGGGAGGAAAATAAAACGGGAACTTTGAAACTATGCTTATCCTTGATTATTTGCTTTGTCCAATTGTATTTGTGTAATAAACCATGAGAAAATGTCGGTTAGGGTAATTTTGGCACCAAATTTAAAATTTTTCATGACATATAGGAGTGGGCCATTAGTCTTAACAAAAGCGTCTCACGGATAGGAAGTTATATGACTAGCACAAAACCCTTTACCACCTAAATTCCACCCAAAATGTGAGGATCGCCCTTAGATTAGTAGGAATTAAAAGCATTCATCTTTAATGCTTAGAGTGTAAACCGGTAGTATATTAGATTCTAGAACTTGTTTTGTGATGCATTCCGAGATCGCAAGTAAGACTACACTTGTGTAGTTAGGAATAACTAAATGATAAGAGGCATTAGGATAACCCTTGTTTGATACCCGTAATATAATTACTTCTTCCACATCGGTTGAGTAATTCCCCCACACCCTTTGCGTTGTACTCATCTTTAGTACACGATACCCCTAGTTAACCCCTCAGAGCCTATCCTTTTCGCGGTTCTCGTGATGTTTCGGTTTTCCGAATATCAATGAAGAGCATTGTTTACACCCCACCCCAAATGTACACCCAAATCGCCTTAGCCTACCTTGTATGCACTCACTTTTAGTGCATTATTGTTATCACCTTAAACCCTTAGTTCAATTATCTAGTTGCTTGCATGAGTTGCTAAGTCGAGTCATATCCTTTGTATACGCTTTTGGGACGATTGGGATTCATGGGAAAAGTTAAAGTTTATGAAATGACGGAAGGGAACGTTAAATTCAAATTCCCTTTGTTTGCATAATAATGTACCCCAAGTGTTTTGATCTTTTCAATTCGGGTCAAATTAGTGTTAGAGTAATAAAACTCAAGTTTAGGGATGTGCCTATAAATCCCTATCATTTTGATGTTACCGTAGAGGATGGTAGAGTAAAAGTGTATGGAAAAAAAAAAAAAAAAAAAAAACAACAACATTCTGCTACCATCCTACATCTATTCTTTAATTTTATGTTTGTTTATTTAAGTTAGCTAGAGTTTAGAGTGTCGAGTCTTGGCTTAGCAACGCCATTCTTCGTATGCTTGTAACATAAGAGATTTTGACTTACCACCACTATATAGCCTATCCCACCAAACCCTTTGTTTCCTACCGTAAGCCTAACATTACAACCCTTTAAAGACCTCTTTGATAGTCTTTCCTAGGTGCTTACGCCAAAGCGATGGAGGTTTGATCTATTCTCAAGCCTATGGTAATCTATGTACTAGGACCGGTTAATGAGTGTTTATCTTCCATTTCCAATTTGTTATATTTCATATACACCGAGAGAGATGTGAGTATCCAAACACCCTATGTGAGGTGCTAGTATGTAATTTCCGTGCTTGTTATGACTTTTATGGGCTTATATGTGTTGTGGACCGTTTTAAACCAATGCTTCATGATCTCTAACTTATAAATTAATTGGCTAAAAGCACATTTGCTTGAGGACAAGCAAATACCAAGTGTAGGGATATTTGATAAGGTTTTAAAGGTACCTTTTGAGGGTCGTTTAAGCCCTTATTTGATCACTTTTGTATCCGTTATTGCTTAATATCGTTCCTTTTCACTTTTAGGTCTCTTGAAGGCAAAATGCTGGAATGGCACTTATTTGGACGAAAAGGCGCGATTATCTGAAGAAAATGGCCAAAGTCGAATCGAGACACTCAAAGTCTGCGAAAACATAAGGTGACGGCGTCAAGTGTTAATTGCGACGCCATCGGAGGATCTTTGTGACGGACGAAGCCAAAACTCCCATTTTCAAGTGACGATGTCAAGTTATAAAGAGTAGGCCGTCGCACTCGGGCGGCCTAGATGTAATCCAGACGGCGTCGGAAAGCGAAGAAAGAGACGGCGTCACAAGCATAAGGTGACGCCGTCGCAAGTCTAACGTGGCCAAGACGAAACCCTAATGACGGCGACACGACGGCGTCACAAAACATAAAGTGGCGCGTCGCATGTGTAATATTATATATAGAATCCGAATTTTTCAAGATTTAGTGTGTAGTCTTTTGGAGTAAAAACCTAAACCGAACCAAGGTCGTCTTGTATAGTATTTTAGGGTTCCAAACCCTATCTTACACCAAGATAAGTGTTTTACTTCATTAATACAATTATGTCTTTGATTATTTGTGTGTATGCTTGCATGTTTTCCATGTCCGCTAATTTACTTGTGTGTTTGCTTAGGAATATGAAACTTAATTATTGAATATTGATTGGTTGTTTCTTATCTTAGTTGGTTAATGATCTAGTAATGCGATAGGTCATTCGTTGTGTACTTAATGCTTGATTAAATCTTTGTGAACCTTAGAATATGACTCCTTGAGTAGTTGTAAGCTAAACCATCCAAAGAGTGCCTTAGAGTAAGAGTTTATTATCCCTAGTGGGTTTTGTAGACGAGACCCTTTGGTAAGTTCAAAGAGTTAGGGAGAAACGCATACCCTACAACCTTAGACACACAACGCAACTAGGAATAAGGACGTGACAATTCAACCACCAATAGGAGATAATTAAGGAGTAGTAAAACCTAAGTAAACACATCTTTAAACTATCATACGAGCACACATTAATTAGACATAGACTACATACACCTTAGATTAGATAATTAGATAAGTAGAGTAATCGGTAGCAATACCAACCCCCAAATTCAAACCCCGAGATTCGTACCTTTCCTTTCCTTAAAAATATAAAAAGATAAAAATAATCTTCCTCAACCACAACCTTAGCGTAGTAACTTCTCACTAGCATTCCTATTCCCTAGAGAACGATATCAATACCCGTGGCTTACCCTAATACTACACTACAACGATTAGGTTCATCGCCTAGGGTGTTGAAAACTTGCTCGACGAAAAGGAAGTTCCTTTGACCCCGAACGACGCGTGTAGCGTTATCAAGTTTTTGGCGCCGTTGCCGGGGAATAGAATAGCTAGTTAGTAGTCCACCTCGTTTATGTTTCTTTGCTTGATTCCTATCAAGTAAACATTTTTCTCATTCTTAGCTTTCTTTTAGTCTATCCCCTTCTTCGTGACCTTTGTTCGTAACCCCATCACTTTTCATCATGGAAGGTGATAACCACCCACCATTCATCAACCAACCACCAAACAAATACCCACTGCTTGACCCAGCCTCTGCCAATCAACTTCGAGCCCGTATTATTAGCGAAATTGGAGAGCTTAGGAAATTAAATAGGATAATTGAAAATACGCTCGAGGAAGCCCTTAAGGAATCGATCACCCTTTAGATAGTGATTCGACCACAAGTGATTCGGATGATGATCTAGAGGAGGAGATTATAAGGTGTTAGAAATTATGGAGGGTAGTAAGGAGGAGGAAGAACTTAGGGAGTATTTTGATTCATACCCTAAAGGGAAGAAACCGCTTATCACTATAACGTAGTTAACTTCCCAAGACCACCTTCGAGCCTCGCATAAGAAAAGGAAACCCTAAAACATCAAAATACCGTGTATGATTGGATACTTATATAGGGATCACACCTACATTGACTATAAGGCACCCATGAATATAATGTCTAGGCTCTATTACAATTGGATCATGAGCAAAAGCTAGAACCTATGAGGGACCCCTTTCGCCCTAGGAAAGCAAGTAACTATGTGGGAGGGTTAAGGGATTGCATGTCTTCATAGGTAACTTCACATATAGGTGTGATTTCATGATTTTGGAAAATGTTAAGGGCATCATTGATGGGTTTTAGGAGATGTGATACTTGGGAAACCATTTATAGAGGTCTAAGATGGTTTATGATCGAGAGAAGGGAATAGTCGAGTTCTCAAATGAAGCCGAGAGTGTTAAATATATAATGCCCTACAAGAATAAGAAGTTTGAAGGCATGGATAATTTAGATGTAGATAACATTCCGGCATTCAAGTAGACCGGAAGAACAAAGTTTACTACATCGCTTGTCTTGAACTAGGCCCCGAATATATTCGTGATGAGAGAAGAGTTAAGGAAATCGAATGGGCCTCTAAGATTAGGGCAACGTAGAGCACGACTACGAGTCTAGCTACAAGACTCTTAAATAAAGAAAAGCGCTTTGTGGGAGGCAACCCATGCTTAATTGTTTGCTTGTTAGTGTCATATATCTTTTATCGATTGTTTATTCTCATGTTTAAATTTGTAAAAATGCTTTATTTTGTTTTGAACCTCGTCTTAATTGCATATAAAGGTATTTTACATAAGGGATAAGTGTAGGAGGATTACACACGTTTTCAAGGAAACGTAAACATGAGAATAACAATTCATTAAAAGATATATTTGTGTGTTTGTTCGAGTCAAATGCTTGTATCGAGTCATAATGGATGTTTTGCGAAATTTTTCCAGATTCTAAAGATGTAAATTTTCCGAATTTTTTTTTCGAAAATCGCACCGCTTTTTGTCGGGATAACTCGGTGTCGATCGCAACTCGACGGCGTCGAGAAGGAGTAAAACAACATGATTACTTTTTCTCGTTTTCTGAGCTACTTAAAAAATTTTGGAATTTTCCAGGTCTTAATTTTCCAGAAATTTTGTAAACATCCATTCCACAAGCATTATATCCTAGTTTAAATCGAGTCTTATATATATTATTACCGCCGATTTTACGCGAAGGTTTCGTTTGTTTCTTCAAGTGTGCATGTTTAATTTATCAAGAAGAAGTTACATAAGATTGGAAGGAGCTTTTCACGCATAAATTCTTCTTGGAAAGGATTTAACCACTACTTCACACACGGATCCTACCGAGCTAATCAGGGGAGTACTAGTTTCTTTCATTTTAATTACCTTCCAATTATCATAACTTTGATACTTTCGGGAACATTGGGGACAATGTTCGGTTTAAGTGTAGGGAGGAAAATAAAGCGGAACTTTGAAACTATGCTTATCCTTGATTATTTGCTTTGTCAATTGTATTTGTGTAATAAACCATGAGAAAATGTCGGTTAGGGTAATTTTGGCACCAAATTTAAAATTTTTCATGACATATAAGAGTGGGCCATTAGTCTTAACAAAAGCGTCTCACGGATAGGAAGTTATATGACTAGCACAAAACCCTTTACCACCTAAATTCCACCCAAAATGCGAGGATCGCCTTAGATTAGTAGGAATTAAAAGCATTCATCTTTAATGCTTAGAGTGTGAACCGTAGTATATTAGATTCTAGAACTTGTTTTGTGATGCATTCCGAGATCGCAAGTAAGACTACACTTGTGTAGTTAGGAATAACTAAATGATAAGAGGCATTAGGATAACCCTTGTTTGATACCGTAATATAATTACTTCTTCCACATCGGTTGAGTAATTCCCCACACCCTTTGCGTTGTACTCATCTTTAGTACACGATACCCTAGTTAACCCCTCGAGCCTATCCTTTTCGCGGTTCTCGTGATGTTTCGGTTTTTCGAATATCAATGAAGAGCATTGTTTACACCCCACCCCCAAATATACACCCAAATCGCCTTAGCCTACCTTGTATGCACTCACTTTTAGTGCATTATTGTTATCACCTTAAACCCTTAGTTCAATTATCTAGTTGCTTGCATGAGTTGCTAAGTCGAGTCATATCCTTTGTATACAATTTTGGGACGATTGGGATTCATGGGAAAAGTTAAAGTTTATGAAATGACGGGAAGGGAACGTTAAATTCAAATTCCCTTTGTTTGCGTAATAATGTACCCCAAGTGTTTTGATCTTTTCAATTCGGGTCAAATTAGTGTTAGAGTAATAAAAACTCAAGTGTAGGGATGTGCCTATAAATCCCTATCATTTTGATGTTACCGTAGAGGATGGTAGAGTAAAAGTGTATGGAAAAAAAAATAGAGTGATGAAAAAAAAAACAACAACAACAACATACGGGCTACCATCCTACATCTATCCTTTAAATTTATGTTTGTTTATTTCAGTTAGCTAGAGTTTAGAGTGTCTAGTCTTGGCTTAGCAACGCCATTCTTCGTATGCTTGTAACATAAGAGATTTTTGACCTACCACCACTATATAGCCTATCCCACCAAACCCTTTGTTTCCCTACCGTAAGCCTAACATTACAACCCTTTAAAGACCTCTTTGATAGTCTTTCCTAGGTGCTTACGCCAAAGCGATGGAGGTTTGATCTATTCTCAAGCCTATGGTAATCTATGTACTAGGACCGGTTAATGAGTGTTTATCTTCCATTTCCAATTTGTTATATTTCATATACACCCGAGAGATGTGAGTATCCAAACACCCCATGTGAGGTGCTAGTATGTAATTTCCGTGCTTGTTATGACTTTTGCGGGGCTTATATGTGTTGTGGACTATTTTAAACCAATGCTTCATGATCTCTAACTTATAAATTAATTGGCTAAAAGCACATTTGCTTGAGGACAAGCAAATACCAAGTGTAGGGATATTTGATAAGGTTTTAAAAGGTACCTTTTTTAGAGGTCGTTTAAGCCCTTATTTGATCACTTTTGTATCCGTTATTGCTTAATATCGTTCCTTTTCACTTTTTAGGTCTCTTGAAGGCAAAATGCTGGAATGGCACTTATTTGGACGAAAAGCGCGATTATCGAAGAAAATGGCCAAAGTCGAATCGAGACACTCAAAGTCTGCCGAAAACATAAGGTGGCGGCGTCAAGTGTTAATTGCGGCGCCATCGGAGGATCTTTGTGACGGGACGAAGCCAAACTCCCATTTTCAAGTGACGACGTCAAGTTATAAAAGAGTAGGCCGTCGCAACTCGGACGGCCTAGATGTAATCCGACGGCGTCGGTCAGAGGAGAGACGAGAGGACGGCATCACAAGCATAAGGTGACGCCGTCGCAAGTCTAACGTGGCCAAGACGAAACCCTAATGACGGCGACACGACGGCGTCACAAAACATAAAGTGGCGCCGCGCATGTGTAATATTATATATAGAATCCGAATTTTTCAAGATTTAGTGTGTAGTCTTTTGGAGTAAAAACCTAAACCGAACCAAGGCTGTCTTGTACAAGATTTTAGGGTTCCAAACCCTATCTTACACCAAGATAAGTGTTTTACTTCATTAATACAATTATGTCTTTGATTATTTGTGTGTATGCTTGCATGTTTTTCATGTCCGGCTAATTTACTTGTGTGTTTGCTTAGGAATATGAAACTTAATTATTGAATATTGATTGGTTGTTTCTTATCTTAGTTGATTAATGATCTAGTAATGCGATAGGTCATTCGTTGTGTACTTAATGCTTGATTAAATCTTTGTGAACCTTAGAATATGACTCCTTGAGTAGTTGTAAGCTAAACCATCCAAAGAGTGCCTTAGAGTAAGAGTTTATTATCCCTAGTGGGTTTTGTAGACGAGACCCTTTGGTAAGTTCAAAGAGTTAGGGAGAAACGCATACCCTACAACCTTAGACACACAACGCAACTAGGAATAAGGACGTGACAATTCAACCACCAATAGGAGATAATTAAGGAGTAGTAAAACCTAAGTAAACACATCTTTAAACTATCATACGAGCACACATTAATTAGACATAGACTACATACACCTTAGATTAGATAATTAGATAAGTAGAGTAATCGGTAGAAATACCAACCCCCCAAATTCAAACCCCGAGATTCGTACCTTTCCTTTCCTTAAAAATATAAAAAGATAAAAAATAATCTTCCTCAACCACAACCTTAGCGTAGTAACTTCTCACTAGCATTCCTATTCCCCTAGAGAACGATATCAATACCCGTGGCTTTACCCTAATACTACACTACAACGATTAGGTTCACTGCCTAGGGTGTTGAAAAACTTGCTCGACGAAAAGGAAGTTCCTTTGACCCCGAACGACGCGTGTAGCGTTATCAGTTGCCCTAATAGGTAATTTGCCAATAAACCTATGGTTCTTCAAATAGAGTGCGTTTGTTTACCGGACTTGGTCAAACAAACGGGATTCGTCAATCCCAATAGATCTATCCACATTATTTGTGTCACAATTCTCATTTTCCGGTCATTCTCATATTCCATATTCATCATTTCATAACGGTTTTGCATTTTACATTACACTTTATTTTCTTATTAATTAAAAGTTATCGTGTGAGTTATTATTTTAAAAAAAAAATTTAATCCGATACTTCCAAAAATGATCCCAATATATTTTTATACTTACATTTAGTTTATAAAACTATATTTTAGTTTTCCTAGTGTTTCAAATTTATTTGGTAAATAAATCGTTAAAATTATATTATTACGTTGTTTTCTTAAAAATTATACGATAATTATTTTATCACTCAATTTTCACAAGGAAAGTATTTTACAATTTTATCATCTCAATACATTCTATTTTGACATAATAAAAATTCACTTGTACCAAAATTTCCATTTATCCTACAAGTTGCAAATTTCTACAAATTACTTACACATTTTATCAAATTTCTACTCAATAATACACAAGTTACAATTTAAAAAAAAAAATATATAATATGGAATATCCCTCCCCTTGGCCGACAAGGGGAGGTGTATTAGTGTTTGGCATGGTTTTGTGATTGCTTAATATTTTACACAATCTTAAAGTCTTCCACATTATTATTCATTTATTTTATTCACCAAAACTCACATAGTTAAAAAGTGTTCTCTTCTTTTGGCTCCATCATAACCGCCATATATCAAGGATCAAAAGGGATCAAAAGTTTTGCAAGATCAAGTGTTATTACAACCTAGTTTATACTCTTTTATGGTTTGAAATAAAAACCAAGGGTATTTAAGTTTAATCCTTGTTACTTTCACCTCATCACTATCACTTGTAAGCTTGTTTTATCATTTTCATGTTTCCTTGTCATTTCATGTGTTTCTTTTCATTTTTGGAGCTTATATGCATGATATGTGATTTATACCATTTATTTCATGATTTTAGAGTTATTTATATACTTATGGTCATCCTATAAATATTCCCATGGTACCCTTTGGTCTTGATGGTGATTAGGAACCCATGACACCCTAAGAAGGTGTATGGTAGGATTAGATTAGTTTTGGAGTTGATTTGAAGGGATTAGATTAGGTTTTGTCCGAGAAAAACTATTTTCGATATGTATATTTATATGTTCTGTCCTTATTTCGGATTTCTGGAAAAACCTACTGTTAGTACGAAACTTTGGCCTTGATATTTAGAAAATATACTTTAAAACGAATCCGTGGCCTTTTGAGCGGATAAAAGCGGACTTATAACGAAGAAGTTATGGATTTTTAAAGTTTGACGACGAAGCGTATTATTTTCGGAAAATTCAGCATGCTGTTTAGTGTATTCGAGTCAAAACTAGCCTTAAGCTTCACAAATTATTTCGACTTGTCAAAATATATTAGTTTACTTGATACGAAGCTAAGGACATATTTTACGTGAAAGCAGTTTAAAGCGACAAAGATATGCACGCTTTCATAAAGTTGCCGTAAATATTATTTTACGAAAAACTATATTATTTTTACGTTACAAGTATTTCACTAGTCATAACGACCATGTTTGCGGTTTTTTTAACCATGATGTGAAACTTTTAGAACGAAATGTCTTCTAGTAAAATCAATTTCACCGGCCATATTTTTCAAAACAAAAAGCCGTTTGTCAGCGGATTTATAGTAAATTAATTACGGATGTTCAAACT
Organism: Chrysanthemum lavandulifolium; assembly: GCA_022545495.1. Taxonomy (NCBI): domain Eukaryota; kingdom Viridiplantae; phylum Streptophyta; class Magnoliopsida; order Asterales; family Asteraceae; genus Chrysanthemum; species Chrysanthemum lavandulifolium. The sequence continues at coordinate 36,799,382 of CM040242.1, read as the reverse complement.
TGGCGAAACTCATTTTACGCACACAATTAGCAAAACCACCATCTTTAGCCCTTGATATCTTTATGATCGAGACCTTTTGAGCGAAAACTCCTGAACTGAAACTTTTAGATATCGATACAAACTTTCCAAAACCGTCGAGTTCGTTCTCTAACGATCGGCGTACACCGTTCGACTAGTTTTCGGAGCCATTTTGTTGATTTCATGATTTTTCCGACGACATTGTTTTGCGACGAAAAGTGTTAATTTCACCAAAAATCATTATAAAACCATTGTAGGATGACATTTTGACGTAAAAACATGTAAGGTCATTTTGAAGGGTCAAGGCGTCAAAAGAGTATTTTTAGTTGACGAGTGATATTTTCAAAACCCGTGAATGGTATAAATAACATCTGAAATGCATGCATATCATAACGCCATAACTCATTACATATCATAACTCAAGTCATAACATTCATTTTAGGTTGCGGATAGTTTCGAGCCTCATTTTCGTGCACATCATTTTGTTAGCATATTAATCACACGGTGAGTTCATACCCCACTTTTACTCGTTTAAATTCTTATAAACTATTTGGGCGAGATACATGATTATTTATCAAAACATTTAAACTCTATTGCTAAACAATATTACTTATACTTTAGACTTGGTGCGTGTTGCGACTAGACTTAAACAAACATCCCAATATTTATATGTTGGAAGGCCATTAATTTGGATACGATTAGCGTGAGTCGTTGGAGGAACATCCCAACATTCATATGTTGGAAGGCCATTTTATGGATACATCCCAACGTGGCGTTGGAGGAACATCCCAACACGAGTTGTTGGAAGACCCTTGTGGTGACATTTATACTTTTAACTACTTTAATGCGTATATTCATGATTGTTATTCTATTTTAGGCGGTGGGTTGTGAACACACGGGTTGCAAGTTTTGTATGGGCGGAACTTGGGCCGAGTGGATTACAATGCCTTTCTTTGTGTGAACATTCTCAAAGTATTTTAGATCATGCAATTACAAACTTATGAACTCACCAACCTTTGTGTTGACACTTTTAGCATGTTTATCTCGGTCTTAAGATGATAGCACTTCATGGAGCTTTTGGGTCGCATGGCATACATTGAAGTCTTGTGTTTTTAACAATTACCATTCGACATGTTTTGTAAACTTTTATGTATTATCAAACCTTGTGATTTCTTGTGGTGTAAACTTTAACTTATTTATCGAATGGTAAACTTTTCAAAGCGTCTCATTATAGAGGTCGTTTTACGTATCCATACTTTGTGCTATGACGTTACACCCCAATGACACTATCGTTCATTGCGATATTTTGGGGTGTGACAGATTAGTATCGAGCCTTGGTTATAGAGAACTAGGTTGCATTTAGTTCCTAGACTATAACCGCTCTCACGTCGATCCTTTCGTTTCCTATTGCCTTACTCACTTTTCGATGCATATGTTTTCTTAAGTATCCCTTCTAGAACCACCTCATTAGATAGCGTAGTTTCCTTGTACCAATAGGGAGTCCCAAAATCTAGTTGGGTCATCAAAGATATGGAGCTCGATGTGAGCACTTATCTAACTTGATCTCGTGATGGTTCTTGTTTGATGAGATGCGAGATCGAGCTAAATAAGTGTTACTATAAAGTGGATAGATTTGATGATTTTGCCCGAGGATGGGAGTTCTCTTGAGGATACTTTGGGAGCTGGCGACTAAACCTCATAGTGACTTTAGCACCTAACAGATTTCCTATACACTAAGTGCGACTCTTCCTAGATACTTACCCTAAATCCTCCTTCCTTGTTTAGAATCGGATGATGGGCGGCTACCTATTTAAGTAACACCAATCGCCGGACATGTATGCTTGGTGGTATGTACATCGTGTGAAATGAGGCAATTATAATTATGGTGGCCAACATAATTATAAATGCGTCACAACTCACGTGGACATATGCAACCACGCATACGTGATCGATGTGGACACCTTAGGAACCAATTTATGGCGTGGAATTATATTTGAGGGCGTTAAGTATAGACATTGGGAATTCAACGGTTCTTTCCCTTGCGAGACAATGGCACCAAAGAGTAACACGCGATCTTGGCCGAGGTGGTGCGGTACCAAGGGTGGAATGACGGTGGGCGTGGAGGTAGAGGAGGCGGTAGCGACATGGGTAACAATGACAACAACAACGGCGGAAACCACGATTTTGCCGCCATCATCGCTCAACAACTTCAAATCTTGCTTCCCACTATTGTCACACAAGTTGGAAATCATATGAATAACTTGGGAAACCACGGAAGCAGGAGCAGTCTTGGCGACACCAACAATGTAGTGGTAGTAACAACAACAACAACACCAACAACAACAACAACGAATGGATGCACATACAAGGAATTTTGGCATGAAAACCCGTGGAGTTTGATGGTATAGGAGGTGCTTTGGCGTATACTCGATGGGTAGAAAGCAGAGGCGTGATCGACATCGACAATTGTGCCACATCGGAGGGTGAAGTATCTTGCTTGCTTGTTATCGGAAAGGCATTGACATGGTGGAACACACATTCTGAGCTAGAGCGGAGAGGCAGCTATAGGTATGACGTGGGACAATTTAAGGAGTTATTGAAAGAGTCTTGCCGGGACAATGAAATCGAAACGGAGGATGAATTTTATCACCACTCTATGATAGGGGTGGTCACGCACCTACATCGACCGATTTCATGAGTTAGCGGACTAGTTCCTCATCTAGTTACCCACAGATCCAAGAGAATCTCGAGGTACATATATGGTCTTGTCCCGAAATCCGTGGGCTGTGAAAACAAGCGAGCCGTCTACAATCCAAAGTGCGATCTTGAGGCGGGGAACCACGGCCGCACGAGATGGTTAGAAATGGTACGTTGAAGAGCGTTGATAAGAGGAAGGAAGCAAGTGGGTCGAATAAGCGAGATAGGCGTGGTAGCGAGACAACAAAAGGCGAGAGTTTTGTGGCAACTAGTCTTGAACAAAGAGAGTATGCGGTACACATCCCAAATGTGCTAAATGTGCTTATCATCACCAAGACCAAGCCACGCGCTTATGTACAATATGCAATCGGTCGAATCATTTTTCAAGCCGGTGTAGAGGCGTGCAAGACCAACAACAACGGTTAACACGGGCAACATGAGGAGTAATCAAAAGACTTGCTTTGAATGTAACAGCCGAATCACTTCCGGAATAATTGTCCTCGAGTTGAATAAGCCCCGATACAAGCTCATCTAGCTATGGCAATTGAAGGAAATAACCCGAACCACATACTCAATATCGGTCCACCTCGAGGTCGAGCATTTTATATAGGGACCGAGGAAGCCCGCAATGCGTGGCGAGTACGTTTTCCTAGACCATTAAGTGATCCACCGTATTATTGATTCGGTGAGTCTCATTAGATAAGAAACCTAGAGCGTAAGTTTTGACATAAACACTTGACCATACACTTGATTTCGCGAACCTTAGGGTAGAACCTTATGTATCATCGATTGAATCGCGAGGGCGATTCTTCTATCAGGGGAAGAATGTCACAATTCTCATTTTCCGGTCATTCTCATATTCCATATTCATCATTTCATAACGGTTTTGCATTTTACATTACACTTTATTTTCTTATTAATTAAAAGTTATCGTGTGAGTTATTATTTTAAAAAAAAAAAATTAATCCGATACTTCCAAAAATGATCCCAATATATTTTTATACTTACATTTAGTTTATAAAAACTATATTTTTAGTTTTCCTAGTGTTTCAAATTTATTTGGTAAATAAATCGTTAAAATTATATTATTACGTTGTTTTTCTTAAAAATTATACGATAATTATTTTATCACTCAATTTTCACAAGGAAAGTATTTTTACAATTTTATCATCTCAATACATTCTATTTTGACATAATAAAATTCACTTGTACCAAAATTTCCATTTATCCTACAAGTTGCAAATTTCTACAAATTACTTACATTTTATCAAATTTCTACTCAATAATACACAAGTTACAATTTAAAAAAAAAATATAATATCTGGAAGACAACCCCCCCAAAACCGACAAGGGAGGTGTGTATTAATGTTGGGCATGGTTTTGTGATTGCTTAATATTTTACACAATCTTAAAGTCTTCCACATTATTATTCATTCATTTTATTCACCAAAAACTCACATAGTTAAAAAGTGTTCTCTTCTTTTGGCTCCATCATAACCGCCATATATCAAGGATCAAAAGGGATCAAAAGTTTTGCAAGATCAAGTGTTATTACAACCTAGTTTATACTCTTTTATGGTTTTGAAATAAAAACCAAGGGTATTTAAGTTTAATCCTTGTTACTTTCACCTCATCACTATCACTTGTAAGCTTGTTTTTATCATTTTCATGTTTCCTTGTCATTTTCATGTGTTTCTTTTCATTTTTGGAGCTTATATGCATGATATGTGATTTATACCATTTATTTCATGATTTTAGAGTTATTTATATACTTATGGTCATCCTATAAATATTCCCATGGTACCCTTTGGTCTTGATGGTGATTAGGAACCCATGACACCCTAAGAAGGTGTATGGTAGGATTAGATTAGTTTTGGAGTTGATTTGAAGGGATTAGATTAGGTTTTGTCCGAGAAAAACTATTTTCGATATGTATATTTATATGTTCTGTCCTTATTTCGGTTTCTGGAAAAACCTACTGTTGGTACGAAACTTTGGCCTTGATATTTAGAAAATATACTTTAAAAGCGAATCCGTGGCCTTTTGAGCGGATAAAACGGACTTATAACGAAGAAGTTATGGGTTTTTAAAGTTTGACGACGAAACGTATTATTTTCGGAAAATTCAGCATGCTGTTTTAGTGTATTCGGGTCAAAACGAGCCTTAAGCTTCACAAATTATTTCAACTTGTCAAAAATATATTAGTTTACTTGATACGAAGCTAAGGACATATTTTACGTAGAAAACGGATTTAAAACGACAAAGATATGCACGCTTTCATAAAGTTGCCGTAAATATTATTTTCTGAAAAACTATATTATTTTTACGTTACAAGTATTTCACTAGCTGTAACGACCATGTTTGCGGCTGTTTTTAACCATGATGTGAAACTTTTTAGAACGAAATGTCTTCTAGTAAAATCAAGTTCACCGGCCATATTTTTCAAAACAAAAAGCTGTTTGTCAAGCGGATTTATAGTAAATTAATTACGGATGTTCAAACTTGGCCGAAACTCATTTTCTGCACACAATTAGCAAAAACCACCATCTTTAGCCTTTGATATCTTTATGATCGAGACCTTTTGAACGAAAACTCCTGAACTGAAACTTTTAGATATCGATACAAACTTTCCAAAACCGTCGAGTTCGTTCTCTAACGATCGACGTACACCGTTTTACGACTATTTTTCCGAGCCATTTTTGTTGATTTCATGATTTTCCGACGACATTGTTTTGCGACGAAAAGTGTTAATTTCACCAAAATCATTATAAAACCATTGTAGGATGACATTTTGACGTAAAACATGTAAGGTCATTTTGAAGGGTCAAGGCGTCAAAGAGTATTTTTCGTTGACGAGTGATATTTTCAAAACCCGCAATGGTATAAATAACATACGAAATGCATGCATATCATAACGCCATAACTCATTACATATCATAACTCAAGTCATAACATTCATTTTAGGTTGCGGATAGTTTCGAGCCTCATTTTGTGCACATCATTTTGTTAGCATATTAATCACACGGTGAGTTCATACCCACTTTTACTCGTTTAAATTCTTATAAACTATTTGGGGTGAGATACATGATTATTTATCAAAACATTTAAACTCTATTGCTAAACAATATTACTTATACTTTAGACTTGGTGCGTGTTGCGACTAGACTTAAACAAACATCCCAATATTTATATGTTGGAAGGCCATTAATTTGGATACATTAACGTGAGTCGTTGGAGGAACATCCCAAGATTCATATGTTGGAAGGCCATTTTATGGATACATCCCAACGTGAGCGTTGGAGGAACATCCCAACACGAGTTGTTGGAAGACCCTTGTGGTGACATTTATACTTTTAACTACTTTAATGCGTATATTCATGATTGTTATTCTATTTTAGGCGTTGGGTTGTGAACACAGGGTTGCAAGTTTTGTATGGGCGGAACTTGGGCCGAGTGGATTTACAATGCCTTTCTTTGTGAACATTTCTCAAAGTATTTTAGATCATGCAATTACAAACTTATGAACTCACCAACCTTTGTGTTGACACTTTTTAGCATGTTTATCTCGGTCTTAAGATGATAGCACTTCATGGAGCTTTTGGGTGCATGGCATACATTGAAGTCTTGTGTTTTTAACAATTACCATTCGACATGTTTTGTAAACTTTTATGTATTATCAAACCTTGTGATTTCTTGTGGTGTAAACTTTAACTTATTTATCGAATGGTAAACTTTTCAAAGCGTCTCATTATAGAGGTCGTTTACGTATCCATACTTTGTGCTATGACGTTACACCCCAATGACACTATCGTTCATTGCGATATTTTGGGGTGTGACAATTCATGTTCACCCAAGTGATTAATGGTTCATCATAATAGGGACTTAAGTTTGGTAATAGTGGTACTTAGTGCACCTAATAAATTCAGATAAGCATACAGTTTCAAAGCAATGTGTTCAGTTTAAAAATAGCATGTATCCCCCCCAAGGGTTTGCAAAACAATTAAGTAATAGAAAGCGGGGCTATGAACTCATCGAGAGTTAATGATGTTAAGTACTTTAACGGATGTGATGGATAGATCGGAAAACTTCTACGTGCAACCTAAAAATGAAATGTTGCGACTTAAGTTCGGAATAATGTTTTGGGAAAACATAAACCATCCTATATATGTTTCTATGTTGATCATGATGTAGTTAATTATCATTTGATGTTTATAGTAAGATCTTTAATATGTGAAAACGTATTTAGTTTATAGATATCGTACTACCGTTCGGGCCATCATAATTCAGAGGTCATGTAGTAAGCGTTCGAGGAGCTAGGACACTTTAAATCGCAAATCCAGAACTCGTCGATCGTTTACTCAAATGAAACCCTCACATGAAGCTCCTTACTATTGTAGCACTTAGTAGATAAAACATATGTTTTGAGTGAAGATTGTTATATTACTAAGTTTATCATGTTTTTAATAAATATCTAGTTTTTACAAGTTCTCTTCATTTCATAAATATGATCACTTGATAATGTAAGTATATAAAGTTATGTCGTTTGGTTTGTGTTGGAGTTGATTTGCCAAGGTTAACACCTTAGTTAGCGGTCTTGGGTAAATAAGTGATGTAGACTAAATAACGAGATAACAAAATCGCACTGCTGATTCACACGAATACCGTGAACGATCCTACCAATAATCGTTGATTCACCCGAATGCCGATTATAGAATTCTTAGCAAAGTCGCAAAAATAGACTTTTGGTATTTCATAAACCGATTATCCCACATTACAAAGGAACTATTAAATAGGACTACGAAGCGAAACAGCCCTAGAAGACAAACGGGTGAAAGTTATTACATAAACAAAGTCCAAAAACCGAAAAACACTAAAATGCAAATAACTCATAAAATAGAGTGTTTCGGAGCTCCAAAAAAACCACGTGCTCCTCGTTCCAAGCTTCGATTTGACTGGTCATTCACCTAAAACGGAGCCCCGTAGCCCAAGTTATGCCCATTTTAGTGAGGCCCCTTTTGTCACACGATCTTGGGCCTCCAGAAACATCATAGCCTGCTCATCAACACTTGGGCCCACATCAATAAGCCTTGAGGTTTTAGCCATGGCCTTGTCGTGGCTTTGGTCTTGACTACCATGGTCTTGAGACTCAGCTTTGACCTTAGCCGTGGATGTGGTCTTGGCTTAAGGCCATTAGGCCTCTTGGTTTGCCTTTAGTTGTGACAAAAGTATAGTCGTGAGACTATATATAGGGCAGTATCAGTTTTTTAAGAATAACGACCTATTTAAGCGTTTTCAGAGCCCTAGCTTCATTGGAAATGAAGAAAAACGTCGTTCCGGATAAATTTCGTGTTTTAACTTTTTGATGATTCGGACCAAAAGTGCCACTTTCAAAATGGACATAAGCTTAACAGCTTGTTTTAGGCAGTTTCGGTGTTTTGGTTTTGCTAACTTCTTTTGGCCGTATCTTTTGACTCGTTTGTCTGTTTTCGGTGATTCAAGTTGCTATGTTTACCTTTTTATCTTGTATACAATAGTATGTAAGTTAGAAAGTCCATATGTGACTGGTTTTAATGGTCTCAAATGTGTAGAATATGATCAGTTTACTAGTTTGTTACTTTTACGATAATATGTGAATTAAAACATGTGATTGAGTATATGTACATCATGAATCAACATAGTAACCATATATATAGTATGAAATTGTCAAGATTATGAATAATAAACATGAGATGATGGTGGTGATTAGTTGCTTACAACTTTTAGCTTTCAATCAAGAAAGGAGTAACTAGTAAGGATAGGTATTTGATTGAACACTTAGGACCATGGGTTGTGCTACCTTTCTACACCTTGGCACCATTGTAATATTGAAGGATTGGTGATGAAGTACTAAGTGACTTGAGTGGATCTAAACTCAAGAAGATCACTTAAACTTGCTAGAGATTTGATGTAGTAACTTGCTACTTGAAAGTTCTTAGCATAAACTTGGAGTTATGGATCAAATTATGGAAGGTATGGTTTTTTTATGATATGAACGACCAAGAGAGGTGTATGAGAGTTTTTGGGATGTCTTTCACTTGCTATTTATAGGAGGGTAAGTTTGGTTAACCATATATTAGGTTAAATTATAACCATGGTTAAGTTAGGACACATGTAACCATCAAAATAGAGCATGGTTAGGATCAAGCCACCACCAACGTGACTCATCCCCCTTATGGGCTGTCACAAGGTCTGACTAGGCTTAGATGATAAGTCTTGGTATTATCTTGAGTTTAGAGCATGATTTGGTTCCGTTAAATGCCAACCGTAAGTTGTTAAGCCATAAAACGTAAAATCGGGTATCGTAAAAATACGAAACTTGTAGGATGATGAGACTCATCATTATACTCTATATAAAAATATAAAATGAGTGATAAGTCTCATTAGGTGCAAAAACGTTGCTTAAAGGTGGAAACACGGGTCAAAAACGCGTAATTTGCGTAAAACGCAGAATTGGAAAACGTAAAATTCTAAAACTTGTGGAATTGTCTTAAAATGGTAGAAATACATATTTCTAATGTTTATATGGTTTACTGGACATATCGGGATGTCCGAATGACGTTTAAACCCTAAAGTAGTTCTCGGACACGGTTTCATGAAAACGGTTCTGAATGGATTCAACGTGCGCCGTCAGGACGACTTGTCGAGTTTTATCTTTCTTGACATGATGGTAAAATGAAAATAAAAAATTTTACAGGATGAATAGTAAAAGTGAATAGTAAAAGTGAATAGTAACTTTTCAAAAATATGAAAAGTAACCTAAAAATACGGGTTGTTACATTCATAACATGAATTATAACCATATGGACTGAGAATATAAGCTATCATAGCATATAATCACCCGAGACTTGCAAAAACATCTTATCATGTCATAATCATCAAAACACTTAACAACGCATTTGCTGATTTTCTGCAGCAGCCTGCAAATGCATCATTTTGACTCACTTAACTACTGAAACAAGTCATGAGGCTATTTTTCTATGAAATTATACTATTTTCCCTTTCCGAAAAGGTATGGCACGCTTCAAACGAAGCTACGGTCTACCCGGTATGAATTTTTAAAGTTTGGTTTGCTGCAGATTTTAAGATCAACCCTTGCTGTACCAAATCGCATTTTAGACCAAATTAACTACTAAATGAGCAAAAACTTTATGAATAACAACTGAAGTAGACACCATAGTATTTCCATAAATTCCAGCCATGATTCAATCCGAGCTTATCAATTTTATATGATTTTCAAACATGACTAATCATTCTTTGAAAATTTCAACAACTTGTTTAACATCATAGATCACATAAAGGGGTGTTTGGTTCAACTCAATAATAAACATAAAAACCTCCTAAACATCATAAATTAATCATTAACATAATCCCATCATAAACCCTAATAATCATATGCATAACCCTAGAATCATAAACCATGATTTCCTCACATAATCATGTAAAACACTTACTAATCATAACCTCATAGCTCATAATCATAAATTAACACATCATTCACCACTTACCTTGAATTAGGGAAAAACACATAAGACCTTGATGTTCGTTAATCCTTGATAAGCTTATCTTTAATTCTTGATTTGGCCTTGTTTATATTTGATGTAGCTTACCATGAACTTGGAATTCTTCATCTTGAAGAAATATGATATCCTGCTTTTTCTTTTCCTTTTTGTTCTCGTATGAATGGATAAAGAGGGGAGTATAATATGCTTTCTAAACAGACTTTAATAAGTATAAATATACTTTGATCTTTTTCTTTAGGCTATTTGTCACATTCAACCCTCGTACCAAAATACCTTGCAAAACTTGTCCGGGCTTATATCATATTAAGTCCCTTGTTAACTATGTCATTAACTCCATTAGAGTGGGACTTTTATATTTATTCCTCTAAAATACTAGATGTAACCAATAGGAATTTAGATAAATCCGCTATTATTTTCTATAAAAATTAGGATGTTACAACTCTTCCCCGCTTGGACTGTTCATGTCCTCATGAACTACTGTTGTTGTAACTAAGTTGTCCCCTAAATTACTTAGGATCATTTGTAAGTACTCCCCCACTTGGGTTTGTATCATGTTTGTATTCTAACATAAATTTGATAATCTACTAATAAGGATCAAATTAGAATTCATTTCCTCTATATACGTATCAGTTTATCAACAGGTTTAATAGATGGTACCTGTTATCCATGATGAAATCCTTTCTTCTGATCATATGAAATCTGATATTTTCTTGATTATCCTCTAAAAATAACTCGATAGGTTCATAATCATCTGTATTCTTGAAGTTCATTTCGACTATTTTCTGAAAATATCTAAAAATTTCATAAGCTAACGTTAAAAGAAAGGATTTATTTACCTGAATTCGCATAATATTCGCTAAGATGTCACATCCTCAAATTCTGTTTCATAACTTTGATCTGGAATATCTCTTATTGAATGATCCGTATCCGTTCTGACACGTTTTCATTTCATTTTTTTTGCCCTTTTTCCTGTTAACTGCTCAAATCCAGAAATGCTGAAATCTATATTTAATATCTATTCTGTCATATTCTGTAGCATTTCTAAATCATAATCTTTCTGAACATGCTGGAGTATGTAAAATATTCCCTTTGTAATGACCATGTCTGAAAAATGCTTCTATACATGATTTAATGCAATATTCATGATGCATTTAACACATAACCGCTCTAGTGAGCTCCACAAGATATCTCATGATTTCGATAAGTTCAAGCCATATCATGTGAATATTATTACGTTGATCAGGCATCATAATAGTCACACCATATAATCATGAACTCATCGCTATCATAATATATCCCAAGTCACTGAACTAAAACGTATCATTCACTGCACATAAGCTGATGTAAATGCTAACTATATAGTGCTATACTGATAATGCATACTAATTCTATATGCTTACTATATCGTTAGTATCTTATTCACGATCTGCAACTTTATCTGATATCTGAAAATGCATTATGCACTGCACTACTATATCTGTAAATTCATATAATCTTATATATGCTGTTAATCATATAAATTGGCATGCATCGCTAAACATGTACTGATTATCTAATAAACATGAACTATATACTGATAAACATGACTGAATAACTGATAAACGTATAAACAGGC